>VXBB01003360.1:76957-169059 GCA_013399915.1 Illadopsis cleaveri | reverse complement strand
CAGTGCCAAAGAAGCAGCAGCAGCAGGCTGGCCCAGCAGGGCAGGAGGAGGAGCTCAGAATTCTGGGGCACACAAGCAGATGACGGTAGATTTCCCAGGACTTGGTGGTGACAGTGAACTCCTCCCATGGCAATCAACAGCCTGGCCATCCTCTAATAATATATTTTGATAGGTTGGGTTCCAAGTATTAACACCAAAAATGGAAAATAAGCCTTAATTAGAAACAAATATTTGGACTTCTTTTGTGTGTGCGTTAGTTTAAAAAGGAATCACACATTAAAATACTTGATACATGTTTCAGTGAGCACCACCACAGAGAAGAGTAAGAAACAATTTACTGCATTCCTCATGCAGTACAGACTGTGCTCTTTGGACTTGTTGATCAGTGATACATTCTAGGCCCGTAGACCATTGTCTTATCAGGCTGGTTTTCAGAGTCTGGCATGCTAGTAGTAATGAGTGGACAGGATGAAAGTGGTTCTTTCCTGGATTCTTATCTTTTCCTGGGAAAATTTGCTGCAGATAGCATTTTGATTTTTAATGAAAAACAAAGTAAAATTTTAAGAAGTGGAAAATGCTGACAACTTTTCAACAGTTCTGTACATGGAATCTATCTATTCTGATTTCTTTGTCTTCCAAAGGCTGGTTTAAAATTCTAGGCTTTTTTTCCTCTTGCACTATCAAAATGGATATTACTATAACTGAGTTCCACATGAGCTGGTAATTTCCCTGGAGGTTTTTTCAGCTATCTAATAACATTTATACAAATTCCAGTGGTGTACTCACTAAAGACTTTTCCACTTCTGTCTTTTAATGAAGACAGAAATTCTTATCTGCTACTAACTGCAAGAATTGTGTGATCCACACCCCAGAACAGAGATGGTCCTGTAATTTGCAGCTTGTGGTTTTGTGAAAGTCATTGGCATTGGAGCAGCTGGTTAAGCCCTGCAAACTGCAACAGCATGTTGATTTTCATGGGAATACTCAAGGAATGTGCAGGTGTAGAGACAAACCTATTTTACTACAGCTGCACCAAACTCGTTGTAGCTCACGACTAACAGAGTGATGGAAAAAAAAAATTGGACTACAAATGCTGTGTTATGTATAGATGAATAAACGAGTTTGATTTCCTGGGCAGCCAGTCCAACACTTTTTGGTAGGAGCAGTTCATGTTCTAAAAAGTGATTAGCTTGTTGCTGCTTTTTTGTCAGTCTGGCTAAGCCATGCAAAAGGTTGTACTTCAGCTTTCAGATTGCAATTGCAATTCTTTTTTTCTTTCACCTGGCAATACTGTGGATGTTTTCAGATTGTGGTGACAAAGTCTCCTTCTGGAAGTTTCTGCACTAATAAACAGGCACAGCATCACAGAAATGCAAAATGAAGTTGAAAGGGACCACAGTGGGTCATCTGGCCCAACCTCCCTGCTCAAGCAGGGTCATCATAGAGTACATAACAAAGGATTGTGTCCAGATTATTCTTCAGTATCTTCTGCAGGGAAGACTCCACACCCTCTCTGGTCAATCTATTGCAGTGTGTGGTCACCCACATGGTAAAGAAGTTCTTCCTCATGTGCTGGTGGAACTTCCCGTGCATCAGTTTCTGCCCATTGCCTCTAGTCTTGCTTATTGTCGCCACTGAGAAGAGCCTGGTTCCAGACTCTTCACAATTTCCCTTCAGATACTTATAGACATTGATAATGTCCCCTCTCAGTTTTCTCATCTTGAGGCTGATGAAGCCCAACTCCCTCAGCCTATCCTTGTAAGAGATGCTCCAGTTGCTCCAGTCCCTTAATTATCTTTGTTGGCTTGGACTTGTGGTTATCAAGTTTGCCTTGGTGTTTTGTAACCCAATCCTCCTTGACCAAGGGAAGGTCTTCCTTCCAACATTTGTTACCCTAATTCTCCTGGGTCAGAGATCCCTGAGGGCTGGTCTTTCCAGTGAGGTTGATCTGCCATTCCCTGTTACCAGGGTTCCTCCCTCCATTTAGTAGCAGGTCCATGTTATCCTGTCTTTTCCTTTTGTTATTGATGCATTTGAAGAAGTCTTTCTTGTTGCCCTTGGCATCTTTGGCCAGTTTTAATTCCAGATGGGCCTTGGTCTTTTCTCATTTCTACTTTTTCTGAAAATCCCTCTATATCCCTTCTAAGTGGTCTGACCATTCTTCCATCTCCTGTGTATCTCCTGCTTATACTTGAGTAATGACAGGGGTTCTTTATTCATTTGTGTAGTTCTCTTGGCTCTTTACCTGATTTCTTGCTCATTGGGATGCATTGCTCTTGAGCCTAGAGAAAGTGATCCTGGAGTATCAACCTGCTCTCTTAAACACCTCTTTCCTGTAGGGTCTGTTCCCATATAATTTTTCCCAGAAGATCTCTGAAGAGACTAAAGTTTGTTGTCCTGAACTCCAAGGTGACAGTTACCTGCTGCCCTGCTTCATCTTTGCCCATTACTGAGCTCCGCAGTCTCATGGTCAGTACAGCCAAGGCTGCTCCCATCCTTCACATCTCCAGCAGCTCCTTCACTGTTTGTTTGTATAAAGTCAAGTAGCACATCATTCCTTCTTGGATTTTCCACTACCTATGTCAGAAAGTTGTCGTCAATGTTTTCTGGAACGACTTTGTGTTTTGCTGTGTTGCTTCTCCAGTGGGTATTTAAGAGACTTCCACAAGAACCAATGCCTATTTCTTTAAAGCTGCTTCTAGCTGTCTGTAGAAGGCCTTATCCACTTCATCCTCCTGCTCAGATGACCTGTAGCAAACACACACAACAATGCCACTATTACTAGTCTGGTGTGTTATGCTAATCTGTAAGCTCTTGACTTGCACGTCGTCCACCCCAAGACAGAGCTTGATACAGTGCAAGGGTTGCACACAGAGGGCAATTCCACCACTGTGCCTCCCTGATCTCTCTCCTAAACAGTGTGTAGCCCTTCATTTCAACATTTCAATTATGTGAGCTATCCCGCCATACCTCCATAATCAAAATGATATCAAAGCTCTGTAACTGCACACAGATCTCTAGCTCCTGCTGTTTGTTCCCCACATTGCATGTGTTGGTGTACAGGCACTTTATAGAAGTATTTGATTGTCTCAATATCCCACTACGTATACAAAGGGATGTCCCATACTCCCCATGCCCCATGTTGGGTATGTCTTTGGCTGTTTGTGCTTGATTAAGATATCCATTTTTAAACTTCCTTTTGCTATTAGTGTGGTTGCTATAGTTTTCTCCTTCCCACACCTTACCTCTGTTGAGCCTGGCTATGCCTCTGTTCCCCCTTCAACTCTACATTAAAGCTCTCTCAACTAGGCCTGCTAAGTCCTGAGCTAAGATCCTTTATCCCTCTTTTGAGACAAGTGGACTCTGTTGCCAGAAGATTTTGCCTCATAAACCAGCTTATGATCAAAACCCCCAGAATTCTGCTAATAACACCAGCCCTCCAGCCAGATGTTCATCTGTATGATTTTCCTGTTTCTTGTCCCATCATTCTCTGCAAATGGCAGGTCAGAAGGGAATACAACTTGGGTTTCAGATCCCTTGACAAGTTGTCCCAAGGCCTTGAGGTCTCTCTTGATTGTCTGCAAGCCTTCTTTTTGGGACCTCATCAGTGCCTACCAGGAAAACCATTAAAGGATAATAATCAGGAGGCAGTACCAGGCTGGGAAGTTTCTTTGCCATGTTCCTTAGCTGGGTCACAGGGGCTCAACACACCTTCTGTGGGTTGGGTCTGGTTGGCATATTGGGCCCTCCATTCCTCTTAAAATGAGTTTGTCCTGTGTTTAAAGCAAGATGTAAATAATCTGGAGGCCTCAATAATTTCCAGTGGAGAGTGTTCATGTGAAGAAAATCCCAAACACCTGAAGATTTTGGCTCTGTTGGGACCAAACCCAAAAAGAAGTTTGGTGATGGCAGAAACAGTCTCTACTAAATCTCTCAGGAATTTTTGAATGACTAACCCAGTGCATGTTATTTATTTCAGTTTCATTTCACCCCATTTCTCAGCTGTATGGTCTGAACACTGGTAGTACAGTGTCCCAGTTATTCTGTCTGTGAGAGCCTATTGGCAGACCAACATTATGCTTTTTGTCAATGTCCTTGAGAAGCCATAAGAGGTAAAGTGGTCATCAACATCAGCTCTCACATTTTTATTGCCTAAAATGTGATGGTCAGCCTTTGCTTATCAGCATAGCCTTGATACTCTGCTCTTATCTGAATTCAGAACAGAAATATCTTTGAAGGAAAATATAATTAAAGCTGGATTTTCCTCATAATTTTCCAGTAACTTTCATTTGGGGTGAATTTAAAGAATAAAATTGAGGTGTTTATGAATTGCATCTTTATTATCCTTTAATGCTTCAATTAAAATATGTTAATAAGAGTTGCACAGTGGTTAGCCATGGAGACTAGGCTTCTGTCTCAGGTGGTTTGAAACTTATTCAGAACAGTTAAAAAAAAAAAAGACAGAGGCAGTACAGAATCTTACAGATATTTGAAACCTCCAGGATTTGCCACATCACTAGTAAAGGCATTTTCCTCTGCTGTGTGCAGCTATGAAGTTGTGAATTGCTTCTATTAATCCAGTGGTGGAAACATGGATGGCTCTGAGAAACCCTGCACACTGTGTACAGACCTGCACATAAAGAAGTTTTGACTGCAAAAGGCCTAGGTGAAAAAGATGAAAAATTTCTTCAGTTTCTTCATCTGAAATGTGGTGTTAAAAGTTGAGAAAGAAGCAAAAGCAGGAATAATATAACCTTAAGTCATATTAAACTGTTTTGTTTTCTAGCATAGCACTTCAATAGGGCTGTGATTATCGTCTGGATTGACATAGTTTGAGAGTGAATGAGGGGTGTGGTGATACAAATGGTAAAATTCTATTTGCTAAAGAAATAAGGCTAATGAGGTAAACAAAGGCATGACTAGCTTTTTCAGATGCAGACTTTGTGATGTATGTATGTACCTGCCCATTCTTAATTTGGAAAATTTTTTGTTATAATAAGAGCAGACCTTATAGCTTTCACCTGTCTCTTCTTCCCACTGTTTGTTGAAGGGATGTAATTATAAGAGCATGTTTCTTCAAACCATCATATGCACACTTATTCATCAGAAGCTTACAATCTTAATTAGTAATATGCCATCCAGGCATCAGGTTTTATGAGCATATGACAGGTTTGTCTCCGTGGAAGGATTTGAACTTCAGGAATGAATGTAGGAACATTGAGGGAAGCAGGAGCTCAATAGGAAACACAAAAATACGTAGTATTTCTGCTTTGAACCAGAATTCGCTTAGAACTAATATTTTTAATGTTTATAAATGACAAGCATTGCATTAAGAAATGCAACCCATGTTTTGGTCAGAAATACAAAGAGATGTCTTCCAAATGCTGTTAGATTTGTATCAAGGGTCAAGAAAAAGACACTAAATGGCATCTATTTAACTACACTTCTAGGCATTAGTCTTATGTAAAGATGTCTAACAAACAGGCTTCTCTAGGCCTTTCACCATCTTGGTAATCCACCTTCAGACCCTTTCTAATAGCTTTATTTTTTTTTTATATTGCAGTGCCTAAAACTGAACCACTTGTCACTGTGTGTAGCTAAAATGTATTTGCAGGTGTGGTTTTACTGAACAAGCAAACTTCTTATAGATGCTATAGAGACAATATAAAGTATCTGAACAAAGGTATTATTTAAATGTTTTTCTGTAAAGAGGAGTAGAAAATCTGTGTGTGAATACAGGTTTGTAGTCAAAGAAGGGAAGGAAGAAATGAGTGGGCAGTACTGGGGAAACAAAAGTGGATTATAGGGCTGTTCAGCTTTGTTTCACAATATGAAAAACAGTCCAGCCTGCAATTAAGACTGCTGAGGGGTTTATGGAAAATCACCTTGATGACTTAAGCAGTTTCCCAACTTATATCTATATCACATGAGGTGTACCAAGCTGTGATGCTTTTCCTAGATGAGGAAACGATGAGTTCAGTGCATCTTACATATTTTTATACTGTGTTTTTAGAAGTTTTTAAGAGTACTCTCCATTGCAGAGAGAAACACAGAACTCCTGGCTGGCTAATCCATAAAGACTTAATGTGCTCTGTCTGCTCCAGTTGTTTACAACTTGTTAGCTAATATCTATATATTTTCATTCTGTTATTTGAAAACCATTTTGTTTCCAATTATATCTGTAGCATAACCAGATCTTTTCAGTCTATGTTGGACATGGATTTCAACACAGGATATTAAGGAAACACTGGTACAATTTGTTTCTGGGAAAGGCCAGAAACTTCTATTCCAAGAATACCTTTTGTACAAGTATAATGACCACCACCTTCTCACAAAGTGAAAGAATGACAAAGTAAATAAGTGAATGTTGATTAATAAACTATTATGCCTAGGAGTGATTAATTTTTAAAAACTCATGTTCTTGAAGTAGAGCTTTTAGAAGGAGAACTGTGCTATAGGTATTTGTTCAGGTCCAAATGCAGTTCCGTGACGATATCAGAGATCACATGGCAGTTTTCTCTCACAACACATATACATGGTGAGAAAGCTTCCAGAAAATAATCTTCTCAGAAATGTTTTCATTATACATTGACAGTTATCAGTGAAACTAATGGTTGTGAATGAAGAATCCATGAAGCTGATTTACTTCTTGCCCTTCATATAAATTATTTGTGTTCCTTCACACTGATGATTCTAAGCCATGCTGGAACATGATTTGTAAACAGAACACAGCTAGTTTTGTAGTATATGAATACAGCTTGATGACTACTCAGAACCTCTAACTGACTAAAATTATCCTCAGTGATACCAGTTTAACATGTGTCACAGAACACGTGAAGAGCCTTGGAAGGATATGGTAGTATTATGTCAGAATCCTGTCCAAATGATACAGGTATAATAAAAGGGGAAAAACAACCCTGACAACTGAGTAGATTATAAAATACACTGACTGTATAGGTCTTCAAAGGATCAAACAGCTCCTCAACTTAAAGTTAGTGCCCTGTATAGAAATATGTGCTGGTTTTATACTTGCAGTGGGTCTGTTGTTCTAAGAGAAACATTATGTCTTAATCATTACAGAGAAGAATAAGCTACAGACCCTGCTAAAGGAAGTTATGTTTGCCCTTTCTGGAAAATACATTTGTAAAAAGGTGTTGCAGTTTGAATGGCATGTCTTTGACTTGAAATCGTAATTTCTCCTTTGCTTTGTTTGATATGTTTAACATTGCAGTTCTCTTATTTGTTAGGTTGGGTATAATCAATACCAGTTTTGCACATTTTTGTGTGTGCGAAATCATGCTGTAAAAAGCCAGTATCCACAAAGAGGACACAAGAGTCCTGCAATTTATTTGAGTAAAGGGAGAGAATCCACTAGGCAATAACTCCATGGGGTCTCTCTTGAGTTTTTGGACAATGCAGCCTCCTCTTATCCTAAACTCCCAGCTGCATGTTGTCCCCTTCCTTACCCACTGGCTAGGAAGGTACAGACTTCCCGAACTGCCTACTACATGTTCCTGCTTGAACTTGTATCCCACCCTTATCATGCACTTNGAATTTTTTATTATTCCCCACAAGAGTGTGCTCAGTTCTGCAACAAACTTGAGGGGCTTAATGTTCATAAAGACCCCCACACCCCTACTTCCAGAACCTGACTATTCCTTTCAGATCTAGTCATTTGTGAAGACACTAACACCCATTTCTCTTATCAATTCGTACATTTCCCATTCAGACTTTTGAGCTGATTTTTAAATGCCTAGTTCATGTTAACTGTGTGCAGCCAGCTGCTAGACTAGCATTTTTGAGAATGTAGATCACTGTTGAGGAATACACCTAGTGCAATTAGCTCAGTGTGCAAGTGGCAGGTTGTGCCCTGGGTAGTGGGAAATAGCAGGAGCCTCCAGAAATGAGCTGTGAACTGGTGCTGACCCTTTGCCTAATAAAGACCATGGGGACTTGCTGCACCAAGTGGCAGCTCTGTAGAACCCAATGAACAATGAGAAGAACCCAGACCAAATATCACTATTGCACCAAGGTACATGAACAGGGTGAAAAGAGAGTATAAGGGATGGGTCCATAGACTGTAAGAGTACAAATCCCTGGGATTCTTTTGGTTGTGGTCTGTCCCTGAAGGCACCCAGATTGAGGTGTTACTGTTAAATTACTGTTACAGTTAAATTACTTAAAGATACCAGACAAATGAGACTGCTACAGGAAGCCTCAAGTGAAGCTGTTCAGGGAAACTTGTCTGACTGCACGAAAGCGGTGTGTGTAGGGAGTCGAGCGGTGCACCTGTCAGCTCACTGGAGCCTGTTGTGAAAAGGCTTCTGTCACAGCAGTGAAAGTCTCATGTTGTGTGAGAGTAACTCCCAGAGTAGCTCCCAAATGATCAGACATGAAAATTTCCTTAACATCTCACCTTTCTTTCTGTCCACCCTTCCCCTCCCCTATCCTATTTAGACTGGACAGGAAGTCTACAAGCATGTGAGTTCCCATACTGTGTACATAGCAGTTCAAATATGCAACAGAAAAATTGTATCTTAGGCTCTCACTCTGGCCTCATGCTGGATCTTGGTTACAAAATAAACCTCCAGATAAAGGGTATTTTTCATCTGAATAATGAAACAGATGTGCAAATAAAGACTGGGGTGCTGAGGTATGGGGATGGAGACAAGGCTGGAATTGAGACTGGGCTGGAATGTTACCATGAAAGCCTGCCTGTCTTAGGAATGTCTCTGATTGTTCTCAGCTTTTCTGTACATAGCATGTCACACACATTAGATGTTTTCTCTCTCAGTTTTCAGTTTATCCAGTGTAGGTACCGAATTAATTTTCTCAGAGACTTAATCAGTGTAAGAAGAGTGGCTTTCAGGGTGGAGTCCTATGCAACTAATACAAGTGCTTGACATTGTCCTAGTTACAGCAGCATTTGTACCCTGTTTATGTAATTTCTGATGAACTGTTAATGACGGACCATTTGCAGTAGCTGCCTAGTGCACACCCAAAACCTCAGGCTACAAGCCTGGTGTTAACTGTGATAAGGAAAAAGAGGCAAATCCTTTGAGGCAGAGAAGTGTTTCTTTTTCTTCACGCAAATGACTTAGCTGTGATAACTCCCTTCTGGGGAAGCACTGGCACATTCACATCCAGCCTGACGGGTCATCTCTGCTCATGAGTATTTCTATCCAGTCTAAGCACAGAAGAACAAAGAAAACTAAATCCCTGTAACTAAAACAGATTGAACCCAGAAAGAACCCAAAACTTGATTAAAACCAAACGAGGTTAGATGCTGTTATAAAATATATATATAGTAAAAAAGGCAAAGAGAGGAAAAGAGAAAACAAACAAATAAATAGATTGGAAAAGAGGTGTGGGCAGGGGGAAAGGGAGAGTGACAGGGAGTCCCAATAACATCTTGTTGATCTTCATCATCTGTTCCTTTTTGGTGGTGAGGGTCCCTCGCCAAAAAGTATAGAATCCAATGGATTACTGTATGTTTGGGCAGGTGGGAATGCCCAGGTGCCTCCCCTGGGAGGGGGGGCAAGCTTGACATTGTCCCTTGCAACACTGTGGATCTGTTCCATCATACTGCATCATATGCAGTGCTCTGGTTCAGGGTTGGGGGACCCCTTAGTGGGGTCAATGGCCCTTTAATGGACCACGACACCCCCTCTGCTGTCCCTCATGTGGATATCCCATAGATGCAGCTTTCCTGGGGTGGGGTCCCCGAGCTGGTCTGCACAGCAGAGGATGGGAGTTAACTGTCTTTGTCCAGTAGCTGTGCCATACACCCAAAACCTCTCTTTCTCCCCTCTATGGTGTGGGGATCTGTGTGAGTTAACTGTCGATAAACCTGAGGCTGTGGCCTCTATCCTGAAGGTGCTAGGCGTAATCCTCCTGTGAATGTAGTCTTCTTTCCCACCACAGACCTGAGTCACTTTATCTTCTCTCTGTCAACTTGCAGTCCAGAGCCTCAGTCAAGAAGCCCATTCAATATGTCGTGGTCTTCCATGCAGCTTTTGTCATACAGTTTTGTTATAATAGGCAAAAGTCCTTCATAAAGATGTTTAAGCCATAAACTATAACATTTCAGTATCCAATAATGGGCCATAAGAGGCTCAATGGCACTAGCATACCTAGGCATCTGCAATGACTTAGACTGTCAACGACTCCCAAAATGTCCCGTGACTCACAGTGTTACATCATCCATTGTGAAACTCCCTGCCCTTGGGGACACACTGAGCATTTCTGCCTGAACCTGAGCATATATAATCTTTGGGCTCAGGGACTTCTGGCACCACTTGATGTATCCAGTGGAGGACCAGAGCTTCATCAGGGCTGCAAGCACCACTTCATAGGACTGTGACTATCACTCTGACAAAGAGAGTGCCAGGTTATACTCTGCCTTTGTGAGTTAGAACCAGTTTTCTCCGTATCATTGTATTTGTTGCAGACTCTTTAGTAAATTTTAACTCTGACCTGTAAATTCTCTTGAGACAGTTGAGTGCAAGTAATTCCTCCCCCTGTTTTAAATCAGCACAACATTTAACTGTTCTGGGCTGTATAAGTAATATGAACAGTTTCCAGCCCTCAAGAGGATTGACAGTCTAAGCAAAACAGGTTTAAACCAGCAAATCACAGCCGAAAACCCTGAGAAATAAATGAGAGGAATTACAAGAAGTATTTCTTTTCACACACTTGCTATGAGTTCAGTTACAGCCGGTTTAGTATTATTTGGGACAGTTGTTTTCACTATAGTGTGGGCTTGAAGTGCTTAGTTGATTTTGCCAATGGGTCTTGTTAAATGGTGGAATTCATCTTGCTTAATTGTATTTGTCTGCCAAGGGAGATTAAGTGGAACGTGACTCTTCTGCAAGTGACTGTAGACTGAGCTTAAGGAGAAAACCTTAGAAAAGAGTGTAAGCATGTATTTAGGTGGCTAGTATTAGATGATCACAGAATCACAGAAATAAAGTTGGAAAGGACATCTGAGATTTAGTGTAGTTGACATGGTGGTATTCGGTCATAGGCTGGACTTCATGATGACTCCACCACTCCCTGGGTGGCACATTCCGATATATTCTTTCTGCGAAGAAATTCTTCCTAATTTCCAACCCAAACTTCTTCTGGTGCAGCTTAAGACTGTCTCCTCTTGTCCAGTTGCTGGTTGCCTGGTAGAAGAGATTGACCTCTACCTGGCTACAATTTCCTTTCAAGGTACTTGTAGAGAATGCTAAGATCACTCCTCAGCCTCTTCTCCAGACTAAACAACCAGAGCTCCCTCAGCTGCTCTTCATAGAACTCATGTTCCAGACCCTTTACCAACTTCATTGCCCTTCTCTGGACCCTCTCCAGCACCTAAATGTCCTTTGTAAATTAAGGGGCCTAGAACTGAACACAGGATTCAAAGTACAGCCTCACTAGTGCCAAGTGAAGAGGAAGAATCACTTCCCCAGTTCTACTAACCACACTATTCCTGATACAGGATAGATTGCCATTGGCCCACTTGGTCATCTGGACTTCCTGCTGGCTCATGTTCAGCCTGCTGTTGGCCACTAACCCCAGGTCTTTTCCCACTGGGCTACTTTTCAGCCACTCTGCCACCAGCTGCCTGGGGTTATTGTGGCCAAAATGTAGGACCTGGCACTTGATCTTATTGAACTCTTATGCTTTTGATCTCAGCCCATTTATCCAACCTGTTCAGGTCCCTCTGCAGAGCCTTCCTACCTTCCAGCAGACTGACGTTCTGACCAAGATTGATGTCGTCTGTGAATTTGCTAATGGTAGCCTCAATTCCCTCATCCAGAACATTAATTATTAAACAGGAGTGGGCCCAACTCTTATTCCTGGGAGACACCACTAGTGGCCAGATGCCAACTGGATGCCACACCATCCACCATCACTCTCTGGGCCCAGCAGTCCAGCAAGTGTTTAACCCAGTGAAGGGTGCTGTTGCCCTCACTTTTCTAGCTCGTGAATGTTTGGACCTTGGAGTCCAGGTTCTCACACAGCTCAACATAAACTATGTATATTTTTAGATGTTTTCATATTTCTCCTCTGAGAGGAGAATTGATTGATGGTGGTATCCACCATCCAGGTTAAAGAGGTGGTGACCTAAATGACCAATCTCTTGCCTTTGTAAAAACTGTATATATTGGAGTCGGATGTTGATAACACACACACACACACACACACGTAGGAGAACACAGAGAACAAGAATGTAGAATAAAGTATTAGCTTTCCCTTCATATGCTGCTGCCTGCCTCGTTCCTTCTGCTGGTCCGATCCTCCTACACATGGACCCGAGTGTGGCATCCTGCCACAGGGTGCCCCTGTCCAAGCTGTGGGCTGCCAGCTTTTCCAGGATTATTCCATGGGAGACAGTGTCGAAGGCCTTGCTGAAGTTCAGGTAGACAACATCCACAGCCTTTCCCTCATCTACCACACAGGTTACTTGGTCATAAAAGGGGATCAAATTTGTCAGGCAAGACCTGCCTCTTCTAAATCCATGCTGGCTGGGTCTGATCCCCAGGCTGTCCTGTAGGTGCTGTGTGATCATACTCAAGATGATCAGTTCTGTAACTATGCCAGGCACTGAGATCAGGCTAACAGGCTGTAGTTTCCTGGATCCTCCTTTTGGCCCTTCTTGTGGATGGGTATCACACTTGATAAAATCTGAGACTTCCCTGGGTAGCCAGGACTGATGATAATGATGATGAAGAGCAGCTTAGTGAACTCTTCTGACAGCTCCCTCATCACCCTATGATGGATCCCATCTGGTCCCACAGACTTGTGAGCACCAAAGTGGCTCACCAAATCACTAACTGCTTCCTCCTGGAATACACAGGATCTGTTCTGTTCCCTGCCTGGGTCTACCAGCTTAGGAGACCATCTGTCCTGAGGGCAACCAGTCTTACTTTTGAAGACTGAGGCAAAGAAGGTGTTAAGTACCTCATCCTTCCTTGTCTTTGGTGGCTACATTCCCCTCTGCATACAACAAAGAACAGAAGTTTTCCTTGCCTCTCCTTTTGCTGTTAGTGTATTCATAAAAACACTTTTTATTATCATCTACAGAAGTGGCCAGATTAAGATCTAATTCAGTAATTTTCTTTTTGCATGACCTAACGACATCCTTAAAAACTTCCTGAGCTGCCTGTCCCTTTTTCCAAAGATGATACACCCTCTTTCTTACCCAGAGTTTCCATAAAAGCTCCCTGCTCAACCAGGTCAGTCTTATATCCCAGCTGACTCACTGTTTGGCACCTAGAGAAGGCCTGCTCTTGCTTCTTGAAGACTTCTTTTTTAAAGTATGCCCAGCCTTCCTGAGTCCTCTTGTTTTTAATGGCTGCTTCCCAGGGGACTTTCCAAATCAGTGTCCTGAATAGGTCAAAGTCCACACTCTGGAAGTCCAGGTTCTGTTGATGCCCCTCCTTACTTCACCAAGTATTGAAAACTATTTTATGGTCTCTCTGCCCAAGACAACTTTCAAACACATCTCCCACAGAACCTGGGGAGTACCTGGTCTGTTTGTAAACAGAAGGTCTTGTGGGTCCCACCTCCTGTACGCTCACTTAGCTGTGACAGGAAGTTACCTTCCACACACTGGCAAGTGGTGAAGAAATGATCTAGTATTGTGAATACTGTATTTCAAGATAATGAATACAGGAAGAGTGTATGACAAGGTAATTCCATATTCTATATATGAGACATTGATTCTCTCACTGCATTGAGCAATCAAGTCTCTTATAGACTCTGGCTTGATGAATTGGGACTTCCAGCTCTGGTCCATTATAATTTTTGCTGCTGTTTATCTACCTTAATGTTATTTAACTGTGGTTGCTCCTGTGCTGTTACAAAAGTTAATAGATATTGCAGTGTGCAGCACTTCTCATTGTCTGCTTTTAGCAGGATAGAGTAGATCTGATGTATTGCATTGTTATAGATCTTCCTCCAAAAGTTAACAAATCAAGGACAGAAGATGGACAGGCCATGCTCTTTAGAATTGCCATCCCTGTTTTGCTAGTATATATTTATAGTGCGGGAGATTTATAGCATTTTTTGAGCTTCAAGTGGATATCCATTTTAGGATAGACAGAGCCTTACCTGCTTCTGAATTCTTGCAAATATTGTTATTAATACCTTGACCTTTACAGTAAGTCCGTGGCATGGGTGCATGCATGTTTGTCATTTTTCAGTACTCTGCCATGATTCAGAACAGTCTCACAGCAGCTGAAACAAGACACAATGTTGTTTCCAAACATTTTCTCCCACTTCAGCTGCAGCCTGTTGCTAGTTTATTACTTCTGACTACATTGAAGTACATGAATAATTCTCTCAATTTAATAATATTGGTTTAAAAGGACCTTCTGTGAAGGGGAAGAAAAATCTTTTTTGGGATAGCCTTGTGAAAGGAAAGAGGGAAGATAAATTGGAGGATACTGGCTGGGTGGTTACTCAGTTGACATACAAGAAAATCAAGTTCAAATATCTTCACTAGGTTGCCATTTCGCCACTGAGCTTTTCTAGTTCTGGTACAAAAATTGTTACATCAAATTTGTAATGGTCTGAAATACAGACTATGAATATTCTTCAAGTGTACACAGTGTAATTTATTCCAGAGTGCAGTGCCAATAACTGGCATATAATGGAAGCAATAAGCATAAAACCCACCTAGATACCCATTTGTGCTGGCAAAAATAATGGAATCAATTTTGCGATGACTTTTTCAAATCACTAGCTAGAAAAATCCTTTTTGTTGTTAGCGCTAGGTTTTCCCAGACACCTAGTCACACACAGAATCACATAATAGAGTCACAGAATGGCTTGGGTTTGAAGGGACCTTAAATGTCATCTACCCCTCTGCCATGGTTGGGGACACCTTCCACTAAAATGGGTTGTTCAAAGCCCCATTCAACCTGGCCTTGAACATTTCCATGGAGGAGAATCTACAGCGTCTTTGGCTAATCTGTTCCAGTATCTCACTACTCTCACAGTAAAGAGTTTCCTCCTAACCTCTAATCTCCTTTTAGTTTAAAACCATTCTCCCTTGTCTTATCACTATCAAGGATACACTGAAGCAGTGCCTTGCCAGGCCTTTGCCGCATACCTATACCAATAAATAGGAAGAAATATTCTTTTTTTTTTGATTGGCATTGGAGCTGTATATATCTTACAAGAGTACATGTCTTGCAAATAGTTCATAGTTTAAAGAACTCTTAATTTCTGCCTTGTCTTTTGTCCCTTTTCGCATGGGGATGCTCATTGCAAACAGAATTTCTGGAAGGATGAGCTTTGCTTAGTGTGCAAAGATAGTCAGAAAGCAAGTGGATGACGGTACATAATGTCTAAAAGATTGAAATAGTGGACCTCCTGCCCTGTGAATAGTGTTTTGTAGTAACTCTGTAAATATAAAGACTAAAGCAGCTGGAAGAGGATTCTACTGCCTGGTGGTAAAAAACCCCAAAACACAACCAAACAAAAAAAAACCCAACCCAAACCAAAACAAAATAAAAATCCCCACAATAACAACAACAATAACCAAATCCAAAAGCCCCCCTCCCAAATCTGAGAAAAAAACCACCAAAAACAACCCCCCGCCAATAAAACAGAGAAAATTTTATTTCAAGATGAGAGGAATCAGAGTAGATATTTCTGTGTCCTAAAGTGCTGTAAGAAAGCCAAATTAGTGCAGAAGTGAATGAGGAACAGCAAGATTATGTTGAATGGAAGTTAATTTTACGTTAAGGTGTACAGAACCACAGTGTGAGATTGAAACCATACAGTTTGTTAAAACCTTTTAAGGTGATGATGGAATATACTCTTTTTTTAAAAAAAAATCTGTTAGAATAGGACTATTTTTTTGTAGGTTTTTTTCCCTTTTCAGTATACAGGATTATTAGAGAAAATTACCTCCTCCTCAGTAACTGTGCATGTAGTAATTTGTTGTCATTCAGATATGAATTTGATTCAGCTTAGTGACTTAAAGAACATGTGACTGCATTCCAAAGGGAAATATATTTCTCCAGCTTGATCTAAAAAAGATGATGGGGTTTTTTTTCAGTTGGAGAAAGGGGAAATAGTTGATGAGAAAAAAGGTTGGCACCCTGTTGAAAATCACAAATGATCCTACACTATTTTGATTTTATTGTAGAACCTATAAACATTTTCATTAAAACCTTTTTGAAAGAAAGAAGCAGTCTCAGGGTTGAATATCTCATGCATCTCATTATCCAATGATGGTTGTTAGAAGGACGAAATCAAAAGAGAGCAAACTGAGGCCAAGGGAAGAAGAGATTTTTAGGCAAGATGAAAAGGAAAAGTGATGTTTTTGAGCGTTTAACTCATTTTCCTCATGGGTAGTAGATTTCTGGATGTTTTAGATTAATTCAATCATTTGGGTTTGATGGATTGTTTTACAAAGTACTTGAAAATTTCACAGCTAGTAACTCCAGAAAATGACCATGGAAATAATTTTTTATATTTCTAATATGCTGTGGCTTTGAGTGAGACTGAGTTTGTCTCATTCAGGCTCCCTGCCACCTTAATACTTGTGTATTCCTATCTCTGCATAAAGGGGCTTCATGCAGAGTGGGGCATTTTGCTAACACAGCAGAATGGCAGAACCTGACTCTTGCCTTTTACATGCTTTGGATCTGTTTAGGGTTTTGATGTGTGATTTTGTAGGTAGTCATTTCCTCCAGTCCAAATTATGTCACAGCATGGTCTTTGGGAAGAGAAGGGGAATAGTTATTCAACCTATTTTTGGTATGAACTGTCATTAGATGCTTGTAATCCGATTGCATCAACTTTGAACGGAGGATTATGAAGAAGAATTTTGGACAGTGCAAGGTTGATAGGTATGCAGATATTCTAGCAATTTTCTGCTTTGGGATGTGCCATGAAATATTTACCTGACTAACAGTCTCAATATGTTGGAGAGAGGTGACTGCTAAAACAGAACACATGTATTTTAGTGGTATTTTGTTCTACTGATCCGGACAAAATACCATACGTAACTGCAATATTAATGGCCAGTGTAGTAACAAGTAGCGTCTGGAGGGAGAGGTAATATAATTTAAAAGACGAAAAGGTGACAGAAAATTAAGAATCCTTTGGAAAAACAAGTCTGCCGTCAGTTACATTACTCTACTCTTACCTCTTCATTCATCTATTACAGATGCAAAAACAGTACTTCCACAGTCCAGAATAATCAGTAGTAGAGTGGTAGACTACTTCTTTTTGGCATGGAAATAGTTACTAGATAGAGCAGCAGGGCTTGGAGCTGCTGATTAATCTCTTCGACTCACATTCTTAATGTTGAGAATGTCATTCTGTGACCTTCTTGAGTCTGTCAGGTCCTTTTGTGCCCATGGTTCTGAGATGAAGTTAGACATATAGTGTCTGATAACAGATGGACAGCTGAAGGAGTGGTCCTGAGATGAAGTTAGACATATAGTGTCTGATAACAGATGGACAGCTGAAGGAGTGGTCTTTGAAAACATTTCAGCCCTCTCTGAGGGACATGGATTCTTTATCTCAGGACACCTTTTTTTCCATGATTGCCCACATATTTTAGGGAACTCCTCAAAAAGAAGCTGTCTGGGAGAAAATCTGTGCTTGTTTGAAAGGATTGGATAGAGGGCTAGGACCCAGAAAAAGCTCATCTGTCACCTATGAAATGAACTCCTTCCACTCGTCTTGTCTTCTCAAAATTGGAGAGGATTTGTTGCTAGGCAATCTCAGTGTTCGCTTGTAGAGAATGACCTATTGGGAGCCATGTAGTGCATAGATATATATGTGATATTTTCACTCATCTACTTTATAGAACTCAGCTAAGTTTAGGTTTTTCTTCTCAAATCCTGAAATTTTAAAACTTTTAAATGTTTCAAAATAAAAAAATAGTTTTAAATATAAGTTTTCAAAGATGTACTAGACAAGATGATTTTTTAAAAAACTTTCATATATTTTGTGGGCAGAAACTATGAGCATGTTGAGGAGAGAAAGGGAAAAACAAATAAATAAGCTTTCTGCTCAGGTCAGTTTTACAAAATTTGCATGTAGCCCATTTTAGGGTTGCCCGTAACGTCTATGCTCAACATCCAATTTGTGTTCTGTTGTGCTAGAGGTGTTTAAAAATGACCTGTCCAGCTTGTCTAGGACTGTCACAGCTGGGCAACGCACTGACATGGCTGGCTCAGGACAAGGACAAGGATGGAGAAAGAGTAATAGAAGTGGCTGCATATATACAGTTTTCAGGCCACTCAGTGAACCTGTCATGTATACATATGTTGCAGTTTCATGTTACTGCTCAGGGAGGTGAAATTTGGAGACACACTATACCTCACTCTTCTTCAGAGTTTTGCAGCTCAATGTCGCAGCTGAGATGGACATGACACAACACTCCATAGTTCATGTGGCAACAGCAATTTTTTATTGAGTGCAGTTCCTTTTTATATGGTTTTTCAAAAACCTGTGGGGTTGGTCCTGATTGGCTGAATTTGGTTACCACCCAACTTACTGGCCAATAGCAGCATGCATCCATGCTTGCCAGGGATTGGCTGGCATTGTTTGAATTTAAATCTCCTGGCTTTCCAATGCCTTTCTATTAGGGATGTTTAGCTCTTTTCCTGAATGGTCTAGACTGATTGAGTTCTAATTAGGGTTATCTATGACTGTGAGGCCTCCAGGCCAGCTGTTAGCTACCACATTTGCCCCATCTTGTTTTTCAATACAAAGGCAGTGTTTGTCATCTCCTGCAGGGCCCTTCACAGATGGGATGACAAACACAGTACAATGTCCAAAATAATTATGATGACACAAATAATAAATCTAGGTAGAATGAGGCTCTTCATCCAACTCGACAAGTCTAGCCTTACCAGCCATTGGTCTATCCTACATATCATCAAAAGATTTCACAAGCATTTCTGGGAGCTATGAGTACAGTTTTGCAGGTGGTATGCTGCACACTATTTACATCTATGACCAAACCATTCAAACTTAAGAAAATTACAAATAAGTTAACTCACTAACTATTAAAGGCAACATTCAAAAACTGTAAGAGGTAGCACTTGCTGTCTTGACACAATTAAAAAACACACATCCTTCAGTCATGTTTCTAAAATATCTGGCTCTCAAGGCTAAATGAAGTTGCAGGTACATTGTCATTCCACTGGTCCCATATTTCCATAGAAAGAGTGCAAAATGTTGTTCCAGTTATTGCTCTGCTGAGGAGCTGTCAGGGAGGTGTTGTTGGCTGTGATCCTGAGCAGAGTGTAGAGCAGGATGCACACACTGAACAGGTACCCATTGGATGCCAACAACTGTGGATATACAGGAATACCTTCACCCCCAATGGATAGGGTCCCAAGGACCTTCCCATTTGTTAGTAATAAGGTCCCTTACTGACACTAGGCTTGGTTGACCGGATGTCACTAGAAGATTGCAATGACAAAAAATTATTTAAAATGACAAGGTTTTGGGAATTAGTCAATATTGTAAGTTGATTTAAAATGTACGGTGTCTTGGCCACCCTACTCTGGGGAGTTTCACCACACATTCCCCCTTTTTGTTTTTCAGTCATGCGGTTTAAAGTGCCATGGGTATGCTTGACGATGGCTTGTCCTTAAGGGGAATGAGGAATACCAGTGTGGTGTTGATGGCAGTGGAAGAGACGGCACTGATTGCTTGGATGCAAAAAGTCAGTTTATTGATCACAATGCTTTAGTATATATACCTTTTCAGCTGTAACTAAAAAATAGCTCCTTAAGCAATAATAATAGCAAATATATCTTATGTTTTTTAATAACATTGCTTAACTATAAGCAAGCACAGACCCACGCAGACATGTACTGACTTGCATACCAAAGCACACCGTTACCTCTTTCTTCTTTCTTCAGGGTTCTGCTCCAAGCTGACAGGGCTTATGGACTACCAATGCTAACGTGTCCACTTCTGTCATGAGCTGAGCAGTACTCATAGTTCTGCTCTCTAGCTGCCTTCCCACATGGTAGGGAGGTGACAACTCCAGGGTGACACACCCCAGAGTTGTAAAAACTGTTGAGTATTTTGCGATGCATAAGCAGGGCCATTATTGATCTTTATAGTATGAAGAATGCCTAAAGCAGCAAAGGCTAATCACCAATATGTGATGACATCATGGCTTCTTTCCCCTGCCTGGACTTATAGCTAATGAAAAGGCGTCCACGGAAACATGCACATATTTTAGGCAGCCAAATTCAGAGATATGAGTGACATCTGTCTTCCGGTTCTTCAAGGCTTGTAGACCACAGGGGGTTAGCTCCCATCTGCAGTGGTGCAGTGTGGCCTTGACAATCAGCACAAGTGTTGACAATGTTGTCTGCATTTGTAAGAATGGCTGTTGTAATGCTCTAACACCTTGATGAAAAAAGGCATGTGATGCTCTTGCCTGTGTCAGCATGTCTGGTTGTGGTGCTGTCCGGGCAAGGCTAGCTAACCAATCAGGCCGAGCATTACCCTCTGCTATTAAGCCTGGCAAATCTGTATGACTCTGAATATGTAAGATGTAATAAGGACATGTTCTGGCTTTGATTCTATACCACAGTTTTTAACAGTTTGAATATTGTGGCATTATCAATTTTCTTCAGTAATGTTTGGTCCAATCTTTGTGTAATGTCTGCAACATAGGCAGAATCAGTCACAATATTCAAGGGAATGTTAGGAAATCATTCGAAAGCCATAGCTACAGCACATAACTCTAGTAATTGAGGTGATCCATTTTCGTGACCTTCCAGTTTGCCACCCATTATCATCTTTCCAAGTCACAATGGCTTTCCCCATTTTCCCAAATCCATTGGTAAAAACTGCGAGACCTTTCAGAGGTGTGCGATGGTTCAGTGGTCTCAGTGACAATGCAGTGGTCCCACCTAACTGCAACAGTTTATGACTGGGTAAATGGTAGGTGACTTGTCCTGTGAAATTTTGTAAAACACTTTGTAGCGCTGTGCTATCTGCAAAGCACCATTCAAAATATTCCTGTTGCAGGATCTTTGGCATTTAACTGTAAACATCTTTGACAACATTTGATGATTAACTGCACAATGAATTCAAAGATAGAAGGTGCTGTCTTTTTAGGTTGATGAGGTAAAAAGACTCATTCTAGAGCGTGTAGTGGGTTGGACCACTGAGTGTCCCATTGACGAATGATACCTGTAGGATGTATGTCAACAATAACAACAAACACTGTCACACAAACTTAAGACATATCTGGTAAACTTGTCTATCTGTTATAGCCTGCTCTACTGTTTCCAGTGCAGTTTTTGCCTCTGGTGTCAATTTCCTTGGGCAGGTTAATTCAGGGTCACTTTTAAGGATGTTAAACAAGGGTGTTAATTGTGGGATGGTTAATCCTAAATAAGGCCTTACCCAATCAATGATACACAAAAGCTTTTGTGCATCATTTAAAGTCTGAATTTTGGTTGAGAATCGAATTGTTTATGGTTGTATGGTCTGATCTAACATTTTAACTCCCAGGTATTTCCATGGTGATTGTTGTTGTTCCTTTTCTGGTGCAATTTGTAAGCCAAATTCTTGCAGTGCTTGCATCAATCTTGGTCAAATTTGTAAAAGGCCTTCTTTGGTTGGGGTTGCTATTAAGATGTCATCCCTATAGTGACAACAATATGCCCCTGGAAACTGTTCTCTTACTATTGAGAGTGCCTGTAAAACATACCACTGGAAAATGGTGGGGCTATTTTTCATTCCCTGTGGTAGCACATTCCATTGGTATTGTTGAACTGGTGCTGCATGATTGATGGAAGGCACTGTAAACAAACTTTGGGTTATCGTCTGGGTGTAAAGAAATGGTGGAAAAACAATCTTTCAAATCAACAATTAAAATGTCCCAGGTAGCAGATATCAGAATTGGTGATGGTATTCCAGGCTGTAAAGCACCCATACTCCCCATAACAGCCTTAATCTTTCTTAAATCATGGAGTAACCTCCATTTTCCTGATTTCTTTTTGATTACAAACACAGGTGTGTTCCATGGGCTTGTTGAAGGCTCGATGTGACTTTGAGGCAATTGTTCTTGAACAAGAAGTTTAAGGGTGTTTAATATTTCCTTTTCAAGGGGCTGCTGTTGAACCCACATAGCTTCTTCAAAGCTAGTGTAGGCTGCTTTACACTCCTTAGTACAGTGGCCCCAGTTAAGAATCTATTTCCACCTGGACTCCCTATACTGATAATATGTCCCTTTCCCATAAGTTAAGTGGTGCAGCAGTAACATAGGGACATATAGTGGCTGTTTGACCTTCAGGATTTTTAAGCAACACAGATTTGCTGCTTAGATGACTCTGTGTGGTACCTCCAAGGCCAGCAACAACAGATCCTACAGCCATAGTAGGCCACGACTGAGGCCCTGTGTTTGCAGAAATGATGGTAACATTTGCTCTAGTATCCATCATTCCACTGATCTTTATGTGAGATGGACTTGCCCAAGGCATTGTGAGTGTACAAACCATATTTGGTCTCTGATCAGAGACGACCTGAGTCCGGAACCCCTGTGGTTCTCCTGTTGATCTGAAGCCTGACTCCCTGTGTCCTTGGGTCTGTTTTGGGAACACAAGGCTTGAAAGGTATAAGCTGGGTCATATGAGTGTTAGCTGGGATAGTCATAGGAGAGTAGGTGTTGATGCTATGGCACGTATCTGCCCTGTGTAGTCAGTGTCTATATTTTTGTTCACCGGAGTGAACAAAAATACCTTGTAATGTTGCACTTGATCTTTCTAACAGCAGAGCATTTAACCCCCTCCCTATAGGTCCACAGGCCTCAAGAGGAATTTTATGCACCTGCAATGAGGTTATGATTATATTGATGGCGGTGGAAACATCCGTACCTGCTGCCTCTCTTGTTCTTCTGGTGAGCTGGTTGCATAGGCTTGCACTGGGGGATGGGAAGATGCTTGTGTCTGCCCACGCTCCCCCGTCATGCTCCTGTTCCCATTTCAATGCTTGTTGAGAAGCTGTCCATTAAGGTGAAACTTGGACCTGCACAGCTTGGCCAGATGACTGGGCTTCCCACACTGGTTACAGGTTCCCATTACAGTTCCTATTCTCTGCTTTTGATATGTCCCCAGTGGGTTAAATTCATGGGGACCGTTTGCTTTCACGTGACCTTGTTGCCCACAACCATAACACCAGGATGTTAACAGCAGCTGCAAAAGAATAAGCTAAGCCATACTATATGATTCAGTTCCAACTTTATCAAATGGATCAATTAGTTCATTTAAGGATGGATTTTCTTTTGGTAACAAATCTATGGCCCTTTTTCAGTCCTCATTTGCATTATCTTGAGTCAATTGCAGTATTAATTGATTTATTGTGTCATTGCTTACTATTTGTTTTTCCATGGCATCTTGTAATCATTCTATAAACTGAAGGTACAGCTCCTTGGAGCCCTGTTTGATTGTGGAATACCTCTGGGTTAGTGTTGCCATGTCTGCCGCCTTAAGCAGGGCCTGTGTTCCCAAGTGTCTTGCTTGCACTAAAATTAAAGGATGCAAACGCTCCTGCAACTGTGGATCTTGCTGCGGTTACCTCGAAATTGCACAGCCCTTGATCCTCTGCATATCACTGCCAGATGGACTCTTACATCATATATTGAACTAGAGTACAAAGCAGCTTTGATATCTGTTTAATATCAAAGGGTATCATCTAATCTGCAGTTAGAAACTGTTGCATGCTTGCTACTGCTGGAGACCCCAATCCATGTTTGGCAGCTAGTTGGCGTAGTTCAGAGAGGATTTGCCATTTGAGGGGAACATATCTATCAGGTGCAATCCCATCACTTTGCAGCACCGGGAAAGCTCCGGTTATGCCACCCATAGGCTCTAAGCCACCCAATGACAGTGGGGGCATGGGCACAGTGATCTTTTCTGTGCCTTTGAGATCCCCATTTGCAACGGCAATCAACTTTACCTGCCTCCAGAAGCTGACCAGAGTTTAGGTAGAGACGGTCACCAATACCAGCAGTGCAACAGAAGCACCCTCTCGCGGGTCAGGAAGGGTGCGATAGCTTGGGTTTCCCCTGTTAAGATGTTGTGAGTTTAATAATGAAGAATGTCCCTTGTGCTTCTCAAGCTCTGACTGTATATGCAGCAGGGTACGATGTTCCACAGTTCCGGGTACCAGCAACCTCCCACCAGTGCTTTTGGGTTTGGGCGCTTGCAGCTCTGTGCCAGAGCTTCCATTGCTGGGTGCCACTTGACTTCTGGGTTCTGCTTGCTCACTAACACTGTGGGTGGATGTGGCAAGCGGTGGCTGGGCTGTCCAATCTGCTGCAGGCAGAGGCATGCCATGCATATTGACAACAATACAGGGCGTGGAGCATAGTGATGGCACCTGCAGCCACGATTCAGGGAGGCGCTGCTCAAACGCATCCACTGCTGGTGGCAGAGGATGTCCAGCAGTGCAGTGGGACGATGCTGTAGGGACAGGGAGCTCTGATAGCAGCCGTTCCCCTCCCGTCTTCTCACCTGTCCTCTCCACCCACGCACCCGAAGTGGCATCCACTCCTCCTCCAGCTTCCCCCTGCCCTCCATCCTTTCAGAACGATCCAGCGGGTGATTCCCATGGTGCCTCAAGCTGTGGCTTTTGCACTCTGCTCAGCTTTTGTCTGTTTTAAGGTGTCCAGCACCAGCTGCCAGGTCATAAAAATGTCTCTATCCTATTTGTCGCCATGTGAGGCTGAGTCAAATATCAGTCCACCAGCCCTCACCCATGTTTGTATATTAAAAGCGGCTTCTGTGGTGGTGTCTAGTCCATGGCTCTTGCACCATGACAGCAAGGCTTGCAGAGTCTGTTCTATGTATTTTATCCCATTTGGATTAAAAGAGGGTCCATACCTGTATAACTGCTTTTTTCTCCATTGAGACTTGCATCCCTATGTTCCTAGTGGACACTTTTTCTATTAACAATGGTCCAGACTCTCTACTCATTGCTGGCAGCTCACTGTCTTCCCCTCCACTGGGCTCCTTCTCCACGCTCTCCAGCAGCAGACTGCTGCCAATCACGTTTGGGTGATCACTTGTCACAGTTGAGATGGACACAACATGACACCCCCTAGTTCATGCGGCAACAGCAAATTTTTCTTGAGCGCAGTTCCTTTTTATATGGTTTTCAAACACCTGTGCGGTTGGTCCTGATTGGTTGAATTTGGTTACCACCCAGCTCACTGGCCAATAGCTTCCTGCATCCGTGCTTGCTGGTGTTGTTTGAATTTAAATCTCCTAGCTTTCCAATGCCTTTCTATTAGGGACGTTTACCTCTTTTTCCTACTGGCCTAGACTGGTTGAGTTTTAATTATGGTTATCCATCACAGCTTAACTGTAGGTGAAATCTGTAGTCATAGTAAGAATAGTTTATGGCATGAATATCCATTACGATAGTTTTATGTGTGTGGATATCTGCCACTGACTGCCTTTGAAGAAAGATTTTGGATAGATTCAGATGTTGACCTATATTAGGACAGAAGTTCTTGGTTTAATTTTTGACAACTAGAGAAAGTAAATTCTCATGCAATGCAAAAACAAACTTTGTGAATGAGGACATTTTTTATACCAGCAAGTATAGTTTATAATGAGTTGTAAAGGGAAATTTCACATCTTATGCAACAAAACAGTTCTTATATGCTTAGGAGATAAAAGATGATGTGCTAGAATAGATATCAAAAGAGCCGACATTGCTTTGGTAATTAGAATCCCTGTGAACAAAGATCACACAGATCCACACACCTTTTTTTTTTCATATTTATAAGGAATGTCTTAGTGCTGCTATCTTGCATATGACTTTTTGTCTTTTTAGACATTTGACCAAGCAGCAACTGAACACGGAAACAACTATTTACATTGGAAATGTAAATACTGCAGAGGTTAATGACTTTAAAAAAAGTTTTGTTTACTCTTCAAGAAGAATTTTATTTGAAACAGAGTAATCAAAAGGCAGAATCTGCATTTAAAATTATTATTTTCCCATCAATGGGCAGTGTTTAAGCTATTGCCTATAGCTGGTACACAAAAGTGCAAGGACAGATCAAATCTGTTGATGATATCATATCCATAGTTTTAAAAATCTCATGTTAAGTTTACACAATTTAAGAATTACTTCTAAATTATCTTAAAGGTCATTAATAAATATGTATTTTAATCCTACAACCTCTGTTGAGGTTTCAGTCTTCTACATTTGGTATCCTTAGTTATTAATAACAGGGTCAGTGTAGGGCTAGCTAAGTTTTGTGGGTTTATGTATTTTTCAATTTAAAAAATGGATTTTGGGCTAAATGTATTTTAACAAAGAAATGTCTGTTTGCTGGGGAAATTAAGAAACAAACCATCCAAACCAAACAAGTGTAAAACCTCAAAAGAAAAAGCTTAAGTCAAATGTTCTTTTTAGTTGATAGCCAAGATTGGAATTCCAAGATTCCAGGTTGGAATCAGTTTTCAGTATTACAAGAGTTGCTCTTTGTAGTTTTCAGCTTAACAGTGCCGGGGGGTCCCAATTAAAATCAGGAATGTGCAGTGCCAAAACTGTGACAATGTCTATCCGTGCGTACTGTTCGTTTTCAGATGATTTTACAATGCAGAGTCTTCCCACAAAACCAGCTTTTCAGCTTTCCCCCTTTTTCCTTTTACAACATTATTAAAAATTCAGGCTTTTAAAAGCCTATATGCCGTAAATGTTGAACATACTTGTCCTAAGCAGAGCTTAAAAAAACCTGCAAATGAACAAACTTTAAAAAGTCTTATGTAGAAAACAATTAATTTCTGGAAATCCCCTTTACTTTGTATGAAGACAGAGACTTCTACAAGTCTTACTTGATAATCAATCCAGCTATGATAAAGTTGCAGTGCCATCAATTCATTGCATTATTAAAAGGCCAGTTGCTTAATGTACTTGAATTGAAACTTGGTGCAGGCATAGTTAGGAAGCAACTAATTCTGTGATTAATGGCAATTACAATTAAAAATTGAATAGACAGTGCTAGAAAGGTATTGGCATTTAATTTTTTCTTCAAGTGCAGAACTGTTTAATGAAAAAAACTCTGAGAGGCTAAAAAAAATTGACTTTGCTTTGCATAGCATTTTCTTATCCTTGCTATAAATCTTTGCCATATCAGATTCACAGGAGAAAATGATCACAGACTCTCCAAAGCTCATTCTTGAAAATACCAAACTTTGGGATTCTAAAATTAAGCTCTCATGAAATTGTTATATAAGTTTCCTTATTTTTCATATTACTGCAAAATACCTTCTTGTCTTAACTCTCTTTAAGAATCCTGTACACAGAAAGCATAGTTGAAAGATGCATTGTAAAAGAAACACTTTATTCTCAGAATTTTCTTCACAGATAAATAAAATGCATAATTTGGGGTGTGTGTGTATATAGAGTCAGTTGAATAAGGTATAGAGCTAAGAGCCACATCATCTGGGTTTCAGTGCTCTATCCTAAAAGCCATTCTTGATTCATGGCAAGACCTTAAAGATAATATTAACAGAACCCTAATACTTGTCACCTAAATATTTGTGCATATAAATGAACTTCCTTTAATTATTAGCTTTTAGTGCTTTTAGCAATAGAGTACATACTGATGTGTGCAGTGTGTATTGATGTGCTACAGCTGAAAAACATTTATGGTACTACTTTTCACTTAGAGGCCTTAAAGAACACCATAAACCCCATGTGACTTAGCCCCAGTATTTGTTTTATGGGAAACTGACAGTAGAGTGTCATCCTGAAGTGAGGAAGACTGCTGTATGGAAGAGACACATGCCTTTGTCTCATTCATATTATGAGATAAGAGACTCAATGATGCACAGTGGTAGTGGTAGTCAGCTAGTCTAATTGTTAAGCACATTCTGTCAGACCAACTTTGTGGAGTTTATAGGAACCTCTCTTCTCTAAAAACAGAGAAGAACTTATTTTTATGAACTGAAAGGCTCACACTGTCCATTTTGTGTGAATTCATGTTGCAGCTTTGAAAGCAGCTGAGTCCTGGACTTCCATGCAAAGGATATTCTGGTGTCATCCTGATGGTATTTCCTATGGTTTGTATTGGTCTGGCAGCACGTAAGAATTTGTAGCTCTTCTAATCTGACTTTCTCCTTCTCAGTAGACCCACATAATCTGTTTTGTTTCTCTATATTCTGCTCTTGACTTCTGGAGCAAGCGCTGTTGTGATCATTAGCAAAACTAAGACCAGCACAAAGGTACTGAAACAGATTGATAGCAGCATCACCATTCATTTCACTCTTTCAAATATTACCTGTCATATCAACCACAAGAAAAGCATGTCTTCAGCCACAGAAACATTTCTGTAGCTTTTCAGTCACCTACTTTAACTTCATTTTTGAATAGTGTTCCATAACATACATATATATATGCAATTTTCTCCTTTCTGATGTTGGTAAATCCTGAAAATTTGTAGTGTAATGTATAGCTGCAGGTCAGAGTGCTTCTTATTAATAACTGCAGATTAAGAATTTATGATTAGTTCAGAGACATGAGTTATGTTAAATCATTCCTGAAGAGGATATGCATAACTCTGTGGAGGTAAATGTTCGTAGACAGACTGATAAGTAGATTTGATGTCATTATTGATTATAAACTCACAGATCTACTGGAACTTGCAAAATAATTGACTTGGTTATTCGGAAAGCCCCAGAACCTACCTAGATTATGAGAGAAATCTCTGAGAAAGACAAAGGTTTTGGCACCTACTTGAGGGAAAAAAGAAAAGAAAAAAAAGCAAAAATCTTAGAGGCTAAATGTTGAAATATAATTTAGAGTTCTAATGCTAAAAAGCAGTGACTGGCATCATAAAAGACATTTATGGTTGTTGAAGACCTTAAAAGTAGAAAACCTACCAGACAGTTGGTTTCATTTGAATACTGGCCACAAAAGGGTGATTTTAGATGGAAAGGGCTTTAGGCATAGTTAGCATGGAGGTCCCTGACTTCAGGTTTAAAAAACTCCGTGTGTCAGAATGAGACAAAGAGGAGGCCTTTGCTCCTGTGAATGTCACATTTCCGTGGTAAGGTGTCTGACTTGCTAGTTGATGTGACTGTCTTAGAGGTGTGCTAGAGGGTCAGCTTTCTTCACCCATGCCCCTTTACCTCTCCTGTGTCTCTCAAGATGTCCGGCTGGTGTTCTTGGTCTTCTCTGCACCTGTACAGGGAATTACATCCTCTCTGGAAAAAGAATAGGGTTTCTACCCTTCATCAGCTTTGGCAGCATATGCAGAGCAATTCCTTAAGGATGTATTGTGAGCTTAATGTCTGCTTGTTCCACTGCAAGCTTACAGGAGTGAAGAGACCAGGTATAAAAACTGCACTTCATTTTTGGGTTTGATACAGGTGACTGACAAATTCAAATTTCCATCTCCCACACACCCTGGTCAGCAGGTTTGGAAGTGCACAGAAAGGAAAGTATAGATAAGAACAGCTACAAATGGTTGTCGTTTTTTAAGAGCCCTGTCCAGGAGGAGTGCCATAGTAACTTTGGCTGTGATCTTCCTTGTTGCTGTAGACTGTTACACAGAGCATTTCTACAATTAATCTGGTGCTCTGACTCAGCAGTGCTGATGTTGCTGCTTTAATTAGTAAAGGAAATTTGCACTTACTTGCAAGCTGGTGTGCAGGTTTTTCCTTTATTCAGTAATGTGTTTAGAAATGTGTTTCTTAGTTCCTTCCCTAATAGAAGAAAAAATGTTGAGAATTTTCCCTGCTAGGACCACTCAGCATACCCTAAATATAGGGGAGCTTTAAACTCCTAATTATACCTAGTACTAGTGGTGACATTTAAGTTGGGTTATCTGTTCTGCATTCAGTAGTTAAACTGCACTTAACCTGAATATGCATTGCTATGACTGTGACAGGTGAGCATGGAGGTATGCCTGGATTCTCTTTATTTTTGTCCTGAAGGATTAGTGGACAGTTCACTTGCATAACAACAGTATACAGAAGTGAATATGAATACACAATTCATGGTTTATATATGTAACCATGGCACATTTTCACATCAGCTGGATCTTGATTGCAGAGTGGCTAGAATCTAAATATGAAATAATTTTTCTTATGTCCATTTGGCAGATGTGGTTTACCTGGGCAACAAGAGAAAAATGGTGTGTCACTTGGCATTCCTATGCAGTCATGATTTTAGGTATTTAATCCTGAGATACAGCATACAGCACAGACCATATTTTGAAGAAGAATCAGGAATGCAAAAATGAATGGTAATGGTCTAAGGTTAGAAAATATCAAAACAAGTGTTATGTGTGAACTGAACCAGATTTAAGTTGTCAGAAACCAACTGACAACCCATAATTTACACAGCTTCCTCACTCATCCACACGTAGAAAAATGTTAATTAAAATATTTGAAGGTAGTTGACAGAGCTGAGCGTGACTAGTTTCAGTCACTCAGAAAGAAGTCAGTGGATTGTTCCGGATCCTTTGCTTCTATAAATCGACAATATATCTCAGTAAACTTCAGTGGAGTTTAGCTATTTTACATTGGCTGAGAATTCAGTTGCAGATGTTTTGCATTATACAAATCATGCATTAGGTACTGCTTTATTCCAGCTTTTTGATGGAAACAGGTTTTAGACTTTTGGTTTTGAGAGTAAAAACTGATTGCTAGGAAAAGAGACTCAGATGCTATTAGGAATAGCTGCATACCACCGGGACACTTGAAATATTGGAAGGAGTTGTGTCTCCCAGAGGAGTTTTTGTTTAGTGGCTGAATTAGTATGTTCTGGCAAGACACATGATGAACTCTCCTGGCCACATCTCTAACTCGTGAACCAAGCCAGGATCCAGGCCTGAGCACTGCTTTTTTTCACCCAATAAATAATGCTTCATATCTACTAGTTTTAATCAAGTAAATTAGAAAATTACTATTAATCTAGTCAAATGGTTACAGTTTGACTGATTTACACAGGCTATGGTGGTAAACTTTTGAATTCATAGTTGCCTGTGTAGCTGCTTAGCTCTTTTCTGCCTTATGCCATTAATTTCTTATTTTACTGTTGTGCTTTTATTCTAGTCATCCATTGCAGCTGGCAAATATTGAGTCATGGGGAGATGTTTCTGATTTATTTAATGGATATAAAAAAGATGCTAGTGCAATAATCACCAGATATAATAAATACTTATCAAAGTCATATCACTGTATGTTTTAAGCTAAGGTAAAAGTCAAGCATGCTGGCTGACAGAAGTATTGCCTTTAAATTTTCCCCCTAAAACATGTAATCATTAAAGTTCAGTGACCAAAAAATCTCATGAGAGCCATAAAATAATATCTACAAATAAAGAAAAGTATCAGTTCCAAAAATTTATCTGTGGTTTCTTCTCTAAAAAACTGTCTTCAGTCATGGATCTCAAAATTATTGGCTATGCATGTGGCAATAGGTGGATAGTGTAAAGTATGAATAGACATGGTGTCTTGGTTTGAAAGACAGGTGTCTGCAAAGGAAGGCAGAAGCCTTCCTTGGAATGGAATATGTAAACCCTTCCCTCTGAATTATTATAATTTTGAAATTAACGGGCTCTCAGGCAAAGACATGAGAATAGGAAAAACAGTTCTTTACTAGTATCTCTAATAAAGTAAACAAGCAACAACAACTATGGCATTAACAACAAACAGAACCACAAACCCAGTAACATCTTTCTCAGCCTCAGGCACTTTCCCCTTTGGTGTAGTGATGGTCACACCCAGCAGGGGCACTGGCGGCTCCTGGTGGGCAAGACAGGTGCGACAATACCCCGTAGCTGCAGGGGGCGCTGTGGCGCAGGCTCAGGGAGAATGTGGTGATGGCGGCTTGCCAGAGACAGGGAGGGATGGAAGGGAGGCTTTNCCGTAGCTGCAGGGGGCGCTGTGGCGCAGGCTCAGGGAGAATGTGGTGATGACGGCTTGCCAGAGACAGGAAGGGATGGAAGGGAGGCTTTGCTTCACAAACCTCTGGTACAGTCGATCCTGGTGCACCAGCAGGACTCTCAGAAGCAGCAAGCTGGGTCGGCAGGACATCTCAGCAGGCAGGGAATGTGGGGCTACAGTTCAGCGAAAATCTCGGAGCAGTGCCAGAGAAGCAGCGGGGGTGGGGCAGTGGTGGCCCAGCTCCCAGCAAGGCAGGGAGAGGTGAGCTCAGGATCCTGGGCACCTGAGCAGATCGTGATAAGTTCCTTTTTTTAGTGGGGTAGGTGTTAATAAAGTCCCAGTTCAGTGGCTGCTCTTATAAGCAGAGGCTCACCCCACGGCAGAACAGCAGCTCTGGGCTGGACTCTGGCAGCAGCAGCGAATTCCCTTCCCCAAGCAGCAGCTCCAATGTCCTTTTCTGAAGCTGAGAGAGAGAGAGAGAGAGAGAGAGAGGAGAAGGAGGCAGCAGCTGCCCCAGCCCCATCTTTTATCAGCCCAATTCTCTGGTATCTCTGTCCCTCAGAGAGAAACTCCCAGATAAGAGAAGTGCAACCAGATGCCCTCATCCCCTGAGCTTGGCCACTTCTTTCGTTTTTCTTAAGTGCCCCATCATTGGTGTTTCCTAGCAACTCTTGGGAAAAAATTCTATAAGTAAAAAGGAACAAAAAGAAGAAAACTTAATCCTCAACACATGGCATTGCAGAGCTGGCACCGAGCTCAGCTGTTGTGCTGAGTAGATGTCATTGGGAAGGTTAGGACCACAGCGCACGATTCTCTCCTTCGTATTAGTCTTTTGTGCCCAGAATCTTCCCATCACGCGTGACCACAGCTCATTCTTCTGAGACGTGTGTAAACACATGCAGCTTGGAAAGCTAGCTGGGTATCAGTCATATTTGTTGAAGAGTAGACCTACTGAACAGGTTGGTGAAAATCTGCACTGTTGTGATGGTCTTTTTGTTGCCTGCTGTTTACTTAAAAGGTTGTTGTGTCTGTGCGTCTTCAACCCCTGTCTCTAGTATTCTGCAAAGCACATGTGGTAGTTGGCTGTTGTTTGAGTGGCTTTACTACAGATAATAGAAGTAGTTACAGTTGGGGAAATAACTACAGCCATGCTTATAATAAACAGTATCACTGCAAATGCTTCAGGTGCTTTCTAGTGTGGATTCTGCCCTAGAGACCCAAGAGGGAAAAGGCCTACCCAGGTTCAGAGTAGTGGCAGGCTCATGTCACCTTAGATACACAATTTCCCTTCTTTAATTTGATTGTCTTTCTCAGTTTTGCTTTCAGACAAGAATGTGTGTTCATTAGCCACACGGTGAGTTCACAATACTGGTAAGCAAACAGCTTAATAGATTGTGAGTTCTGGAATTGTGAAAATAATGCCCCCTGGGGAAAAAAGATAATAGTTCTGAACATGGGCTTAGTCCTTCTGTGTTCTAAATCATCATGCAAAGCAATATATGCTGTTGTTATAAACTTGTTTGTCTGTATTGTATTGAGGAAAATAAGGACATTGAAAAGCCTCTGAATAATCCTAGCATATAATCTGCATTACATATTTAAATGTGTATTGTAGTGGGATTTAATCCATGCTTTTCCCTCTTTTCTCAACTTCTGGAATGAGATGTAGCAAAAGAGACAGATTTTTTAATAAGAAATTAATTATAAATGATATATTACAGTATATCCAGTAAATTAACATGCATTTTCTTTGATGGATTGTTTATATGATGCTTTGTCAACACTATGACATATTCTTCCATGCTTTATTCAGACTAGATGATTTTACACTAGTCTCTTAGCATATTTTGTTACAGTGAATGTTTCTCAAATTTATTTTTTATTATTTTCTGAGCAACAAATATGCTTTTGGATGATTCACTACAGCTTATAACATCAAAAGATCAAAAATACTTTTGCTGAGTTAAATTTGTTGCATTTTATGCATCCTTCTTTCTCACTTAGTGTTATGATTACAGATCTGTTTCTCCACCTTTACAGGCTGTGTTGCTGTTGCTGATTTTTTTAAATTGTCCATACCAAATAATTCACAGAGGCTGTGAAAGATCAAAGAATAATATGAATAAATACTGTGCAGCTGTGAATATTTCATGCTCAGAAGAGTCCTAAGGCTTGCTATTTAGACAAATGATGTTCTGAAAGCAATCACTTCTTCCTTTTACCAACACCCAATTCTGGGAGGTACCAAATAGCACTCTGATGCTGCTGAAATCAGCCTTTATGGTGCCATATGCCAGCCAATTATCCCAGTGTAATTAGGCACAGAACTGGTATTTCCTACATGTTCAGATCATGCAATTAGCTTGCTTATGTGAAACAGAACTGCAACATAGCAAACAAGAGTCAGAGGCTAGGTGTAGCTTGTGCGGCCAACTTTCATTTTGACAGGAAATAGCGGCTATGCTGATGGTGGCTGCCACAACTAGAAGTGAAAGCTCCTCTCACTGTGTTGGTCTATGTATCCCAGACTCACAGAAAAAATTTGATAGAAAGGGACATTTGTAAGCCTTTCATTCCAAACTCATGGCCATAACTCCTACTCCCCCTAATGTGATATCATCCATAAATTCAGAAAGGATGGTTGCATCTAATAGTCCAGATCACTGATAATGGTCTTGAATAGCATTACCACGAACACATGCTCTTGGTGTCTTGGGTTTAGCCATGCCTATGCTGCGTTCCGAATGGACTAATTGCTCCTACTTCTTGAGTGAATTTAGAGCCTGTTTTGGGAGAAGTATATCATTGTGGCTAGACTTGTCTAGTACCCAAATTTAAAGGTAGTTCAGGTAGATCTGCTGTAGCATGAAAGCACACACAGAGGGAGTTGGGGTTTGATGCACAGGAACTAGAAAAACATAGTGCTTTCCTGAGACGGGCTTGTATTTTTCTGAGCAGTACTCACATTTTTTCTCCTTCTGAATTGTTTTTTTTCCTCATCTCCCTTTGAATACCACCTTGTTTTATGGGGAAGGAAGAGGATATAAGAGATCCTCCTTTAATACTGCTGTCAGTATTAGAGGAGAGGATTCCAATTTGTGGAAGTTGTAGTTGAATGACTCTGAGGTGCAAAAAGAGGAAAATGGAAAAGCTAGTGTGAGATGCAATCTCTGAAATACAATCTCTCTCAGTGGATCCTAAGTCTTGCCTGAGGGAATGTTCAACATTCGGCCTCATGTTTTTGGAGTTTTCTGCTTAAAGGGATTTCTGGCAGAAAAAGCTCCTGAACATGTTTTGATCTTTGCTTGCCTCTGTGTTCCAAGTGTGGTTACAGAAAAGTTCTCTGTAATTCACTTAAAAGTTGCAGCAAAGTTTAGCCTGAGATGAAATAAAAGTTTGAAACCAGTGTTTGGTAAACTATGAAGGATGGGCAACCCTTCCAGGTCTCCAACTAAAATCAGCAGGAGAGACAGGAGTTCTTATTGAAAATGCTTTGGAGGGCTACAGAATCACAGAATGGGTAAGGCTGGAAAGGGCCACAGTAGGTCATCAGGTCCAACCTCCTTGCTTAAGCCTGGTAATCCTAGAGCACACTGGACCGGATTGCATCCAGACAGTTCTGGAATATTTCCAGTGAGGAAGACTCCCTAGCTTCTGTGGGCAATATATTCCAGTATGTGGTCACCAGCCCTCCTGATATTCAAGGGGAACTTCCTGTGCATTAGTTTCTGCCTGTTGCCTTTTGTCCTATTGTTTGGCATCACCAAGATGAGCTTTATTCTGATGCCTTGGGAGGCTGACCTGGAACAGAGGCTAGACAGAGTTAAAGGAATAAAGTAGGTATTTATTAAAAGGCCTTAAAAGGATACACCTTGGGTAGTACAAGAGCCTGGCTGTGGCTCTACCCAAGGTGGGCCTAAGATGGACGCACGATGGAGGACTGGTCATGAGTTTTCACACTTTCATAACTTTTGTTTCATTTACTTATTGGGATCAATTGTCCAATAACAGCTTCCGGTTATGAAGTCCCATCCTCCCAGTTTGCTCCCCTCAATTCGCTGTTGTTTATACTTTTTGGGCCTAAAGCTGCAATGGTGTCCTTGGTTCTCAGGCTGGAAAAGGATTGTTTTGTCTAACTAAGCTGAGAAGAGAACTTGGTAACACTTTATATGAAGTTCAGAGTTACACACTAAGGCAGTACAGAATCTGAAAAATATGAAAGCTAAAACATAAGGCATCAGTTCCATTCTCTTGACACCTTCTCTTCAAATGCTTATATACATTAACAAGGTCCCCTCTTAATCATCTCTACTCAAATCTGAACAGGCTCAGCTCTCTCACCCTATTGTTGTAAGAGAGATGCTCCAGTCCCTTAATCATCTTTTTGCCTGCCACTGGACCCACTTCAGGATTCTTATGTTTCTTGTACTGAGGAGCCCAGAACCGGACACAGAACTTCAGATATGGCCTCACCCGGGCTCAAGGAATGTGTAGATGGATAGATGTCTAGTCTCAAGTATAGATGTACTTTCTGCCTGTGATTTCGGTCCAGAACAACTTAATGTGGGGATATTGTCTTGGGTTTGCATGACCTGGGTTTTGGTAGCGGGGAGCTACACAGGTGGCTTCTGTGAGAAGCTGCTGGAAGCTTCCTTCATGTCCAGCAGAGCCACTCCCTGGAGGTGCTAAAGATGGATGGGTCAAGACAGGGCCAATTAGAAATGGTGGTGATGCTTCTATGATAACATATTTAAGAGGAAAGGAAAAGTTGTTGAGCAGTTGTAATTGTGGCTAGAGAAGAGGAGGGTGAGAGTATGTGAGAAGAGTAACTATGCAAGGTTAATGAAGGAAGGAAAGGAGGTGCTCCAGGTACTGGAGCTGAGATTCCTCTGCAGCCTGTGGTGAAGACGATGGTGAAGCAGCTGTACCTCTGCAACCCATGGAGGACCATAGAGATGCAGACCTGGTGTGGAGGAGACACATGCCAGAGCAGGTGAATGCCTGAGAGGAGGCCCATGGAGAGAGGACCCCCACTGGAGCAGACTGTCCTTGAAGGACTTGCACTGACCTATGCTGCAGCAGTTTGGGGACATCTATTGCCTGTGATATGGACTCACATTGCAGAAGTTCTTGGAGAACTGTTTCCTATGGGCAGGACTTCCACAGTGGTACAGGGGAACTACTCCTCTCCCTGAGCAGCAGGTGAAACCACAGGAGATGAACTGGCTATAACCCCCATTCCTTGTCTCCTTGCACTGCTGGGAGAAGAGGTAAAGCTAGGAAGGAGGGAGGGGTTGGGGGAAGGTGTTTTAAGGTTTTATTTTACTTCTCATTATGCTACTCTGATTTTGTTAATAGTAAATCTAATTGATATCTCTAATTTGAGCCTGTATGCTCATGGCAGTATTTGGTGAGTGATGTCTCCTCATCCTTAACTCATGAAGCCTTTGTTATATTTTCTCTCCTCTGTCCAACTGTGGAGTGAAATGAGAGTGTGACTTTTCTGGATGTCTGGAATCCAGCCAGGCTCAATCCACTACATAGAAAAAAAAAAATTATACTGTGACCTTCTGGCATTGCAGAATTTTATTAGTAGTGCTGAAGATGGGAGTTACCTCATTTTGCTAAATTCTCTGTCTTTGTTGAAGTGTTTCTGCATTTAAAGTACTCACCAAGAAGTAAAAGCAGCAATAAAAGTTTAAAACCATTATTTTGATCAGATAGATGGTTTAGCCTTGTGTTTGTCTAATAGGGTAGGATCTCTATCTGTGCAGCTGAAGAGAGTCAATCTCTTTGTGCTTGCAGGATCCAACATGGAGAAGAAAATCCAGACTCCTCTCCTCCACAGCAAACCAGCAGGGCATGTTCACAGCTTGCTGTTTATTATCAACATGACGTGAATCAACTCTGAAATAGAAACTTCATGACTTAAAATAGTCCTGAGCCTATGGGCACTTACCTATGGGTACCTGTTGATGGTAGACTATACCATTATTTCTGACTTGGCTGCATGCTAAACAAACACCTGTACAGTTCCAGACTAGTAGAGCTGTTTTGTTCATCATTTCTCTCTACACTGTGCTCACGTCAGGCATAACTCTGTCAGTTACCATGAGGTCTTCTGGTTCTTGGTGTGTGTTGTTCCTTGGGGTTCTTGCCCCAGAGTTTGCATGTTTCAGCTGCTGTTACTAAGGACTCTGTCAGCCTTTTCTGAATATTGAGAATTCTTCAGGGTATATGCACGTCCCTAAAAGGAGCATGCATTTTCTTTAGGAATGTTATTCTATTTTTTTAGAAATAAAAAAGATAAAAACACACGTTTCTCAAAAAGAATCCTGGCAGTTGGTTGTGCTGTTAAATATATAAGATTATTTTGTGGAAGTATAAATTCATATAATTAATGGGGTGATTTTTAAAATGTCTTTGTCTTCTTTCTGCATTTCTAGAGCAGTGTCAGTGAAGCCGTCAAGAAATTTGTTGTCTGTAAGGGAAAATATTATTCAGCCTCTTTTGCCATATGTTGTTAAGCAGCCATCATTTTAAAAAATCCTGTAGTCATTAATAGTCTTGAAAGGACTTATGTGGAATGTCTAGCATTAGAATACACATTGCAGTTGCCTTGAAGTCTCAGGCACCAATATCAATCACATGGTATTCTGTCATGACTTGACAATGGCATAATTTTGTATGTTGACTTGTCACTCCTGCCAGAGAGCAGGCACTTGTGAAAACATATTTTAATTGCATCTACAGCATGAGGCAGAGTTGAAATAATGACTGATCAGATGAAGTAGAAAAGAACCCTTGTCTGTGCTGCAATTAAAACCAACATTTTTAGGTACTGTATATAAAGAAAGCTAAGTCTTGAGGAGCCTCTAAGTACCCAAAGTGTTTTTGATTGACAGTGTTTTTACCCCAGTCCTGGGAACATGCAAAGAAAAGCAAATGAATAAAATATGTTACTTATAGATATTTTACATAAATCTGAACCTAAACATTCAAGACTCTTTATGAAATCATAACTGCATCCTAATGCTTTTCTTGTCACCACACTTGGCACTAATACTGATGAGTGTTAGTGGTACAAACACAAAAATGTGACCATAGTTTTGCTCACCTGCAAGACCCAGTGTTTGCTCATTAGGAATCCCATTTTACTGCTGTTTGCTGAAGCAGGAGCATTGCCCTTCTCTTCTGATCCCTCCGCACTAGTGCTGTACATTCATATATGCCACCTCTAGTGTCTATGCCCCCTTTCTTCTAAACTTTTGACTCTTTTGGCAAAAGCTAAAGCCACAGAAAATAGTTTTTCAGTTATACTTGTTTTCCCTGGTCTAGTTTGTCGTAGTTTTAATTGCAAAAATTTAACCTTATTCTGTTAATTCAAAGCATCTCATTCAGAGGTGAGCTCTGTTGATATGTAGTGTGAAATTATCATTATGTCAGAGTAAGGATATTTGCACCATGTTATATCATCTACAGGCTGCAGAGATAGCCTGCATCTTACACACAAAGATGACGACTAACGTTGTTTTATTGACTTTTGCTTTTCAACTGTCTGAGCTACCAAAATTAACTCCTTTGTTTAGCTGTGGCAGAAGAACAAAGAGTGCTCACTTGAATGGAATTAAGTGCTTTCATCTAAGCAGCAGCACAACGTAAGACCCAGCAGAGTTAGGCTCTATTAAGGAATTTAAAACAAATACGAAATTGTTCTTTGTATGAATAAAATAGGAGTGGAACTGCTGTAAGAAAGGAAAGTAGGAAGTGGGAAATTTACACTATCAGAAAAATAACAAAATTAATTTTATTTGCTCAGTTTGAAGTTAATATACTTTTGCGAGAGGTTGGATATTTTCCATACCAAAATAATTAGAGAACTGAAATTCTGACTCTGTTTTCAGAAATCTGAAATACCAAAATCAGTGAAAGATTTATAATCAGGCTGCTGTGTTAGGGCAGAATTTTTTGATTGAGTGGTTTATATTTATATTTTTTTAGAATGGCTTTTGAAAGAATGAATAATTGAAGGCACAGAAGTAAATGGCAGAAACAGATGGAATTGAGTAGGCATTTGCCAGTCAATATGCCAGTTGTGATCTAGGTCAGTCTATGTGATGGCTTTCTTCTTTACTTAATATATATTCTAGAAAAATGGGACGGAAGTTTCAGTCCAGTTAGACTTTATGGTGCTATGTGTTTTTTTAACCTGAAGGAAATAGGGATCAAAATTAGAAAAGGAAGGTGGCACAGGCAGCTGGCTGATGGAGAGGCAACAACAGGTTGTGAGAGAGGGTGAGTTACAAGGGATATCTACAGAAATTCTTCATGACCTTGGGGCTAATAATATTAGCAAATTAGGATGACAGAATAGGAAGAACAAAGAAATACAAACATTCAGAAAGCCTCATCAGTGAAGAGGACCACAGGATAAAATAGAAAAAAAGCCTTAATGACTGAGAGATGGAGTAACTACACAGGAATGAAATTTAGCAATAGACGTGTAAGGTTGGACATCTTTATATTTAGTAACAAGAAAATATTTCATAATTTTATAATGTGGCAGTGAAAGAAAAAAATAGTCTCAGGCCTACTGTTCATTAACAGAGTATGAGTAGTAATGTATAAGTGCTCATGCCATCCTAGGAAGTGTCAGGCAAATTATGTTAAAGGCAAGAATTTGAAGAAGCCATTGCTCAAGTCCTCATGTGGAGTACTGCACCATTCACATTCAAGAAATTTTGAGCAAACACAGAGGTACAAGTAGATTGATTGGGGACTGATGGATCCAGGCTCTAAGATAAAAGCTTAGAGTGAATGTGATTGATGCCACTACGTACACCAGAGAAGTAAATGCAAGAGAAGGAGAGGAGCCATTTAAGCAGATGAACAGTGTTACTGAAATAAAGGGTTTTTTGTGGCCAACAATAATATTTGACTAGAAAAATGATGATGTTAACCATCACAGCAAGGAAGTTCAGGAAATGATTTCTCAAAAGGTTATGGAGGGCCAGACAGAGTAGTTGTCAGATGGACTTGACATGTTTGAGAGAGACAATCTCATATCTGGTAAGGTATTTGAGAAATAATACAGTTGTTTATGTCAGTGGATGACTGATTTCAGCTCAGTGATTTTTTTTCTATCCTTTGTTTACCCTGATGTATCTGATTTAGAAAGCAGTTAAGAACTGGAAGAATACTGTCATGTACACTGATGCTACTTCACTGCTGTAAAAATATTTTTTCACCCTAATGATTTGTAATTCCCCAGGAGAGAGATGAAGTAGAGCCAGAGTGGTTTTGTGTACTCTAATCTCACCTTACTGGGAATACAATAGTAATTACCAATGAAAAAGAAAATATTTGATATTATTCATTATGGCCACAAAATTTTTAGTCATTGGAGATAAACAAATCATTGTACCTGCTGGAATCTGTGTGGGCAGAGGTGGTTTTGAAATCATGTCTATCTTATCCTTTTATGTGTCATACAGGCTTTTACCCTCTGAAGTGGATGCTATTGCTTCCAGCATGTGTTCCCACCTTCTGGAAGAAGTGCCATTCTGTTTAACATAAATGTTTCTGTACAAGAGCATTATATTATAAGATCCTAATTCTTTGCTGTAGTTGTTATTATCTTGAAATTTAAAACTTCTGAAGACAATGGAATAGGGCTATTCGAATAATCTCTGAAGCATCAAAGCTAGAAATTACTGACTCATTTCAGAGAACTTGAACAGAAGAACATGTCATCAATCTGTTTAAATGCAATTTGAATTGGTGCTGTGCTGGCAAAATTTCTGTTCCCATGAAAAAAATTAATGACTTGTTTATAGTTTTATTCCTCATCAAACATTTTGTTACAATTAGTAATTTCATTCTGAGAAAGCAGAAAGGAAATTTTCTCCCCAGTACTTCCCCCCCACCATTGCTATAACTTGACAAAAATCCGTGGAAGATCAAGAAGAATGAGCTTAATTTGATGATGAAAAGGCTACTGGACAACAGCAGATTGGCAAATGGAGAAGGCAGAAGAAGACAGAAGAAGTCAACTCTCAGCTTTTGTGGTAGGGAAGAAAGATGAAAGAGTTGGTGGGAAGGGAGATGGACAAAAAGAACGGATAGATAATTTTGAATCCCTTGTTTTTGGGGAAGCCACTGAAATCTGTGGACATTGTACTGGAACAAGAGGGGAAGACCTGCAAAAAAAGATACTGAAAAGGGTACCTCAGATTATATGGGTGTGGAATTCTACTACACTGGAGAAACAGAGTTACTTACTGTAGAAAATGGCAGACCAGAAGGAGAAAATGTCCGTTGTTTGCTTGTAGAGGTTGGTCTGCTCTGGGATTTCCCTGAGGGATACTGAGTATGTCCAAGAACTGAAATAGAGAGTGTTTATGTCAGGGTAATAAGTAAGAACTAGTGACTGGTGGGACAGGCACTGTAAAATTATAGTAATATCCTATTTATAGCAAAGAAACTTTGCAGAGTGTTGCTATGAAGGATATAATAATTCTAGATTGATACACCCCAGTGACAATCAGTGTCTGCACATACTGCAGGTACATATGCCAGAGACTCTCACTCATTGTTTCCCGTGAGTAAATTAAGATTGTTTTCAGAGTTGTTTCTTTAATTGACAATTACCATGAGAGAGTTGAATTTCACTGTGCATGTCGTTTAGGTAAATTATATATGACATGTCTTCTCTAAACCTTCAATTGCATGAACACTTCTCTATCCTTAAGTGTGAAAGGAAATCATAACCTCCATGGTCACTCCTCAGCCTAAAATATGCAAGTGGAAATTTATGTGATCTTCTCAGTGCATTGATTTGATCTTGTCTGTGGACTCATTCACACTTCACTTGTCAGAAAGAGATTCTTTTGCTGTTTAGCTTTCTCCAAGGAATATTTTGACCTTACTTTCTGCACTGTCTTTATATATACTCTCTTTGCAAAATGACTTTTATTCTCCAGAGAACATGTGCTGTTGCCAGTTTTCACACTTTTCCATTTGTTTATTTTTCTGTTTTTAAGAAAGAAATAAAAATTTGAAATTTTCAATCCTTATGGAAGGACCTGATCATCTGGGGAACTCAGGAATAAAAAGGCAATCAAAATCAATTAACTTTTTTTTTTTTTGTTTTTTTTTTTTTTTTTTTTTTTTCAATTTTCTGAGTGTATTTTGATCATGTGCATGGGTATTTTTTTAGTAGGAGGGAAGTTTTGTGGTCCTTATTTCAACTATTTTGTGTAATCAATACTTGAATCAATTCAGAATGCACCATCTGTGCAGAGAGCAGCTATCCAAGTGCTGTGGTTTAACCCCAGCTGGCATGTCAGCCCTACACAGCTGCTTGCTTACTCCCATGCCAGTGGGATGAGGAGAGAATTGGAAGAGTAAAAGAGAGAAAACTCGTGTCTTGGCATAAGACATTTCAATAAGCTAAGCAAAAGCCACATACACAAGCAAAGCAAAATAAGAAATTAATTCATTGCTTCCCATGGGCAGGCAGGTGTTCAGTCATCTCCAGGACAGTTGGGTTCCATCATGCCTAATGGTTACATGAGAAGACAACTGTCATCTCTCCAAACAACCCTATCTTCTTCCTTCTTCCTCCAGCTTTATATGTTGAGCGTGACAACGTATAGTATGGAATATCCCCTTGTCAGGCAGAGTCAGCTCTCCTGGCTATGTCCTCTTCCAGCTTCTTATGCACCCCTACTTGCCTTGCAGGTAAGGCAGTGCAAGAAGCAAAAAAGGCCTTAATGCTGTGCAAGCATTGGTCAGCAATACCAAAAAACATCTCTATATTATCAACACTCTCTTCAAAAATGCAAAACATGGCCCCATACGAGCTAGTATGAAGAACATTGACTCTACCCCAGCTGAAACCAGCACAGGAAGTAAATGTTATCTTCATATGTTGTGACACCACAAGTAAAATACTAAAGAAAATAAACCTCTAAGTCCCGTTCTTCAGTTTGTTTCTACAGAATGAGGAATTTTGTCCTGACAAGAAATCAGCAGTATTTGTGGTTGCCCGGTATTACTATCTGGACCTTTTTCCCCTTTCTCAGACCCCTCTAAACTTTCCACTCCACACATTTTCCTCTCCAGTGTTTCCTATTGTTAGCTGACCTTAAAAATAGTTTTAATTACCTATTTTCTTTTAGTGATGTTGCTTACTAATGAAGGATTCTGATAATAAAGGGAAATAGTGTATTTTCTGTAATTGAATCAAGATGACTTACCCACATAATGTTGGTGAAATACTAGCTGATAACTTTGATGTTAATGATATTACAAGATGAGTTCTGCAGTTTCTGGTATTTTCGATGTTTATCAAAACATGTTTATTTTACTTTACATTTATCTGCATTGTTATACTGCCTAATTTATTTTGATTAGTGAAATGCTAAATAGAAAACACTATTTCTCACATCAGCTTCTGTTTCTCTGAAGATTTCAATGTCACTCAGAAAAAAGCATCATCATTGATCAAGTTTAATGAAAAGGCATCACCAAATTTAATGAAAATTTGTAAGTTTGAAAATGCTCATCACTTTTATAATATTTAATAACACAGATCCTTTATTGTATTTTTTTAGTACAATTATATTGATTTCTTAAGATTTCAAGCTTCTGCTCAGCTTTATTAATAAAAACAAAATAATTTGATGCTTTCAGGGCCTAATATCCATGGTGTGACTGTACAATGTAGACTACCATTTACCCCAGTTCTAAAAGAAGAGCACTTATGTACTGGAATTAAATGAATTGAATATTTATCCATATAGCCCATTTATGTGACAGATACCTGAGGACTTCACTTGCCTCTTAGGTACTTGTTTAGGAAAACCTTTTCTTGAACCAGATCCTCTCAGATCTGTATGCTTACATTCCTTTTGTATTTATTGCATTCTTACAAGAGTGAAAGATATAAATAATGGAAATTGTTTCCATTTCAGATTTTCACAGGGATTGTGGCATGCAGTCCCTTTTTAAAATAAAAGAAATGAGGCTTTAAGACACACTCAATGTTTTTACCTCTTGCTGTACTCGATAGAAACAGCAGTATTTTCCATTGTGTGTAAGACCAGTTCATTTGGGTGCTGTGAAGAGGACTTCTAATTTCCAGAAGTATGTGATAATGAAAGTGTAAAGTAAGAGATTTGAGAAATAAAGAATTTCTGTTCTACTCCCGTCATGCTTTGCCACCTGTTTTTTTTTTTCTTTTCACTGAATCAGTTTGGGTGTTCATTTCATTGCATTTTAACTACCACTTCTTCTTTTCTGTACTTTAATAGCATTGCAGAACATCAAGGGTGAGGGAGTGGAGAGAAGGGAAAGAGGGACATTCCTCTTGGGAAAATTCACTTCACCTGTTCTGGTTTAATTTCACTATTTTTCCCATAAGACTTGATATTTTTCCATTTAAGTTTTCTGTGTAATCGGTTTTATTCTTTTTACTTACCATTCTGCCCATCTCTTAGTCTCAAAATCATACCATAACAGTATAATTTGATTTGCTTATTTCTTTTTACTAATGATTTTTTACAGATGCTTACAATGTTCATTCAAATGCTTCAATGTTCATTTCAAAGCAGATTTATAACCTAGAGCCTTGTTAAGATACATGTCTGGATCACTGAATGGATAGGGAACTTCCTTTGCTTTTCTTCGTCTGATGCTTTGTTCCTTTCCCTTGACACTGTGACTAGGAGATAATCTGGGATACAAACTGGCAAGATTCAGGTGTACAAGAAAATAAAACTTGTTTAGCAGATTGAAAAAAAGGCAAGAAATTCCTGGAGACACTTGTGTGTCTTAAAAATATTTGATATTGCAGCCAATGTGTTTGAATGTTTACTCCTTCATAAAGCTCAGAAAAAATCTATATGTTTGTGCAGGTCCTGAGAAAGGACTTCTAAAATTACATCTCTCTTTCTACTTGTGTGGTTTCCATGACTGTGATACCCATGCAGCCTGCAGCCTCTTTGATCCCTGTAAGGCCATTGATGTAAGAGTTGTACATGATAATCCTTGTGGGTCCCTTCCAGTTTAGAATATTCTGTGATTCTGAGTGATATTCCAAAGAAGTAGGTGGTATTGCTAGGTGGTAGGTGTTTTCATTCCTATTTTAGACATAGTTGTTGAGAATAAAGCAATTTAGGTGGCAGAAGCTGCAAAAAATATTTAAATGATCTTAAAATTCTACCCTACAATGACATAGAAAATACATAAAATTTAAATAGTTCATATAGTTTATCTGATCTCTTCTTTGTATCAGTGATGTTTTATCTGATCCTGATCTTATTCCCGTAGAAGAAGCTGTCTGCTTGCTCCTTGTGCTCCTGGACAATAGGAGAAAGGTTCCAGGGAAATAGGAGAAAGGTGGCAAAAATCTGTTGTGCTTCTATTTTATTTTCCTATTTTATCACTGTAATTAACCTTGTATTGTTTAATTTACAGTCAATGCACTTACATTTACTCTAGCTTTTGAGATATTATATATTCAGATATATTTCATCTATTTAAAACAAGGAAACTAGAATCAGGCTTGCATTTTTTTAGTTGTTTCATTGTATCTTTCAGTAAAATTCAAGGCTGGCCTACTGTAGAACTCTCTGAGATGGTATCTTATGCAGGTACCACCATGCCTGCTGTTGAAGTCAGCACACCTACTTTTGAAGGAATGAGCTAGGTTTTCCACAAAGTTGTAATGAAAAATGCAAAAAAAGCAAAGTACTACTACACTTCAAAAATGCACACAGTAAGAGGATTTTTCTTTTCTTTACTAAGTGAAGTTTTATGCTACATTTATGCTGCTTCTTGCTTGTCAATACAAGGTTGTGCGAAGATTAAATGTTGTGTCAATGAACTGAGAATAAGGTCAAAGATGAGTATTCATCCAGTCTCTAGCTTGTGAAAAGACATGCATTTGCAAGAAATTGTGATTCCTAGATAAAATAGGGATGGAGCAATATGTACATTATCTTCCAAATTATTGAATTACGGAACTTTGTGAGTGGTTTTAGGGACTAATTTGGGATTGTAAACTAGAATAATTAATAGGCAAAGCAAGTTGAAAGAAGAAAACAGAAGGCTTGGGTAGATGCTGTAACAGTGAGAACAATTGAGGAAAGTTGTCAAAAATGTGCAATTTTGTTGGCCATTGTGATTAATAGTAAAAAGATAAATTTTGAGAAAGAAGATGGGGTCATCTTCGCAATGTAAAGAGCAAACTAAAAATACTATTTTATATTGTGTTCACTGGCATGTCTGGCTTCTCAGGTAATGAATATCTGTAGGTCTGGCTGTAGGGCTTGGGAGTGATATACAGCTTATTCATCTGAATGTAGTCATCCTCTCTAGTCTGTTTTTTGGAAGGTTCTAGTGGTGTTTCTAGTGATTGGATTAGGTGGGAAAAATACTCTGTTGCACAAGACGTTATGGCCTTCCTTACACTACTGTATAACAGGTAGACTAAGGTGTGTGGACTTGGCGAAATCACCTCTCTTCCCATTTCAGAGCTCTTATGTATGTTAGCCAAGGCCTTAAATGTGACAGAGAGGCCACAGAGAGGTGGAAATAAAATGGAGGAAAATGGTTCTTATAAGATAATTCATTGGATGATTTTGACCCTTTTTCTACTGGTTCTTGAATAACTAGTGGACAGAATGTGATTTGTGCCCATTTTTTCATTATTTGTAATAATTAGTTGAATGATTATGAGGATATGGGTATGAGGATATCAGTCTCTGGATTTGCTTCTCAATGACTCTCTGAAATTACTTCTCAAAGAGAAGTTCATTGCTAATTTTTATTTCTTCTGGCTTACCAAGGGCATGAAGTAGTTCTTTATTCCTGAGCTGGAGGACTTTCATATTTTTTCAGATGATGCTCTTCTTTCTTCATGACCTGATATGTAAGTACTCATGTGCACATGCTGTCATGCCCTTTATTCCCTTGGATTTTTCTCCAAATATCCTAGTAAATACGTACTTTTTTCCTCAGAGACATGCATCAGTACTGAAAAGAGTTCAGGAATGTTACCTTTTTCAACAATGGTTCATGATTTTTTTAAAAATAAACCCAAACTTACTTGGTTGTTCACTGCTTGCCTTGTGTTAAGTTTCTACAACACAGCATTTAATGGAAGGAGTAAATAGCTTAATTAATTTAGTAGCTTAAATTATTCAAATGGCTTGTAGCTTTCATTTCAAGACAAAGACTAGTCTAGAACAGTTATATTGATTTCTAAATAATGTTTTATAAGAAACATTGTACCTTTTTCCCTTTAGTTCATTTTCATTTAACATTGGTATAGTAGATTAGCATTGAAAATAGTCCCTCAGAAACAGGTTACCAGCTGTGGAAAAGGGACTCCTTTTTGTTCCTCATTGAAATGTAATCATGTCCACTTATATTCCTATCCACTTCTATTAGGCACAACTCACAGGTTATCACTTCTCACTGTGTCAGGGAATTTTAATGATTGCCCTTTTATTGAGCATTCCTGGAGATTTCTCTTCAATCTGTCCTTCTCGGTTGGTTGTATGCAGTAATAGATCAATTGGAAGAGTATCATGAGGGATGGACTTACGGGATTATAATTAGATTTTTTTTTTGTCATTTTGTTTCACTGAATATGTGAATTAAAAAAGCGTAAACAATTGTTTTGCTATAAGCCAGGAGGCACTGACCAATATGCAATGGTATTGCCGACAACTCAGGAGCAGATTTCTGTTTTATGAAGTGCCGGTCGTCATGCTATTGAGCTTTGAAAACGAAGCTGAGTTTCATTTCAAGCTGGAATTAAGCAGGGGATGTTCTGAAAATGCTAAAAGCTTTGCTTTTGCAGTTTTACTTTTGGACATCCTGCTTCTATCTCCCTCTCCTTCCCTGGAATCCAGTGGCCTCATAGGAATGAGGTCTGCTGAGACACAGAAGTGTCATTTCCCCCAGCAAGTGAAATATGCCTCTCATTTCTCCCAGACCCTAGGAGAATTTATTTTGTATTTCAGCAGGCAAGAGCTGAACTTGAGTCTTTGGTTTCCAAATGATGAGGTCTCTGAAAGGATTCAGCACAGTGTAAGCTCTAGTCAGTGATTTAAAAAGTGATTTGGAAGGAGGCTGCTGAAGTGAAAACTGTAAAATTTCCTTTATTTTACAAACAGGGAAAACTGCAAATCCAATACCTGTTTTTGGCTGTGGCTTTAATCTAGTAAATGTTACTCAAAACAGTATTTCCTGTTTTGTATAAGGGGGAGGCTCAAGTGAAATATTTCTCTTGTCAACTATTATGCTACCAGAGGAAAGTTTTTCCTCAGTCTCTGAGATCTCGGCTAGCTGAGGGATCAGGACAAGGAGTAGCTAAAAGACACCACACAGGTCTAAATAGCTGCTAATGTCTCACTCTTCCTCCCCACTGGTGGTGGGAATGACAATCTTGTGTCCTTGGGACCGGAGATTCCAAAGGTGTGTGCTGATGCTTCCAGGGAAAAAAGCAAAATTAGGCATAAACTGAAACTGGAATAAAAACATTATTAGCCCTTCCCTGCTCTATTTCACTCTTCAGTGGTGTATGAGAGCTTTGAATTCCTGCAAGTAAGGGTTTTTATATGAAGAGTCAGTTGACAGTGAGGAAGAGGGATTTGGGCAGGGTGATATTTTATGCACCAGTAGCCAGTGAGTTGCAATGGTATGTGTTATGAATGAGTGAGATCACTTAAAATATCACGAGTAAGGGTGTAAGTAAAAACTGATTAAATATTAAGCAACAGCATGACAACATTTGTTGGCAAGATTCAATCTACTACTTACTAGACAGTGGCACACCAAGGAAAAAACACAACGAAACAAAATCCAGCCTGTGTATGTGACAAAAGGACAATGAGGGCAAGGATAAAAAGGAATGTGGCCTAAAAGTGTTAACAGTACTCAAACTTTACAGTACTTCACCTTAACTTATACCTTAACAATTTAACAAAGGAACAACACTTAGCTTAAACCTTAATTTAACTTATAACTTTACTTAAAACTTGACCTTAACAGTTTAACAGAAGAATAACACTTAACAGCATTTAACCTAACTTGTAGGTTATGCTTAGCAACTTAGAAAAGAACAACATTTAGCAGTATTCCACTTAGCTTATAACTTATGACTTATAATTACTTACGGGTCTTACTTACTTAGATATCTAAGGTACTTGAAAATCTAAGAAACCAGTATTTCTCCCAGCTTTGCTGTAGCATGTGTGCATGTGCATACAGGCAGACATAGCAGGTCAGTGCAAGGGAGGTACCTATGAAAAATTCCTCTTCCCAAGGTAAGTGAAATACTCACCTTGGATGCCTTTGTGTCTCCCCAGTGGGTGAAGGGTTGAGTATTGAGGAGTGAAAATATTGGCCCAGGATTCATCATTGTTCGTCAATCCTCCGAGTACAAAAACTTGAGAGTTCACTAGTTCTGAGAGGTGTCCAGCTCAGAGGGAAATTGCTGGTCACAGCCTGCTGTGGTCCAGGAGAGCCAAAAGGGTCTCATTTTGGCTGCTTTTTCAAAGATTTCAGACAGATATGTTCCCTCTGCAGTGTCAGGTTGATCAATTAGGTATCATCCTCTAAGGTATCTGTCAACAACATTCATGCCGACTTGTCCATGGGCTAGACCATTGATTGACTGAAGCCACAGGTATTGGAGGAGTTTCAACTCTCAGTAACTGACCAGCTTTATTCTGTACAGTTCAAAAAGTTGAGGACAAGGAACTCTCAGTTTACCATTACCAGTGTTTTATATCTTGTTGCAGTCATCTTTGTGTAAAACATATTTTTCAAACCAGAGTAACAAATGCAGTCAGTGTTCAGTATCACAGGGAATTAATTCTTCCGAGCTAACAAGCTCGTCATCAGTGATAATGGCTTTTGTGTTACAACTGTCTTGTCATTGGGGATTACAGTCTGACCCACATACATCCTGCTGTTTACTTGATGTGAAATTTAAATCCAGTAGTTCTCAAGAAAGCATAGGTTATTAGAGTGCACAGTAAGAGTTAAGTATTATTAGTTATATAAGTAATGGTTCACACTTAAAAGTTTCTGCTGCCATCACAGGTTAGGTTATGACTCAACTTCTGCCCAGGCCTCTTTTAATTAAAAAATGTAGCCACAAAAACTGAACACAAACCTCAAACATGCCAAGAAATTAATGCCACTATGAGACAGCTAATTCCTTAGTAATACTCACAAATTCTGGTCTCTGCAGCTGAGGGGATGAGAACCTGGATCTCCATTCTGTTTTTCTAAGATAATTAAAAATCATCTTTGTACTACATTTTTCTGTCATCTTCCATGCTTAGGGAGATGCAGAGGTTTCTTTTAAAATACAGGAAGTTCATAGTTTATTCAAAAAGTAAAGAGGTCTAAAGATTTATTTGGAGATCTCTTTTTAATCCTGGGAACTGCTCCTTGACCCAGGAAAGTCATTTGCTTACTCTCTGTGGAGGATTTACTCACCAGGGCTGTCTCATTGAGATCAGTGCTGCTTGTGGTTTCCATGCTGATGCACCTGGTTCAGGGTCAGCTGGGACCACACAGTATCCTTCCTGGAAGGAAGGATTTGTGGAACAATTTGTTCATCAGCTGAGGGAATTGCAACAGGAGGCATCTGGGAGCCAGACAGTGGTAAGTCTGCTGTACTGCATGATCAGAAGTACTAAGTGATTGGCTTGACATAAAACAGCTAACAGCAGTGTATATAGAGAAGAATTTTTTCCACCTGTACTTATTTTTTGTTTGTTTTTAAATGTGTTGGTTATTTTTGTCCGACACTGCAAAGCTGAATGGAAATATGAAAACAGGTATCTCTAAAGGAGATATTTCTATGGAATTTAGAAAAAGAAAAATGTTAGGTTAAATCTGTGCTTACACTTGCTTTAATCTGGTGATTTCAGTGGTGCCCTTCTGTTCGCTGATGATTTGTGGAATACACAGTGTTTCATGTTGTAGATAACTCCAGCTCAAAGCTGGGACATTTTGGTTTTAATAAAATGCATCTAATCCTCAGAGCCATTTAACATCTGGAAAGCAAGTTGTTAAAAACCTAAAGTACATCTAATCCTGTGAGCTGCTCAGAGACTAGAAGAGGAGCTTTTTCTTTATGGAGTGCTTTAAAGATGTAAACTGCAATATTTAGTCTGAAGTGCTATTCAGGTTATTAGGATTGTCTACCAGGTGCTGGATGAAAATGTTTATAGCATTGTCTATCATGTTCTTCATTTAACATATGTATAACTAATATATCATTAGAAACAGAGAATGACTATGAGTATAAGAAAAAATAAGCATTCTTTTTAAGAGTACATAAATAGAAAACACAAGAATATATGAACATGTAAAATGAAGATTTTTCTCTGCATGTATATTATTTTCCTCGTTAATGAAAAGGACTTTGATCTTCTCAGCAATATATTGGTAATCTGTGGATTCAAACCCTTTAGTTGGTCAATATGATAGTTTTTATTTTTACTTCAGCAAAAAGCTAAAAAGTGAGAGCCTTTTGATTTGTTTTATTAAACAGCAGTATATAATTCTCAAACCCTCACAGACATTCATCATGTCAGAAGTCAGATACATAGGTGAATACAATATAAAATAGTATTTTTAATTCACTCTTCACATTGCTAAGATAAGCCCATCTTCCTTCTCAAAATTTATCTTTTCACTATTTTATTGATCATGATAGCAAACAAAATTGCACAGTCTGGTTTTTGACATCTTTCTTAAATTGATTTCATTGTTATAGCCTCTACTCAAGCCTTCTGTTTGCTTCCTTTCAAATTATAGTTTATAGTAGGGATACAGTGCTATTAAATATTTGTTAAATATGAGGTTTAGAATTGTGTGATATATAGTAAATATGCTTTTACTCCATCTTTGCTACAAAGTAGTGTATTTGAGAATACATTTTACCAAAAAAGCTGTTTTGTTTCGTTGTGTAGGAAATTGGGAAGCAAGAAAGATTAAATGTCTTAAAAATTAGAAGATAAACTTCGATATTTTTAAAAGTTCAGGAATAGTTATATCAAAATGATTCACAGAGTCACAGAATCAAGTACGCTGGAAAAGACCTTTGAGATCATCAAGTCCAACCCATGACCTAACACCATCTTAACAACTAGACCATGGCACTAGATGTCATATCCATCCAGGGATAGTGACTCCAACACCTCCCTTGGCAGCCCATTCTGATGCCCAATCACTCTTTCTGTGAAGAACTTCTTCCTAATATCCAGCCTACACTTCCACTGGTGCAGCTTAAGACTGCTCTTGTCCTGTAGCTTGTTGCCTGGGAGAAGAGATCAACCTCCACCTGCCTACTACCTCCTTTCACGGAGTTGTAGAGAGTGATAAGGTCTCTCCCCTGAGCCTCCTTTTCTCCAGGCTGAACAACACCATCTCCCTCAGTCACTCCTCATAGGGCTTGTGTTCCAGACCCTTCACCAGCCTTGTTGCCTTTCTCTGAACATGCTCCAGCATCTCAACATCCTTCCTAAATTAAGGGGCCCAGAACTGGACACAGCACTCAAGGTGTGGGTTCACCAGTGCTGAGTACATGGAAGAATCACTTCCCTGGTCCTGCTGGCCATATTATTCCTGATACAGGCCAGGATGCCGTTGGCCTTCTTGGCCATGTGGGCACACTGCTGGCTCATGTTCAGGCTGCTGCCAATCAGTACCCTCAGGTCCCTTTCTGCCTGGCCACTGTCCAGCCACACTGTCCCCAGCCTGTAGTGCTGCAGGGGGTGGTTGTGACCAAAGTGCAGGACCTGGCACTTAGTCTTGTTAAACTTTATATTGTTGGATTCAGCCGATCGATCCAGCCTGTCCAGGTAGCTCTGAAGAGCTCTCCTACCCTGCAGCAGATTGATATTCACAACCAACTTGGTGTCATCTGCAAATTTGCTAATGGTAGACTCGATCCCTTCGTCCAGATCATCAGTGAAGATCTTAAACAGGACTGGGCCCTTACACAGATCCCTGGGGGACACCCCTAGTGACTGGCTGCCAGCTGGATGCAGCACCGTTCACCACCACTCTCTGGGCCTGGTCATCCAGCCAGTTTGTAACCTAGCAAAGAGTGCTCCTGTCCAAGCCATGGGCTGCCAGCTTTTCCAGGATTATTCCATGGGAGATAGTGTCAAAGGCTTCACTGAAGTCCCGGTAGACAACATCCACAGCTTTCCCCTCATCCACCAGGCAGGTCACTTGGTCATAGAAGGAGATCATTGGTTACATAGGACCCTCCCTTCCTAAATTCATGCTGGCTGGGTCTGATCTCTAGGCTGTCTTGTATGTGCCATGTGATCACCCTCAAGGTGATCAATTCTGCAACTGGGCCAGGCATTGAGGTCAGGCTGACAGGCCTGTAGTTTCCTGGATCCTCCTTTTGGCCCTTCTTATGGATGGGCATCACACTGGGCAGCTTCCAGTCATCTGGGACCTCCCCAGTTAGCCAAGACTGATGATAAATGATGGAGAGCAGGTTCGTGAGCCAGCTCCCTCATCACTAAGGATGGATCCTATCAGGTCCCATTGACTTGTGAGCATCAAAGTGATGCAGCTGGTCGCTATCAGCTTCCTCCTGGATTATAGGGGGTTTGTTCTGCTCCCTGTCCTCATCTAGTAGCTCAGGAGGCCAGTTGTCCTGAGGATGACCTGTCTTATTGTTGAAAACAGAGGAAAAGGTTTTAAGTACCTCAGCCTCTTCCTCATCTTTGGTAACTATATTTCCCACCATATCCAATAAAGAAGGTTCTCCTTGCTCCTCCTTTTGCTTTTAATATGTTTATAAAACCATTTTTTAATTATCCTTTACAGAAGTGGCTAAGTTCTAATTGAGCTTTTCCCTGTAATTTTCTTTCTGCATAAGTAACGACATACTTAAACACTTCCTGATTTGTCTGCCTCTTTTTCCAGATGTGACATTTCCTATTTTTTCCCCTGACTTCCTTCAAGAGTTCCCTTCCCATCCAGGCTGGTCATTTTCTCTGTCAGCTCATCTTTCAGCACATAGGAAGAGCCTTCTGTGCCTTGAAGATTTCTTTTCTGAAGTTTGTCCATTCTTCCTGGATCCCCTTGTTTTAAGGGCTGTTTCCTAAGATACTCTCTGAATAAGCATCCTGAATAGGCCAAAGTCACTTCTGAACAGCATGTAGCCATCCACTGCAGCACTCCAGTCATGCAAATCATCCCACCATGCTTCTGTGATAGCAACTACATCATAGCTTTGCTGCTGTAGATTGGCTTCCAGCTGGTCTTGTTTGTAACCCATGTTACATGTGTTAGTGTACATGAATTTCATCTGGGCTGCTGATTTCACCCCTGACTGGCTTACCATCCTTAGGCTCCTTCTGGAGACCCTGGTTTAATGCCCTTCCCCCTTCAAACCCAGTTCAAAACCCTCTCAATCAGCCCTGCCAACTCCTGGGCTAGAATCCTTTTGCCCTTAATGATGACCTCTGTTCTATTTTGTGTGATGGAAAGACAACAATACACCAACATAGTCAGTAGTGATTAAATTTGAGACAGGAATAATGTGGAGTTTTTAATGGAATTTAAAGCACTTACTAACCTGCAGAAGCATGTTCAACCAAGTTGTTCACCAGGAGAGTTTCATGACAAGTAAGTCTGATGTGGCAGGCTAGGAAAATATATTGCTTTATTCTGAATATTTCACTCTAGAAATATGAGAGATAAAATAAAGGAAAGATTATTTGTTCAGTTTACAGTGAAAAATGCTTTTAAAATTCTCTTTTATTTTGCTCGTCTTTTCTGTTTGAAGAAACAAGAAGTCTTTTTCTCAGTTAGTTATAATGAAATATATCTTGAAATAGAGTTTGCTTCAACCTATGCAAAATGGATGTTTTCCATCTAAGAGACGTCAGTTTTTCTATATGTAATATAAAAGAAAGTTTATGTACCCTGGAAAAAGTCCAGTTTTAGTACAGAGAAGGTTAAGTATAAGCTGTGGATGTATTATTGTTTTAACTTGCAGGCTTTGCCATCAAGAGGGGAGGCTGGAGAAAGATTGCAACTGTAAATATCTCAAATTAAGGGGTGTTGAATGAGTAGTGGCTCAAACTCTGCTTCTTTTTAATGACAGTTTAGTGACAATTAACTATTAACCTTGGGTTTCAGATGTTCAGAAGGCATAAAAAGCATGGTATCAACTGCCTGTCATTCTCGTCTTTGTTAGTCCCAGTATCTGTTTTATACATTTAGCCCCAAGGATTTAAGAAGAAACAGGGTCTTAAAGAGAACTTCCATAGCTCTTAGGCTCATTTTAATACAAGTGTTTGACATTTGGATTTTATCTGTCATAACAGGTTTTTAATTTTGTCTTTTCATGAGTTTATCCTTGTTTTGACCAGACGTTTGCTTTCTCAAATCATAAAACAGGGTGGTAAAATAAGTGAAAGAAAAGAATCTGCTCATGGGATAAAAAGGACAAGTGTAGTGTTAGGAACGACATTGGGAAGATGCAGTGATGAAGATCTCATGTTTAGGAGTACAACAACAGCCAAATACTTAGTCTTAGCAGCACAGTACAAAAGTGAACATAAATTTTAAAACCTGTGAAGGAAAATGGGTAAAAATATCAATAGAAGGAGCTTATGTAAAGAATACATAACACAAACAGATTGAGAAGGTTTTGTCTCTTTTTGCTAGTGCCATTTGTTGCAGCAGGTTACCACTCTTGACTTTCCAGTAGTAAACAGATATGGTGATAAACATTACACCCCAGAAAGATTGGTTTCATGTGGCTTTGGGGCCTCTTGCTAGACAGATATAGCATCCAAATACATTGCAGGCTTTTTTATGTCTTTACATCATTCACAGTATAAATGCTACTTGGAAGCCCTGACGTTTAGTAAAGCTTGAGCTAGTGCTGATACCTCTCTGTCTTTTCCTGTACACAGCTACAATTCAAAACTTTGAAAGTCTCTAACCATTTATTCAAGAGGGTGATCACATGTCACCTGTGTATAAGCACCCTTCTTTTAAAAGGAAAAGGATAGTATCTTTAACAGACCATTTGGACAAAAGGCAAAGTATTTGAGACCTGAGGTTTTTTAAGTTAATAGCATACATTTTTTTCCCTTCAACTTTTTTAGGTGATCCAATAAAATATGCTTCCTCTCACAATGAGTTTTGCTGTTTTCAGCCTTAAGACGTCATGTCTGCAGCAGGGGTATTTGCACTCCGATTGGTGTAGGAAAATGAATAATTATCACAATATCATTTTCCATACAAAAAGGAATGAAAATGTTAATAATTTGTGTCTTTCCCTTTGCTTACAGAGGTCTTATTGTCATGTAATTGCTTCTAACTTGCATGTGAAGCATACCCTGTGTGGCTAAGAAGTATACCCCCACAATAGGTACATTTCTTTGGTCTGTCTCTCCAAGCTATTATGCTTGCTTCCCTTCTTCCTTTATCTTTCTCATGCTGATTCTTCTACACAAAAATGGTATAATTTTTGATGATTAAAGCTCATAGCTCACTATAATGACACTAAACACTGACCTTCAGATTCCTCAACTGTATGTTACGAAGTCAGGAACATATTTAACTCTACAGTTTAGTAGGGCCCTCTGGTTATTATCTGTAATGGTTCTTCAAATTAGCAGTAGCATGATAACAAAGATAAGGCCAAGGGCAATCAAAAGGCATTTCAGGGCTTTGGGACAATTGCTTGAAGGATCAGGAGCACAGGTTGTGTATTCCTCAATCCTTCCACTGGCAANTTACAAGGGATAAAGAAAACATCTCCCCAGCTGGTTTCAACAGATGGAATAGAATAAACATTTTTTGGTTACATAACCCAAGACAACACGTAGCTGATTATTTTTGTCTCTTGCATTCATCCTTCTTGATTACTTTAGCAGTAACTTAATGTTTAGTTCATACTGACTTCTAAAGATTTTGTAAGATTTCTTTTATAATAAATTTTTCAGTGTATAATACCCTAAAGAAGCAACAATATTTAGTAAAAATCCTTACTCTTTTATGAGGAAATTCAGTGTTGATTTCCAGTAGAAATTTGCATCAATGAGTGGAAAATGTCAAACTTGAGAGGGGACCAGAGAGTTTTGCTACTACTCTCCTTCACAGAAGTATCCTGCCTTTTGCTTGTTTTGGGTTTCATTAGCACATTTCTGCTCCCTCACATTAATGTTGTTGTGTTCTTAGACCATGTGATAACCCATCTTGATAGAGAAAGATGCTTGTGCTTGTGGTGCTGGAATGGAGAACCAATTAGATCAAAGGGATGTTCTTCCCCAAAACTGACCATTTAAAGACTCAGCACTCAATCATACAGCTATTTCATAGACTGTCTTTAGCATTTGTTCTACACTGAAGCTCAGAAAGTTACAGTGGTATGTCTCTTCACTTGCATTGGTAATCTGTAGTGTACATTCATTCCTCTAGGCAGAGAAATGGGCAATTTGTTAGTGTATCCAGTATGCTTATTATTTTCCTCTTCCATTATTATTTGAATGACTTATTTGTGTGAATGCATTTTTAACAGTTTGGATAGATTCACTCCTTTTGAAAGCTCACTTTATAGTATAATCTTGTGGCTGTACTAATTAATTGCCTTAATTAGTATGGCTCAAAAGTTTTGCCTGTATTTGGGACAATGGAGAATCTTATTGACAAATTGAGCTGTTGCTAAATGTCCTTGACAAACATGATAATTTTGTTTCTAAAGCACTTATTTTGCTCAAGGGCTTTCTGCTTCTCCAATCCTCTTGCATACTCATGGACAATTTGAAAGAAAAGGAAATACTGGCAAACAAGAATCAATCCAGCCCTATCTCTGTCTCAGTTTGAACCTGACCCTTTTTGATCTGTTTTACAAAATTAAGTCCAATTTGGGTCAAGTAGTTAGTCAAAGGTGAAGGACTTAAAGGCTGGAATCTGGTTACTGCCCATACTAGGAGGAAGGCTCCTTCTCCTGAAAATTAGATGATGACAAATAGGATTGGCACTTTTACAATAGGTATAAGGCCCGGGAACTAGAAGAACAGTCAACTGATGAGATGGACAAAGGTCCTTCTGGGATAGAGGGGCCACATAGGCCAACAAAAGCTACCCTCCACATTAAAACCTCCTCTGTTAAGAGGAAATGAAGAGTAGTTGTCATAGGTGACTCCCTTGTAAGGGGAACAGAGGATCCAGTATGCAGACCAGACCCAAACTATGGGGAATTCTGCTGCCTCTGAGGGGCTCGGGTAAGAGACATTGCTAAACAACTCTACAGTTTAGTAGGGCCCTCTGGTTATTATCTGTAATGGTTCTTCAAATTAGCAGTAGCATGATAACAAAGATAAGGCCAAGGGCAATCAAAAGGCATTTCAGGGCTTTGGGACAATTGCTTGAAGGATCAGGAGCACAGGTTGTGTATTCCTCAATCCTTCCACTGGCAAGGAATAAAATCAAAAGGAGTAGGCAGATCCATCAGATCAACATATGGTTTCAAAGCTGGTATCATTGGAAAAATTTTGAGGTTTTTGGCTGTAGGATGATCTATACAACACTTGGTCTACTGACACCTGGTGGGATGTGCCTTTCTCAGAGGGGCTCATTGATAGATCATCAAACTAACTTGGAAGGAGCAAAGGGACAAAACCAGGCTTTCCAGTGATCAGCAATGGGATCGTGTACTAAAACTTGAAGAAATGAGCTCTAGTGGTCTCCCTCAGTCTGCTCCATGTGCTGTCAGCAACGAGATGTTGCTGACATTTCATGTCTCTATATGTTTCTATACAAATGCATACAGTATGAGTAATAAACAAGACGAGATCAAAGATTTGGCCCAGTCCCATTTGACATGAATGGCATAAACAACACCTGGTGGGATGGGTCCTGTGACTAGAATGCCATGTTGGATGGTTACAANGTATAAGGCCCGGGAACTAGAAGAACAGTCAACTGATGAGATGGACAAAGGTCCTTCTGGGATAGAGGGGCCACATAGGCCAACAAAAGCTACCCTCCACATTAAAACCTCCTCTGTTAAGAGGAAATGAAGAGTAGTTGTCATAGGTGACTCCCTTGTAAGGGGAACAGAGGATCCAGTATGCAGACCAGACCCAAACTATGGGGAATTCTGCTGCCTCTGAGGGGCTCGGGTAAGAGACATTGCTAAACAACTCTACAGTTTAGTAGGGCCCTCTGGTTATTATCTGTAATGGTTCTTCAAATTAGCAGTAGCATGATAACAAAGATAAGGCCAAGGGCAATCAAAAGGCATTTCAGGGCTTTGGGACAATTGCTTGAAGGATCAGGAGCACAGGTTGTGTATTCCTCAATCCTTCCACTGGCAAGGAATAAAATCAAAAGGAGTAGGCAGATCCATCAGATCAACATATGGTTTCAAAGCTGGTATCATTGGAAAAATTTTGAGGTTTTTGGCTGTAGGATGATCTATACAACACTTGGTCTACTGACACCTGGTGGGATGCGCCTTTCTCAGAGGGGCTCATTGATAGATCATCAAACTAACTTGGAAGGAGCAAAGGGACAAAACCAGGCTTTCCAGTGATCAGCAATGGGATCGTGTACTAAAACTTGAAGAAATGAGCTCTAATGGTCTCCCTCAGTCTGCTCCATGTGCTGTCAGCAACGAGATGTTGCTGACATTTCATGTCTCTATATGTTTCTATACAAATGCATACAGTATGAGTAATAAACAAGACGAGATCAAAGATTTGGCCCAGTCCCATTTGACATGAATGGCATAAACAAAACCTGGTGGGATGGGTCCTGTGACTAGAATGCCATGTTGGATGGTTACAAGCTCTTCAGAAGGGATAGATAGGGCAGGGGAGGCAGGGTGGATGGTGTTGTATATAATGGAGGAGTGGTTTATAATTGGTGATGGCATGGTTGAGATCTTCGCAGTAAGGATCAAGAGGCAAACAAACAATGCCGATGTCATCATGGGAGTCTACTCTAAACCATCTAGCCAGGACAATAACGCCAATTGAGTATTTTTCGAGAACTAAAAGATGCCTCCAAATCAACTGCCCTTGTCCTTACAGGGGACTTCAATCTGCCAGAAATTAACTAAGAGCATCACGCAACTGGAAAAAACAGGTCCANGTAGTTGTCATAGGTGACTCCCTTGTAAGGGGAACAGAGGATCCAGTATGCAGACCAGACCCAAACTATGGGGAATTCTGCTGCCTCTGAGGGGCTCGGGTAAGAGACATTGCTAAACAACTCTACAGTTTAGTAGGGCCCTCTGGTTATTATCTGTAATGGTTCTTCAAATTAGCAGTAGCATGATAACAAAGATAAGGCCAAGGGCAATCAAAAGGCATTTCAGGGCTTTGGGACAATTGCTTGAAGGATCAGGAGCACAGGTTGTGTATTCCTCAATCCTTCCACTGGCAAGGAATAAAATCAAAAGGAGTAGGCAGATCCATCAGATCAACATATGGTTTCAAAGCTGGTATCATTGGAAAAATTTTGAGGTTTTTGGCTGTAGGATGATCTATACAACACTTGGTCTACTGACACCTGGTGGGATGTGCCTTTCTCAGAGGGGCTCATTGATAGATCATCAAACTAACTTGGAAGGAGCAAAGGGACAAAACCAGGCTTTCCAGTGATCAGCAATGGGATCGTGTACTAAAACTTGAAGAAATGAGCTCTAATGGTCTCCCTCAGTCTGCTCCATGTGCTGTCAGCAACGAGATGTTGCTGACATTTCATGTCTCTATATGTTTCTATACAAATGCATACAGTATGAGTAATAAACAAGACGAGATCAAAGATTTGGCCCAGTCCCATTTGACATGAATGGCATAAACAAAACCTGGTGGGATGGGTCCTGTGACTAGAATGCCATGTTGGATGGTTACAAGCTCTTCAGAAGGGATAGATAGGGCAGGGGAGGCAGGGTGGATGGTGTTGTATATAATGGAGGAGTGGTTTATAATTGGTGATGGCATGGTTGAGATCTTCGCAGTAAGGATCAAGAGGCAAACAAACAATGCCGATGTCATCATGGGAGTCTACTCTAAACCATCTAGCCAGGACAATAACGCCAATTGAGTATTTTTCGAGAACTAAAAGATGCCTCCAAATCAACTGCCCTTGTCCTTACAGGGGACTTCAATCTGCCAGAAATTAACTAAGAGCATCACGCAACTGGAAAAAACAGGTCCAGAAGATTTATAAAATAGCTAGATAGTAACTTCATAGTAAAAGTCCTAAGGAAGCCAACTAGAAAAGGTGCCCTCCTTCATTTGCTGCCTATTAACAGAGAGTAGCTCATAAGTGAAGATTAGTGGCCAACTTAGCCACAGCAACCGTGAAGTAAATAAGTTTAAAGTCTCTGTTGGCAGGAGGAAAAGTACCACCAAAACTTCAGCCCTGGACACAACAAGAGCAGACTTCAGGTTTCTTAGGGAACTGGTGAGTAGGGTCCCGTAGGAAAGTACTTTTGAAGGTGCTGGCATCCATCAGTGCTGGTCATGTCTTAAGCATTACCTCCTATGGCCATTGGAGCAGGAAATCCCAAAATGTTGGAAGTCAAGCAGATGAGGGAGAAGGCTCACTTTGTTGAGCTAGGATTTTCTTTTGGAGATAATGCAAAAAAGGCAGGTGAAAGCAAAGTCAGGTGACATGGAAGGAAGAGAGAGATACTGCTCACCCCTGTAGGGAGAAAATTTGTGTGGCCAAAGCTCAATTGGAGTGATTAGTGCCATTGAGGACAATAGACTTTTTTTAATACTTACTGCAGGAATAACATTGTCCCACTACAGAATGAGGATGGTCACCTCACAAGCAGGGACATAGACGGAGGTGCTTAATACTTTCTCTGCCTGTTTTCAGCACTGAAGGTAGACTAAGGTGATTCCAGTGCCCTGCACTGGAGGACTATGGCTGTGAGAATGAAAACTCCCAGCTGACTGAAATTGTGTAGAATCTGCTGCTCCAGCTGATTTGCTATAAATTTATGGGGCCTGACAGCACTCATCTGAGAATACTCAAAGAGATTGTTGATTGACAGGACTTGGAAGTATACTATGTAAGTTTGCAGATAATACTAAATTGGGAGAAGCTGTTGACTCCCTCAAAGGCAGAGAGGCCCCATGGAGAGACCTGGACGAATTAGAGGGCTGGACAATCACCATGATTGTTAATGACGTTTAACAAAGACAGATGCTGGATTCTGCACCTTAGACCAGGCAACCATGGATGTACAGACAGACAGATATGAGATGCTGGAGAGCAGCCCCACAGAAAGGGACTGGGGTCCTGGTCAACAGCAAGTTGAATGTGAGTCAGCAGTGCCCTGGCAGCCAGGAGGGCCAACCATGTCCTGGGGTGCCTTGGGCACAGCATCATCCTTTGTCAAGGGAGGGGATTGTCCCACTCTGCTCTGCACTGGGGTGGCCTTCCTGAAGTCCTGTGTGCAGTTTTGGGTGCCACAATATAAGAAATATAAAGATTAGAGAGTGTCCAAAGGAGTGCTATGAAGATGGTGAAGGGTCTAGAAGGGGAAGGCATACAAGGAGTGACTGAAGTAATTTGGTTTGGGAAAGAGGAAACAGAGGGGAGACCTCATAGCTGTTTGCAAATTCCTCACAAGGGGAAGCAGAGGGGCAGGCACTGATCTATTCTCTGTGGTAACCAGTGACAGGACCTAAGGGATTGATATGAAACTGTGTCAGGTGAGTTTTAGTTTAGATATCAGGAAAAGATTTTTCACCCAGGAGGTGGTTGGGCGCTGGAGCAGGTTCCCCAGGGAAGTGGTCATAGCACAAAGCCTGCCGGAGTTCAAGAAGCATTTGGAAAATGTTCTCAGGCACATGGTGTGATACTTGGGACTGTCCAGTGCAGAGCCAGGAGTTGGACTTTGATGACCTTGATGGGTCCCTTCCAGCTCAGGATATTTTATGATTCTGTTTTTCTACTTGTGTCAACACTAGTAGCTGAAGTCAGAGAGTAGGGGTCAGGCATATTATGGCTTTTACACCATAAGCAGATGGGATGGTCTTTAATAGATTATGATTTTCTAAATGAAGAAGAATACTTTCTCTGGTGGCAGAATTAAACTAGATCTGAGGATGATAAAAACTTTTTCCCTTTTTGGTTAAGAACTAAAACTCAGGCTATCACAGTTGCTGCCACTCAGGTTTGCTGAGCAAGAGCCAGAAGCAGAATGCTTTTGCATCTTTGGCCAAATCAAAAAAATTTCTTTTGCCTTCCTGAAACAAATAATAATTTTTACTATACAAGGTAATTAGCCATTTAGCTGAAATCTCAAATGTTTTAGTGAACCATAACACAACCTAATGTAACTGTATGATTGATTTTTCACATAAATATTCCTATATTGCCTCGCTTATAAAATGTTGTTAGTATACTTGAAAAATGTTTAGTGAACAAAGCAGGGTTGGGGATTTGCTGAAGACACCTGAAAGGGTTTTTTTACAGTTTGCTGATAGACTGACTTGCTGAGGCTGTTAAATCAAAATAGTGAAGGTTCCTTCAGGATGTACATACAGCATATTTTAATACAGGGAGGCACTTCCAGGTGTGCATTAGGTTTGGACAGGATAGTACATGCTTCAGAATCATATTTCTTATCCAGGATAAATGGTCAAATCCCTTACTTCTAGCTATCAGACCTGTGTTTTAATTGTCATGGTAGTAAGTCCATATTCATGTATGTTTTTAAGGAAACACTGATCCTGGGACATAGTGAAAGGGCCTATGCATACTGAAGTCAGTGAAAACTAATGAAGCAGTCCTGTAGGAATCTTTATTATTGTCCTTTCCCTCACCTTTAAGAGCAGTTAAAATCTACTTTTTATTACTTGTCAAATATTACTTTAGAGGAGTTCTGGGTCTTAACCATCTAGTGCTTCCACTGATTACATTTGCCTGTACTCTCAGTCTGTTTCCAGAAGCTTTCAGTATCCCACTCTCTGCTCATAAACTCTTCCTGACAAGATAGTTATGGTTCCTTCATTTCCTCTTTTGCAACCCCAAGGAAGACAGACTGCTGTGGTAATTAGCATAAATATTTCAGAAAAAAATATAACTCTCTTGTTATCTTAGAGATTGTAGTGAGAAGGAGCATGAGCTATTGGTGATATTGCTGGTTACTAACTCAAAAGAAGCTGAGTGAAATGCGGACAAAATTAAAGTTACCAGGGATTGTTAATTCTTGGAACTAAATCTGAGACAGTGAAAATTTAACAACACTGCATATTTGAGATAAAATTTCTCATTGTCTAAGGTGACCCACATGATTTGTGAAAACGATCTGTCTTATCTGAAGGAACTATAAACTGTGTTTATGTAATGTTAACCATTTTAGCTTAATAAAGCACATTCACACCAAAGCTTTATTGGTTTTGTTGGTGCTCTTAGACTGTATTACATGTCCATGAGAAGCAACCAGAAAGATTTTTGTATATACAGAGAAATGCAAATACTTTCAACTGTGTATAAATATAGCCTTTGGTCTTTCTCTTTAGTCTGTTGACTCCAGTATTACCTGAACAATTAAATTTTTAAAAGAGATTTATTTTTCAAAACGATGTAGCTATATAGTATTCACACACTTCTTTAAGATTTGCTGCCAACAAACACAACATTTCTGTTTAAAAACCCCATTTCCTTAAAATAATTTTGTTAAATTGTACACTTTTGAGTATGAAATGGGACAGGAGGCTGTCTTTTTCGGTTCTGTTGTGTCTTTGACCTATACAAAAGAGGTTAATCAGGCTGCAGACATGTTTAATTACTTACATTGCAGAAAATTTTAACTGGAGAGCTTAAAAGCCATAAAAGTTGCTTGGTCAAGTATTGTCAGTGTGGTAAATTGTGCCATTCACTATTTCATGCAGTTCTAACTCAACAGTATGGAACCCAAGTTCTTACATTTCAAGTATGTAAAAGATTAAAAAAGTAGAAATGGATTAATGTGTGGGAATTTAAACCACAAAGCTGAGAAAAAAGGAACATATCCCACAGTGAAATAATGAATACAGATGGGTCCACACTTACAATTTTTTGTATAAGCATTTCCTGGGAATCTTTCTTTCTCTTCTAAGATTTTCTTCTCCAAAGATATCAGTCACGAAGCAGAGGAAGAATGAACAGTATCATTCATGGGGAAAAAAAAAAAAGCCCTAAGACTGCATACTTCTGTGATTTTTTTTTTACTCACTTGAAAGAAGAGATGGTAATTTTATTGGTGCTTCTGTTAATTACCAACCCTAAATGGGCTTGAGTTATTGGACTATGATACAATGGTATTTTTAGATAATGACAAGTTATTTTTAGGAATCTTAATAGCTCCTTCTACTCTGCAAAATTAATCTCAAGGCATTTTATAGAATTTTTATTAGAAATCATCTTATTATTAGAAATAAATTAGTTCAAAACTCCTATAGCTGAGGCAGCTCTTCTGTTTTCTTATGTGGAGCAAACAAATTTCACCATAGTGTGTTTATTAAGTCTGTAGAAACCAGCAAGTCAGGCACCACCATGCCTAGCTGCTGGAAGCCTGGCTCCTAGCTGGAGACCAGCACATGGAGATAATACATGGTGTGTCATTACTCCTGGGGCTTTTTAGAGGTTAAGGTGCTGTAACATCCAAATAACTCAGTACGCTACCTTTAAAATAATAAACTGCTTGCTATTTATTTTGTGGCCTAGTATTTAGGGCACTGTCATTAACAATGCCAAGAATTTGGCTCAAGGCACTCCATCTCAAAAGTCAAGTTATATCAAGAGGCACAGTTGGGAGATCTCCTGCCCAAAGAAATGTCACATTTGTGAGGCTGTTTGGAAAGAAAGCAAGAAGAAATCACAGAATATTCTGAGTTTAAAGGATCTGCGAGTCCAGCTCTTTAGGGAATGGCCCATACAGGGGTTGAACCCACAACCTTGGCATTATTAGCACCATGCTCTAACTGAGCTAATCTCCTAATGGTTAGTGTTAAAAGAAGGATTTCTGGTTGCTAAGTCCCAGCTTCATACTTGGTTTATACATTTTACTCTTCTCCTTTAGGAAAATGGTAATCTTTAGCAACAAGGCTGGGTGAAACTATACTGTTGCAGATGTATCAATCAAAATATTGTTCTGCACTTCATTTTTTAATCTGTATTCTATAGTTGTGAGTCAAAATATCATATCTCATTTCAGAGACATATAAAGGCAGGAATTTGAGGATCTAAGTGTGAATTAGATCTTCCTACAAAATAAAGTGGTCTGGCACAGAAGTATCATGTTTCATTGTCTTAGAAACAGGATGGAAAGCAAGTAGCTAAATCTTGACTGTGGCATTCCACTTAAGCCACCTGCTAGCAGGGAACTGAGTTTAAACCTTTCATCACTGTTCAGGCTCTCAGGAAGTACTAGGGTTCCAAGTTTGGAGACATGGGATTAAAGGGAATTAGTGTTAGTAAGAACTTGAATTTAACATGTGAATTATCCAATGGTACCTGATGCAAAATACTCCCATTGCCCTTAAATTACTGTGTACTAAAAGTTGTCTTGGTTTGGGAGATCAGCGTCAAATCCTGTCTTTTTTCCAACCTCTATTCACCCTAAAGTAGGGTTACAGAAAAGGAGAAGGAAAGGGAAAAGGCATTTCAACTATAATACTCTCCTTTAGTTAAGAAAACAGTATGTGAGGCAAAAATGGGAGACATTGCAGGAGACATTCTATTTTCTGTACTTTTTTCAATGTACTGAACTATTTTGGTTGATGATTGTTTTCTGTAAAAGGGATATACTCCACTCTACCACCTCATATCTCCTTCATTTATGGATGTGTAAGGCCTCAGACAACTCACGTGAGTTTTTAACTGGTCTTACAGTTGTTCATGTTATCTGAGTTAGATGCACGGGAGAAATATTGACCAGACATTCTGAAGAGGTCAAAATAACAAAAAAGACTTTTTGTAAGGGAAGATGGGTTCACAGTCCCTGAGCAGAGGTTACAAGATGCCGAAATCTCCTCCCTCCACCATGGCTGGGGGAGAAATGTGTGCAAACCTGCTCCCAGCAAATGGGTCTGTGGGCTATGGCCTCCCCCATCCCAAAGCAAGTCAAAGATGATTCTTAGCAGGGCTGCTGCATTTGGCTCACATTCCTTTCCTTGTTTACTTGTGTGTTTCAGGTGATTGAAGAACAGATTTTCCTTTTATCTAATCTCAGTAGTTTGACTTAAAGTTCAAAGTTCCAGTCAGGCATGTTCAAGGAGGCTTCTTTGGTTGTAACTTCTTTATACAGTTTTTGTTGTAATGAGTAAAACCTTATATCAGTGTTTGAGGCATGAACTATTTCAGTCTCTGACACACCTAAACTATTCTGGCTCGCAAGTCCTAAGAATGGCTGATCAGGTCTTTTATAAAATGAATTATTATTGAACAGACAGAAAATGACAGACAAAAGGTCTTGAACAGAGTTACTACACATTTTAAAACAAAAGAACTACTAGTAGATTACATAAAACAGTGCATGACATTTGGGTACCAATATTAAAACTAGCAAAGAAATAGTATGGATTAGGAGTCACTGTAATTTACCACCAAATTGATGATAGTGTACATAGAGTCCTTTCACTCAACCCTCGAGAGAATAACCATTATCCCAGCATGCTGATTTTGGGGAAAAGCCCCACACATTTCCAGGGAATGTGGAGAAGACTTCTGTTTCGTAAAAGTTTGGTGTAGCTTTTATAGTTTGTAAAGTGGATTGTCTGTCAGTCAAAAATTCCAGCTTATTTCCACAATGTTGCTTCCACACCAAGAGGTTTATTGTCAGCTAGTAGTGTCACTTCCATGAGACAATCTGTCTTTAGTGAGTTAATTCATCAAATAGCAAGATCTTGTTGTGGGGGAGATACCCTGCTACCTGTAATTGGCTCATGTTTGGCCTTAAATACCCATTGGCCTCCCTGAGCTCTTCCCCCAAGTGGAACTTCTGGTCATCTTCTCACCCAGGAGCTGGGTTAGGGGCCCCAGAGGTGAGTGTGAGGCATTGCTTCCAGTGTGCCAGGGATTGGCAGCCACTGAGAGGCTAGGATACAGGCTCTAAGAGTAGGGTGTACAGGGCAGTGCACTGCCTTGCCAGGGCAAGGCCCAAGCTACCCCTTTGTTCACACAAACATGAAATTTTTTGAGCCAACAATCTCCTCTATTCTCTGACAACCACCCTGTGGCTCAAGACATTGACAGGGACCACAGTAATGGTACGTTTCCTCTCACGGTCTAGCAGACATCTAGCAGACATAACAAAAGGAAAGAAGATGAAAGTATGCAGGAACTTATGTAAAGGCCAATTGCTATTCCAATAATCAAAGAATAAATATTTATAAAAATAAAGATTTCCCTCTATACAAGTCATTGCCTCTCACTCAGTGAGTCTCTAACATCACAGGCAAGATGCAAACCAGAATCGGGGTGGGGGAGGAAGAGTTCATGAACCCATCTTTCATCTGCAGTGACCAATGACTCCAGCATTTAGACACATTATGGTCTAAATCACATAGTCTGTGATTTCCTTTGTGTTTCTTGAAACAGCACTCTTCTTCAGTGAGGTTTAGTGAATGTTAGACAATTTTATAAAACTATTTTTGATACTTGCTGAACTAGTAAATTGAGCTCCAAAATACCATGGCAAATTGAATTTAAGATTCTCTCTTGCTTATTGATAGTGTGATGCATTGCACTCCTTGTATAAACTCTAAGAATCAATAGTTAGGGTACCTTGCCTTTTGGTGTCCGTGATCTTAAAGCTCCAGGTATAACCACAACCCAAACAAATATACATGTGCCAGATTACCACCCTTACTCCTCCAGCCAACCAGGATTGTAGGGCAATCTCAGAACCTGTACCCACAGAAAGAGGAAAAAGTCAGTGGGTACTATGAGACCATTACATTCCATAAGTATTCTACTACATAATAGTTTGGACTGCCTCAACAGTGGGAGACAAAATATAACAGCACTCGAGTAATTCCAAACTTTTCAGCATCTCATTTCAGTCAGGGTCCTGGGATCAGACCAAATGCATTTTCAACTTTATCAAACCCTTCAGTGGTTCTCAACCCCAATATTTTTCTTCTTTTAACCACTTATGTCTTCTTCACCTACAGCTGGAACTTTACAGCTGCCACTTCAGCTCATCTGTCAGCCCCTTTTCTCCCTCCTTGCAGGGGCCACCAACTGTTCAACATCCCGTTCTTCTGCAAAGTTAAGTTTTACACATCTCTTAGTGTTACTACATATGCTTGTCTTGGTGAATTAATGTTATACTTTGCTCTGAGGAAATAGGAAGAGATACAAAAATTTGATTCCATAATCATATGAAATCCTGTGTAAGCTCCCAAAACTAAATTAAGAGAGGAGTCTTCCCCATCCACTGTGGCAACTAGAGAAAAAACACAAACATCTTAAAATATTGCTGGCAACAAACTTAAAAAAACATGTATGAACATAAATATCTTAAAACTCAACAAGATAAAAATGTGCAAACACTTGATGCGGCGAAGAACAGCAACTCCTCTGTCCCATTACTTATTATGCTGTCACAGAACTTTTCTAGAAGGAGAAAACTCAGTCCCACTTGGACCTACTTCAAAAGGAGGAACTCTCCACCTGGTATTCTTTTGTGTTCTTTGTCATAGAAAGTTTCATTAAACCTTTAATCAAACTAACAAGAACAGTCTGTGAATATAAACTTAGAAGACATCAAAAATGCAACCATCACTAATAAAACTCAATAATAACTTCTTTAAGTTACTGAATATTTTAACAATACTGATGAGGATTCTTAGCCTAACCCTGTAGGCAAGCTTGAATTAGAATAGCCAGCCATCCTTTTGAGATCGTTTCCCTTTTAGATAAAATAGGTTTTGATGCATCTACATATTCTGTTACATCCTATTTTGGAAATTTGGACTCAAGTCCTAAGCCAACTATATTTGTTCTATGTGGGGAATATTAGAGTGGTCCTTTAGGAAAAAGAAAACCACTTTCTTTTCTTTCTTGCTCACTTATCCCTCTGACATTTGAAGCCATACTTGGTATTGCTATCAGTATTAGGTACAAGATCCTGCCAGGATGATTGATTAATCCAGAAGCAAACAACTCTGCTGCCATACGGGAGACACTGTTGTGAAAATACAAAAAGATAAACCATTTAATATATTTAATTTTAGAGTTTTGTATTTTGTTGCAGCTTTGTCTGCAATGGAGTTGTTGTTTACTGTATTGTCCAATATAGTCTGGAGCTGACTTCATGTACAGAAGAAATTCTTTATTGTGCTTCCCCACCTTGCCCTACCTCTGCCCTCTGTGGCAGGTTGGACAGGAGAATTGGAGGTACAAAAGGTAAAGGTCATGGGTTAAGATAAGAACAATTTACTGGAAACAGCAGTTTGGTAAGAAAACAGACTGTAACAGCAACAATAATAAAAATAGAAGTGTACTGAAGAGAGAGATTCACATGCAAAATGCTCAGTGCAGAGCCAGACCCAATTGCAGCCATGCATACTGACCAGAAAAGACCTCTTAACCCTGTAAGAGACTCACTTTTCTGTTGGCAATGATGTGAGGTGATACAGAATAACCTCCAGGTTCTAACCATGTTTCTTCTTGGTTACTGTAAAAATCATCCCTGTCCTTGCTGGAACCAGGACAATTTTCAAGTCCCCTTCCATAAGCATGGATGTCTTCCCCTAGATCACGTTGCTCAGAGCCCCATCCAACCACACTCTTAGTGTTTTCAAGTATGGAGCATCCACAACTTCTCTGGACAACTTGTTCTAGTACCTCATCGCTCTCACAATAAAGAATTTCTTCTGCACATCTAACCCAAATTTCCTCCCTTTGAACCCATTACTCCTCGTTCTATCTCTAGAGTTCCTGATGAAGTGTCCCTCTCCAGCTTTTCTGTAGGTCCCCTTAAGATAATGGAAGGTTGCTATGAGATCTCTATGCAGTCTTCTCTTCTCCAGACAGAAAGCCCTGACTTTCTCAGCCTGTCTTCATATGGAAAGGACTCAAGTCCTCTTATCAACTTTGTGGCTCTTCTCTGGACATGTTCCAGCAGTTCTATGTCCTTCTTATGTTGGGGGCACTAGAACTACCCCCTGCACCATTATAGGCTGGGGATGGTANTCTGCCCAGGGAGGTGGTGGAGTCACCATCCCTGGATGTGTTAAAAAAAGACTGGATGTGGCACTCGATACCACGATCTAGTTGAGGCTGGGTTGGACTTGATGATTTTGAAGGTCTCTTCCAATCTACACATTCTGTGATTCTGTGATTCTGTGAACTGTATGCAGTATTCCAGGTGGTGTTTCACAAAAGCAAAGTATGGGGGGAATCACTTCCCTTGACCTTCTGGCTGTGCTCCTTTTGATGCAGCATGGGATTCGATTGGCTTTCTGGGCTGTGAACACACACTGCTGGCTCATGTTGAATTTTCCATCACCTGTCACTGCCAAGCCCTTCTTCACAGGACTGCTGCTCTCAGTCACTTCTCTGCCCAGCTCTTAGATGCTCCTGTGAATACCTCAACACAGAGGTAGGACCTTACACTTTGCTTTATTGAACTTCGTAAGGTTTGCATTGGCCCACCTCTCAAGCCTGTTTCGTTCCTTCTGGATGGTATTATTCCTTCCCTCCATCATACTGACTGCACTGCCACAGAGCTTGATATCATCAGTGAACTTGCTGAGGGTGCACCAATCTCAGTGCCTGTGTTGCCAACAAAGATGTTGAACAGTGTTAGCTCCTAACTAATTCCTGAGGGACACCACTTGTCACTGATTACCATGTGGACAATGAGCCATGCCATCCAGCTAAGTCTTTATCCGCTGAGTGGTCCATCCATCAAATCCATGTCTCTCCCATTTAGAGACAAAGAAGTCATGCCAGACAGTGTTAAGTGCTTTGCACAAGTCCAGGTAGACAGTATCAGTTTCTTTGCCCCTATCTACCAACTCTGTAGCCCTGTCACAGAAAGCCATCAAACTTGTCAGGCATGATTTCCCCTTAGTGAAGCCATGTTGGTTATCACCAGTCATGTCTTTATTTACCAATATAGTTTCCAGGTGAATATGCTCTTTGATCTTGCCCGGTACAGGTATGACACTGAACTGTCTGTAGTTTCTTGGGTCTTCCACTTTCCCTTTTTTGAAAATGGAGGTTATATTTCCCTTTTTTCCAGTCTGTCATGGCTGGATACTGGCCAGATGCCAGGCAGCCATGAAAGTTGTTTGCTCACTCTCTTCCTCTATAGTTGGGCAGAGGAGAGGGAAAAAAAAAATTAATGAAGGGTTCATGAATTGAGATAAGGATTGTGAGAAAAACACTCTAAAGGCAAAAGAGGCTCAAATTTAAAGGTATAGGAAAAATTTATTATTAACACAGTCAGAGGAGGATAATAAGAAGTAAAATAAGCCTTTAAAACACCATTTTTTTCCCCAGCCCCTCCCTCCTTCCCACCAATGGTGCAGGAGACAGGGAATGGGGTTTTGGTCAATTCATCACTTGAGATCTGTTTGCTCAGAGAGAGGAGTCTTTCCTCTGCTATGCCATGAGGTCCCTCCTATGGGCAAATAGTCTTCCCAAAACTGTTGTGGCATGGGTCACTCATTCACGAGGTGCAGTCTTCTAAGAATAGGCTGCTCTAGTTTGGAAGCAGGGGCCCTCTCTCTCTGTTCAGGTCTCCCACTGGATCACAGCATTCTCTGGCATCCACTGGCTCCAGCATGAGCATTTTTCCTACGGGCTGAGTGAATGTCTGCATCCCCTATATCCTACAATGGGACAGTTTTTTTCACCATAATCCTCACCACAGCCTGCAGAGGAATTGCAGTTCTCACACTGGAAGTATCTCCTCCCCCTCCTTATTTTTCCACTGACTTTGGTGTCACCATGTTTCTCTCACATGTCCTCACTTCCTCCCCTTCTCTGACTGGAAGGAAAACTGCTGCTTGTAGGTACCATTGCCAAAAAGTTCCACTAATTCAAAGATTCTTGCAAGATCCTGCAGCACTGAGAGGTCAGTCTTGTCTAGGTTCTGCGTCGATGAGTTGCTTGTCATCTTTCTGCTGCTGGCTAGGCAGCCCTGCCACCGCTGTGTGGGCAGTGATGACTGCCATGGCACTGGAGCTATTTAAAGCTTCTCTTCATGTGGGGCTCTGGGAAGGAGAAGCTGCTGGCGCTGCCCGTCTGCCCGCGGCATGGCTGGTTAGGGGCAGCCAGGCAGGCAACACTCACTGCAGGCCATGCCGAGATGGTGGCAGCTGTGGCAGCACATCACTGCTGGCTGTGCCGTGATGGGCCCTGGTTGCAGTGCCTCGCCACACCTGGAAACAAAAACTCTGCGTGCGCTGTTTTGATTTTGTTTTTCTTAAATATGCCATCACAGAGGCATTAACAACCTCTCTAATTGGGCCAGGAGCATGTCCATCTTCAGAGCCAGCAGAGATTGGCTCTGTCTGACATGGTGGAAGCTTCTAGCAGTTTCTACTCCTGTGTCACACACCCCCCGCCCCCCCCGCTACCAAAAAAACAGGCCATGCCAAATCAATACGCAGTCATCAAGTACTTCACCTGACTGCCACAATTTCTCAAATATGGTGGGTAGTAGCTTAGCAACTTCGTCTACCAGTTCCCTTAGGACCCATGGATGAATCTCATCAGATCCCATAGACTTATGCACATTCTGGTTCCTTAGATGGTCTTGAACTTGATTCCCTCCTACAGTGGGCTTAGGGTCTTCATTCTCCCAGTCCTTGCACTTTCCCTTCTCGACTTGGGCAGGGTGGCTGGAGCACTTGTTAAAGATTGAGGCATAGAATTCATTGAGAACCTCAGTTTTCTCCATATTCCAGGCTTATCCAGGTATCCAGGTCTCCCACTTCCTTCTAGAGAGGGCCCATATTATCCCTAGTTGGTTTTTTGTTAGCAAGATACCTATAGAAGCTATATCTGTTGTCTTTGATATCTCTGGCTAGACTCAGTTTTAACTTGTCTCTGCTTCTACCTTCTGTAAACTTCTTTTTTATCTCTAAGGTGCTCAGCAGCTCCTTATCCATGTATGGATGCTTCTTGGCATTTTTGCCTCTTGTCCTCTTGTTGGGATGCATGGTTCGTGAGCTTGGAGGAAGAGATCCCTGAATATTTGCCCGTATTCTTGAACCCCTCTGCTCACCAGGGCTCTACCACAGGGGACTCTATGACACAGGTTCCCAAAGATGCTAAAGTATGCTCTCCTAAGTCCAGGACAGGTGATCTTATTGTGTACGGTTTTATTATATGTATCATATATTATCTATCTATTGTATATTAAATACATTTATTGACAGTTTATTTCAGGTACCTGTGTTAAAAGATGCAAATTAAAAATTGTTAAATTTGTGTCTGATGCATTATAATGGAAGTTGTTCTTTGACAAAAGGCAACAGTGGTTTAAAAATGCTTAATTCTGGAAGATTTCATTTGCTGTCTTTGGATGTCATTGTCAAAAAATTCAATGATTGTATTGTGTTTGAACAGTTTCCCCAAAAAACTAATTCACACTAACATCTCAGAAAGAACTAGTCTGCTGACAGGAAGGCTTGCTTTGGGAAAATACCAATTACAAGATTTCTGGTTATGAAAAAAAATATAGCAGCCTTTCTTTCTCTCCCACATCTGAAATTTATCCTTGTTCAGCTCTCACATTTATTCAGGGGAATGAGTCATCTCGCCTCACTTTAGCCATCTGAAACCACAACGACCAACTAAGATAATTTTCTGGCTCATTTCTCTCACTAGTGGGGGAAGGCAGGCACATCAAAGAGGCAGTGCACTCCTTCTTGAGGAAGTATATGACAGGCAGATGGTTTATCATTGATATCCATCACCAGTGACTTCCATGAGCATCTGTATACCTGATCTCTGTAAAAGGTTCATGCTAGGTGAAGTAGTTGACTTGAATTTAAAAAAAACAAAAAACAAAACAAAAACCCATGACCAATCCTGTTAACTGCTTATATTTTCTCATTCAGTTCCCAAAGTTCAGAACCTGAGAATGGGAGAGGTGTTTGCATATTGGAGGAGTGCACATCCTTTAGAGTTTTCAGTAGCAGGAGAGGGACACAATGATAATTTACAGGACCTGGTGCTGAGGAAATGCCTAGGCTATTGTTTTATTGAAAATCATTCAGTAAGCCAAAGTTCGCTAAAGTTTCCAGCACAGGACTTCCTTCAAACTCATGAAGGAATTTATAAATGGGAACTGAAAGTCTAAACTATTTAATTTCACTTTTAGTTGACAAACGTTGTCAAAAGTTTATCTGAATCAAGGTGAGTTAAAACAAGCTTTTACCATCCTGCCAAAACCAGTGAAATTATCATTGTTGTACTTTCATGCTTCTAATAATAATAATAAGTTGATTACTCAAAATTTTTAATGTTTGTATTTTTATTCAAAGGAAGAAGAATATTTCAGGAAACATGAAGAAGGCAAAGCAATTACTTGGGAAATTGCATATAATTTTTTTGGATTAAAAATGCCAGTGTAGCAGTACTGTGTGCTTGCTTTTTGCAAACACATGTTTTTATTTCCTCTGAATGTTGTGACTTGCATTTTTTTATATACAAAAGTAGTGACAGAAGATAGCTATCTAGCCTAATACAAATTCATTGGGTCACAGGCTACCAGTTACCCTATTTTCAGTTTCATTTTGAGTATTACTATGTGAGCTGGCTTTCTTGATTGTGTCTTTTCCTCAGTGGTATATACATTATATATATATGCAGACCCTTATGATTAAGATGTGGCAGACTGTGGAATGAATAATACCTGCTGACTGTTGTAAAAAGAGATGGTAATCCTCTGGGTTACTTCCTGTGTATGCTGTACCTCTCCCACCAATTCTCTGTTGGAATGGGTTTCAGGGATTTGCTATGCAAACTGGAGACATCTGTCTGCCCAGCTGACTGAAACTACTGCACATGTGCATTGCATGCATAACTACATGTAGTCTGCTCTGTATACTTTTGGACAGTGTTAAGTATCCTGTGTATTTGGTTTACAGTTTTTTTACACCCCAACAGGCAGACAGATTCTGTTGCGGGGCATCTGTCAGACCCTCTAAATGCTCATGCTTAGTCTGCACATGCTCTCTAACTCTGATATTACTCTCAGAATATCAGATTTATCAATGCTCATGCTTAGTCTGCACATGCTCTCTAACTCTGATATTACTCTCAGAATATCAGATTTATCAAGTCTGTACATTATAGTGAGATGGCAGATGCACGCCTGTTTCTATGTAGGAATTCTTTGATACAGTTCACTGCTTCTCAAACTTAGTAAGAATTTCTTACCAGTAATTATGGTGGTTTTCCTGAGAAGAGCAAGGAATGTGGTGAAGATCAGAAGGCAGGGTTTTGTCCTTCTGTTCAGCAAATGTTTATCTTCCAAACTTTAGGAGCAACTCTTCATCTTTCTGTGTGTGTACTGAAGGTGGCTTTTATGCAGTCAGGTCTACTTCTGACTATTCTTTTGTTAATTTATAAAGTTTGTTGTTGATTGTACTTTTTTAATAAAGCTATTTGAGCTGGTTCTCAAAGGAATGTTATCACAAATGAGTTGATCTTAGAGTTGACTGCTACGATCATTGAGTGCAGCCATTAACCTGGCACTGCTAAGTTCTTGCTAAACCATGTTCCTAAGTGCTACAGGTGAATTTGATTGAATTTCAAAATTATTTCAGCCACCTTGAAGTAGAATTTTTCAGCTAATAAATTTCCCTGGATTCCCTTCAGTCCAGTTAGGATTATTTAAAAAAAACAGATATATGGAATACATTAAAGGCAAACTATCACCAGGCTCTTATTTTGTACATTTAATTGGGAGCAGCTGCTGTAACTCAATGAATCCACAATAGTCAGAGATACTGGATGGTAGAACAAAGACAGTGTAATTTTTTCATATGATGGTGTGAGAAACAACTGTACTTCTGTTTTTATAAATGATTGATGCACATAGCACTTTGCATAATCTTCTTCAATGATTATTGAAGAATGAAGAATGTTGGTTCCATGAAACAATCATTACTTGCTGTGCTATTATTGAACATGAATTTTGAATGAGTTCAGCATAAAGCTGCCAGATGCTTATATCAATTAAATAAAAGTCAGGAAGAGCCAAAGGTCATGTTCTTTCTGTAATATTGATTCCTGTGGCATATGTACAATGTTTCTGGTAGCTAGTTAAGGAGTCATATCTGCAGACGGCCCATACATGGAATGAAGAAACGAGGAGGCATATGAAGCAATGCTTACTGTTTGGATGTGAAAGTAGTGAGTTCTGTTCAATATACATGTGATAGTCTAAGGGCGGCTGCTTGATCTAATGAAATTCACAGCATTTCCTAACCTTGTATAGTTTTTCTACAGTAGTGTTTCTAAGTATATTCTAGTACAGTTTTGCATGTGTACATCAATCATAAGGAATAACAGTCATTTGTTAACAGATACTATTCAAGAAGTTCCTTCTTATGGCTGGATTGAAATTGTCCTCTCTTAACTCCTGTGTTAAATTTCAAGTGATTTCTATTTTCACTTACTTCAGTTTTGAGTAGGGAACAGACAGCTCATTAGTGGAAGTGATTGTCCTGCTCTGCTCTGCATTAGTATGGCCTCACGTTGAGTACTGTGTGCAGTTTTGCACACCACGATATAAGAAAGATATTAAACTATTAGAAAGTGTCCATAGGAGGGCCACAAATATGGTGAAAGGTCTGGAGGGGAAGCCTTATAAAGAGTGACTGAGACCACATGATCTCTTCAGACTGGAGGAGACTAAGAGGAGACCTCATTGCAGTCTTCAGCAATCCCATGAGGGGAAGTGGAGGCGCAGATACTCATCTCTTCAGTGTCGTGACTAGTGACAGGACTCAAGGAGTCTGAGTTCAGAAGCCTTTGGGCAATGCTCTCAGGCATATGGTGTGATTCTTGGGGTGTCCTGGGTAGGGTCAGAGGTTGGACTTAGTGATACTGATGAGTCCCTTCCAACTCCATATATTCTATCATTCTGTGATTGTATGATTCTGTGATAACTCATGGACTTACATATATTTGCCTGGTATCATTATAACTGATCTTTGGAAAGTAATTTTTGTTGATTTCATGTATGTAGCTTCAAAAAACTTGTAGACTTCCAAAAGTTTTCACCTGTCAAGGTGTATGCTAGGTCTCTTCCTAAGAACTGACACTCAACCTATTTTGCTTTATGCTAATCAGACTTTTGTTTTCATTTTCTTTAGATTGCGGTTTTTGGTAAAGCAATTAGAGAGAGGAGAAGCTTCAGTTGTAGATCTAAAGAAGAATTTGGAATATGCAGCAACTGTTCTTGAGTCAGTATACATTGATGAAACTAGGTGAGATAATTACAGACATCAGCACTCTTATATCTAGCACCAGTTGTAATTTACATATCAATTGTGAAGGTTGGTTGACCTAAGATTTATTACTCATAGACATTATGGTTTTAATCATCAGAATATTGTATTCTGTGTAGAACAGATCTCCATCCTTCATTTAAAAGCTTCTTCAAGATTCCTGGGACAGGGAAGGAGATCAAAACCAATCATAAATGTAATATGCTTTTTCTCAGAGAAACGTTTTCGTAGTAATTGTGTCTTACTTTTTCTGACAGTTTCTAAATTCCTACTCAACTATTTCTTCTGAATAATGTCAAATTTTTCACTTGTATGATATCTTTGAAATAAAAAAACCCCAATTTACGCATGACAGAGACTAGTAGACTGGTAAGACATTGCAGAGGAGTTCTCCTTCTTGGTTACATGCCATTTACCCAGTGATAAATGCACTTGTAGAGTCAACACAGATGATCAGAATGGGAGAGAACTGTATGTTACTAACTCAGAAGCTAGAAATTCCTAGAAATGACCATAAATTACCTTTGAAAGGAAGGTTCAGAAATATTGATGAGCTGAAGATATGAAGTCAGTAGATGATCATATAGTTGTGCTTCAGAAGACTGATACTTCTTGATTCTCAGCCTAGTAGTGAGTTTCACAATCTGAAATATAAGTACATAAGAGAATAAACAAACAGTTGAAGACTTGTATTGTGTTTTATTAGGGCTGATGAATCAAAGACTTTTAACAGCTGCTTTAATTAGAAAACATGTGAGTTTCTTTTTTTGTTTATAATGTTGTAGTGCTTGCTAAGGGAGTCTGTTTAACCTTCTGTTTCCTCATCCTTCTAGTCGTTTACTGGACACAGAAGATGAACTCAGTGATATCCAGTCTGATTCTGTGCCCTCAGAGGTCCGTGACTGGTTGGCTTCTACCTTCACACGGCAAATGGGGATGATGCTCAAAAGGACTGAGGAAAAACCCCGGTTCAGGAGTATCGTCCATGCAGTGCAAGCTGGGATATTTGTTGAAAGGTAAAATGTTGTGTAATCATTTTGTTCTAGTAACTACCCAGGTGCTGCAGATTTCACCTGTAGTATATGATGGCACAATGACAGGAGGTGGAGGAGAATACTTTAGGCCAGAAAACCTCAGAGAACTAGTAGAAGACTACTGAATGAAGAACACTTTAATGTGCTTCTATTAATGTTTCTACACAGACCTGGGTAACACCTAAAAACCTGAGATTCAGTAAAAGACTGCAAACTGAAACAATACCTACTCTCCTGTTCTTACTGTAGTACAGATGTAATAGCATGCTTGGTATAATTTTGACAGAAAAGATGCACTTCTGCATAGTCCTAGGTCAGAAGTGACAGCATTTAAAATTTGGACAGATCAAACTCTCCATTGCTTCCATTTACCTCTGTGGTCTAGTATTTCCTATGAAGAAGTGCTAAGATACAGAACAAAATCCTTTACCATATTATTACTAGCATGAACTATAGATCAAAACTGATATGAAAATTTTGGAGCTCAGGGAGGATTTCAAAAAAGCCATTGTGTCCTCTCAGCCTTCCCTCTTGTGATTTACATCACAACCTGTTGCTAAAACTGATTTTACTTTTTTAACCTTTTAAAACATTTATTGTTTTCAATTTGGACTAATTTCTAATCTTACCTTTTCTTGTCAAGTAACCACTCTTCACTGACCTTCTTTGTTCTAGCCAGAAGGAGGGCTGGCACATCTGAAACTGTCAGCATTCTTTGGACAGCCTGAAAGACAGCAGCTCTCAGATCTCTGGGGTAATTTTGTAATAGTCAGGAAAGGAAGAGCAGAGCACCTTCCACTGTTCATCAGAATTGCAGTGACAGCCTAACCACCCTCTGTGCAGGAGATTATGCATATCAGACAGTGGACCACAATCCACAAAGGCACACAGAAGCCTCCTTTGTCATGACTACAGCCAATATTTTTATCTGCGCACCGAAGTTACTGTACATATGTTAAGAGTGGCAGCAAACTGTAATAAGACAAAACCTCTAATTTCTCCTTGGGACAGATTCCTCCAAAGTTTGACAGGCTACTTGTGAACTGACCCTTACTCTCTGTGGGTGACTTGCTCAACAAGGAAGTAAATGCAGAAAGCTGGCTCAGTAGGCTGTTTTCCAGCTGACCTGGATCACTGTGACCCAAAGGAGGAAGTGTTCAGATATAATGTGGCACTGAAGGAGGATTGTGACTCTCCTGAGCTAAGGGAAAGGGATTCTGCCTCAATTGTCTCTTAAGAGAATGCTATGGAGCTTCTGACTAGAGAAAGGAAGGGATAAGAAATTCTATGATTTGGGAATGGGTGAATATCAGTCTCCAAAGGGGAATGACTTTTTTCAGTTCTGAGTGCAAAAGTGACAGAGAAAAAGTGGCAGTGAAGGAAGACTTTGCACAGGATCATTTCAGATGGGAGAAGAGCTTTCCATCATCTCCTTTTAGTCCTACCGTGCTTTAGGGCAAAAAAGGGTGGCCTGTGGAGAGACATTCTATCTATGACAGTTTCTCCATTCACCAAATCCTATTAAGCACAGTGTGTCCTGAAAACAACTTAAAAAACTTGTACATACTTTATAATCTGTTTAAAATATACTTTATAATCAAGTTTAAAATCTGGTACATCACATACTTTGTTTAATATGGTTCCAGATGTTGATAATTGCCTTGTTATTTTTCTCTCACTCCCTGAAACACACACAAATGGCAAACACCCAAAAGGTTTTATACTACTCTTGAAAACATGGAAACAGAAGGAACAGCTGTGTCACACTGGAGTTGATTCATTGCATACAAATGGTTTCTGAAGTACACCCAGAATTAGCTTGCATGTTAGCCAGCAAGGACTAAGGGAACTAAAAGGTCAGTTATGTGCAGTGGAAAATGGGGAACATTTTGTTTAGTTGAGTGTAGCCTTTCCATCTGATGAAGATCTGGTACTAGCAAATTCTTTGTCATGTTCAGCTCAGGTAACCAAGCTATGAGATACTGGGGAGTGAACAATCTCAAATTAAGCTATACAATAAGAATAGTATTGAGAATATTGGGCAAATTAGGAACAAAATGGAAGAAATAAAGGTCCGTATTCCAGTTAGGGTTTTCTAGGCTAAATCAGATCTCCTGTAATGGTCTGTTGCTTTATGAGTTTTGTTGATTGTTTTGTTTCTTTTAATTCTATTTATGTAATGCTTTATCTATTTCATCTTGGTAGAATGTACAGGCGTACTTCAAATATGGTCGGCTTGAGCTACCCACCAGCTGTAATTGGAGTGCTAAAGGTAATAACAATAAAAAGATATTGAAGGGGGGGTCTGCACAAGGCATCAAAATAATACTGTGATATTTGACATGACAAGGGGAGTCTTAATATTTGGTCTTACCTTCTCTGACATTCAGTTAGTTCTCATATGTTAATCATTTAACTGGCCTAAGGGATTATCCTTTCAATAAAAGAAAGAATAAAGTTCAAGACTGTGGCCGTTTTCAGGTTGTGAAGATGGCAATTCTGTTCTAGATTGCAGTGATTAAATTAAGATTTAGGAATCACTCACAACATCCCACAAGGAAGAAAAAAAACCCCCACAGATGGAGAGAGATGGAGAAGGATCTGTTGCTGTGAGAGAAGGGAATTTCTTGCACTGTTCAGCTTCAGTTCTTTAAAGTGACAATCAGTTTATGAAAATGGACCCTTTTCTGAGTTTTGAGGTTTGAGAGTGAAAACAATTAGTCAGAAGTAGTCTGAAAAATAAACAAAGCTTCAATCCATGGGCCAATTGCGAGATTCTTGAATTAGGCAGGAATTATCAAGACTACAAACAGAAGTTAACAACCAGCTGCCTACACAGCAGCTTTGCAGATTACATGTTGCATATGATTTAGCCATGCCATGCAATGATGAAAAAAGGTGGTATAGTGGGGCAATACACAGGGATATTAAGTGTAAAACTCATTAAGACATCTTGCAGCATTTCTCCACAATGTAAAGGTTTACAGTTAGGGTATCCTTTTCATTTTGAATAGTAGAACTCATCAAAAGATCTGGAGGAATTGCAAGAAGAATGATCAAACATGCTTTTTATATACAGAATCAAAGTGTTCACCCACACCTTGTTCAACTGCATGTTGACAAGTGCTAGCTTCACTCCTACAAATGGGATGTAAATTCTTTGTTCTTTTGCAACGACACTCCATAGCCATCTTATGAGGGAAGATATCTATAACTGGTACCTCTTCTCCTGAGTTCCTCAGCAGTAATAAGACAGTGGAAGATTCATCATCTACTCTCAGCTGATTTAAGCCTTAGAGAATTCCTCCCTTTTTTCCATGTTTTCAAATGATTAGGTTGTAAAAAGGAGTTGTCACATTAGAATAAGTTAAAACAAACCAATAACAACAAAGTCATTGACTAATTTTGCTCAGAGTGAAATAGCACCTACCTGGTCACTGTGCACTCTAGAATTTTTTTTTCCAAAACTGTTTTGAGAACATGCCTTTGCCTGGATGTTTTTGGGTTTGGTGATGGATTTGGTTGAAATGGGAGTTACTTTGAAGAAGTCAAAACAGGCTCCTTAGCAAAGTGGTCACAGCACCAAGCCTGATGGAGTTCAAGAAGCATTTGGACGATGCTCTCAGGCACATGGTGTGACAGTTGGGGTTGTCCTGTGAAGGACTAGGAGGTGGACTTGATGATCCCTGTGGGTCCTTTCCAACTTAGCATATTCTATGATTCTATGAAGTCTTCTGTCTTAAAAATAATATTTCATCCTAAATTTCTCAGTCCCATCTCCTCCATTGAAAATGGTGTGTTTTGTTGCTTGCTTAAGTCCAGTAAAGTCAATTATAAAACCCTTACAGCTACCTGACTGCTTAGTGTTCTCTGTAAAATGACCTCTGTAAATGATTTAAGCATGCAAAAGGGTGTAGGAGTGTACCACACACACATCTTCAGCTGTTCTGGATTACCATAATAAATATTCCCCTCAGAGTCATGCTAATAAGGGCAAGAATTGAGATGAAATGAAGTCAAAACAAGCTTACTTTTTAACTAAAAATTCTCATTTTTGCTGCTGTGGTCAAGAGGACATCTGACTTCATAACTCAAAGCTGTGGAATCATAGCTTTGTGACAGAGGTTGGTTTTAATAAAATAATGAAATGCTGCAGCTTCTGCAAAAAAATGCAGGCTGTAGCAGTGCAAGTTCTAGATGTATAATTTGTCTCACTTTTTCAGTGGATGAGAAGTTTGGCTTTTTTTTAATTGAGTGCACACCATTTCTCTCTCTTTATATATATTTTATACTAATTTTTCTACTGCAGTACTCTGTTGCCTTTCTGTGTGACATGGGTGTGAAGATATAAGACTGGTTGCCATAAAAGGGACAATCAGCTTTGTCTTTATTTGAATAGTGGCTATACAAGCCATTCATACAGACATATTTACGTAGTATGCTGTGGTGATCTGCTGTTCATCAGTCTAGTCCTAGAGATAGAACTTCACATTAATTATTACCGAAGGATTTACATGCTTTAGGATTTAATTTTTCAGCCTTTTCTGATGCCCATGCCATGACAGGAACATTTTCTAGGCTAGCAAATATACAAGTAGTGAACACAACCTGTAGTCACTAACAATGTTTGCAGTGTAGACTTCTGCTTATCTGTGGCTACAAAAATGTCGTGCCTTCCAGTAATGATGAGCAGAATAACCTCTATCCCTGAATTTGCTTGTTGACATATATAACAAGTCCTCAAGGTTAAGAAGAGGCAGAAAACTAGAAAACTGAGCATTTAGAAAGAATTAGTGTAGCGGTGGTCGCCCCGTGTCGCACGGCTGCGGGCAGCCCTGGGCACTACGGCAACACTGTGTGAGGTTCTTGCCGACCAGGAGCTAGGCACGGCAAAGGCAGGGAGAAGAAAGGCAGGACCTCAAGAGGGGGAGGTCAGCAGAGTTTATTCACCCCACAGCTCCAGCCTCATGAAGACAAGGAGCACGTGGGAAATTACAGGTTTTATAGGAGGGAGAGACACAGAGTTGGGTTTAGTTATACACCAATGAAGAGAATTCAGGGAGTGGCTCATAACATAATAGACATTTGTAATATCAAATCAGGGAAAAGTGGGAGGGGGAGGTTTGGGTTTGGTCCAATCACGCCAGGCCCTCTCCAGAATTTTCTGGACTTTGGGAGAGGCTTTAGAGTGACCAGCAGGGCCAGGGGGTTACTCAAAATAAGAGGGACACATGGCAGGTGTTGAGACAAAACAAAGGGATTGGGAACAGCAGCTGCAAGGCAAACAGCTTGGGATAAAGAAAAAGAGGAGTGAACAGGGGTGGGGAGGGTACATGGGACAAACCATTACGTAAAAAACTTATAAATAAATGAAGCATTAAACAGAGAAAACCAAAAATCCACACTACAACAATTTAGTGTTTCTCTTCACCTCTTGCTAGATAATGAATGCTGTCATCTCCCGCAGTCTTCCCTAACATTTGAGATTTGAACTGAAACTTCTGCAAGAAGGTTAAACCTTAAACTTTAGATGTCAGAGCTGACAAGTGAACTTCCCCTCCTTGATCTCTTGACTGACCAGCCTGCAGCACTAGTATGTTATTTATAGCTGGCTGTAACTTTCCCAACTGGAATTAGATGTTTATTTGTCTCTTATAAAGGTTGGATTTTTATATAATTGTTAGCATTTAATGTATCATATCAGCCCAAATAAGACCATCTCAATGTCTCAGGTACTAAAGCAAACCAGGATTTTTATCTTTTAGGATTCATCCTTTGGTGATTAAATTCTGGGGTAGAGAATTGCCATGTTTAGAATAAACAAACAGCATACATGTTCTTAATAGAAGCTTCTTAAACACAAGTTACACAATACTGATAAGTATACTGATACTATAAGTACATTGATGATTCTGTATTGAAATAAGTTAGCCGAGACTCCATTTTCTTCATGCAGGAAAAGCCAATTATTTATTTTCACAACACATTTTATACAGTTTTCACAGATCTCATGTGCAACACCTATTGGCTGGTAGCTTTCTTACTACTTCATTTATTGGTCAGAAGTTGATTTGTGTGTACGTGCTAAGATTCAGGTTGTTTATATTTTTCCTTTATGGGTTCTCATGGAACAGATCTTATTGTTATTGCAAGTGCATTTGTTTTTCAACCCAGGCATAGGTTGTTATGCTAACAAGTTTTCATACTGAGATTGTTTTCGCATGGGAACATGCAAATTACTTAGAAAAAGTGACAGGCTAGCTTTGGCAATTTAACAGAGCAGGCCTGATTTTATGAGGCCTTTCTTTTATAATTCTTTTGCCTGTCATGACAATTCTGCATTGGGTAAATGGATTATGAAGAATTTATTGAAAAAGATATTATACATTTATATCACTACTGGAATTCTCAAATTGTGAGAGAAAGTGAAGAAATTGAATGATCATGGTAAAAATTATGACCATATTAACTGTCTTTTCTACATACTCTTGCAGAATGTAGACAAGTGGTCCTTTGATGTATTTGCACTAAATGATGCCAGTGGGGATCATGCACTGAAATTTATTTTCTATGAACTTCTCACACACTATGATCTGATCAACCGTTTCAAGGTCAGTACTTAGAAGATGGCTATCTTCATTCATCTTGAATTTTGTTTAACTTCCCTCTCATCCTGATTTTTTCAATTAAAAATGTAATTTTAGTGATCTTTGAAGAATTTGTGAACACTGCACTTTCCCTAATAAGCAAGACTATAGCTGATTTAAGTAGTTCAATTGCAATGAGGCACCATGAGCTAGGAGGGGTTCCAAATGAAATCCATGGGAAATACTGCATTTCATCCTCTAAGAATGATGCTGTCATTTTCCTGAGCTTTATAGGACCCTTGAGCATGCAGGCATAAAAGAGAACAAGAGAATATGAAAGCAAATTCAAATTCATTCCAATTAGATTGGCCAGCAGGTCAAAGGAGGTGATTCTACTCCCAACTCTGCTCTCATGAGACCCCATTTGGAATACTGCATCCAGGTCATCCAGGTCTGGAGCTCTCAGCACAGAAAAGACAAGAACCTGTTGGAGCCATTGTAGAGGAGGGCCACAGAAATTATCAGAGGCCTGGAGCACCTTTTCTGTGACAAAAGGCCAACAGAGTTAGTATTGTTAAGCCTGGAGAAGAGAAGGTCCTGGGGATTTTTTATTGCAGCCTTTTGATACTTGAAGGGGATCTATAAGAAAGATGGGGGAAAACTTTATATCAGGGTCTGTTGCAGTAGGACAAGGGCTAATGATTTTAAACTGAAAAAGGATAGATTTAGATTAGATATAAAGAAGATTTTCTTACGGCGAGGGTGGTAAAACACTGGAAAACGTTGCCCAGAGAGTTGGTAGGTGCCCCATCCCTAGAAGCATTTGAGATCAGATTGGACTCTGAGAAACCTGGTCTGGTTGAACATGTCCCTGTTCATTGCAGGGCCAGGTTGACTAGATGATTTTAAAAAGTCCCTTCCAGCCCAAACTATTCTATAATTTTGTAATTGTTAGAGAGGTTTCCTCCAGCTTTGAAGAGGAAACATGGCCATCCAGTTCTTGACCACTTCCCCCACGCAGAAACTCTTTCATCCTTTCCACTGTTGACATTTCCACTTCCCAGGGGTTCTCACTCTGACTGGGAAGAATTTACAGATGTCTAGATCCCATAATTTTTCAGGAACTTCCTATGCCTGATGAGATATCAAGATGTCTGCTTAGAACTGCATCCTCTGCCTATATGTACCTAAGAGGAGAAGACCAGTGATCTTTTGTATGAAAACATTAGCATTTAATGTATTTCCTGTCTGAGCAGATGAAACTGGAGAACCCATGTTGCCAGTTGCATACATTACCACCTGGCATAGTCTTCTTTCTAGAAATTCCCTGAATTGCATTTTGTCAGGTAATTTCAGTAACTCTTGGAGTCAGAGAAATATGGCAATCCCATAGGATGGGCAGGCTGGATTTTGCTGTGAAAACCCAGAGGTCTGATAAATGATAGTCATCTTAGAGTATCTAAGATTTGCTATATCATGTGTTTCATTAGAAAATCTTAAATGTGAATAGTAAAGCAGAGATATATTCCAATGGATCGTGAAGGTAACAGGCAGTTGCTTGCAATCTATTTAGAAATATTTCTCCATGGCAATCAATCCAGCGGTTGCTGTTACTTTTCATACTTTATGTGTGTTCCAGACAACGTTTCATAGTATACTTATTCCTGTGTATTTATTTGTGGGGATGATTCACGTGTAATGTAATTATGGATGGAAAGAACAGTTTGAAGTAGTAACCCGAATTCACTCTCTCTCTTAAGTGACTGTTTCAGATGTTCTAGTATTTTCTTGTTTTGTGAAGTACAGAGGGCTCTTTGAGAACCTCTTATCAAAATACTCCTGTCTGAATGCTAGCCATTAAAGCTGTTGATTTGTTTGCTTGGTTTTGGGTTGTTTCTTTATTTGTTTGTTTATTCTTTCTTTATTCTGTGCTGGTTTACTTAGATTCCTATTTCTGCCTTGGTATCTTTTGTGGAAGCTCTGGAGGTTGGCTACAGTAAACACAAAAATCCTTATCACAACCTAATGCATGCTGCAGATGTCACACAGACAGTCCATTATCTCCTTCTCAAGACAGGCACAGTGGTAAGTAAAAGACTTGGCATCCTGAATATATAGTGAGTTTACTACAGTTTCGGCTTACTAATGAAATTATGATTATTCACAGTAGAACCTGTTTACACTGTAGACACAATTTGATATGGCTGGGCTAGTAAAGGTAAAAACTCAGGATTATTTAGAAACAGAGGGCAAGCGAAGTTGTTGATAATTCTTTTAACAGTGATCTAAAGAGGATGAATGAGAAACCTAAGCTTGGTTTTTCACTCTGCCATAGATCATCTGTGTGAATCTGCCAACACAAATTTGCTGGAATTTGTTTAACCTAATATGAAGAATCATATTGTCTAAGCTTTCTTCTTAACTTAAGGTGAGAGACAGTACATCCAAATGATAATTCATTCCACTTATCTGAGCAAGTGCTGGGATCTGGAAATGCTGATCTCCATCCACTTCTCTACAGCAAAATTATCTGGACTGACTTGCACAGAAACCTAGACAGCTGAAGTCTGACAACAATTCCGGGAATGGATAGTGGGCTTGAAAAACAAACTTAGTGCACAATATGTTCCCACAGTGGTTCTCAAGACAAACAACAGAAATACATTTGAGGGTGGACTAGAGAAATTGAAGGAAGATAAATTCGAGAGTGAAGTTCAACCGTTGCAGTTTGGAGGCTTAGAAAGTTGCCGGCCTACACCGTTGGAGAGAATAAATAGCAGGGAAAGTTCAAAGTGTGCAGGATACATACATATTCATTCTCTTCTTCTTTCTTCTGGTTACTGCTGGAGCTAGAAAAAGGAATGAAATTACCTTTAGTCTGATTCTGTGGAGCAGATCTTTTCCACACATTATTTGCCTCACTTTTTGCATGCATCTAATTTGCCCTTGCTCATGCATTGGCAGAAGTGTAGAGGCAAAGATGACAGTGAAAGGGAGATTAATCTGTTAAATGTTAGGCAGTTATCTCCTGATATACTGTGGTCATTCAGTGATTGCTCTGTTTGTGGCTGGTACTTGAATATGTGTAATTCTGTCGTATTGCACTTCATTTCGCTGAGGCCTTTTCACTAACCACTGTGCTGTTCGAGGGTCATGGAGTCTTTGCAGTGCAGAGCAGCCACATGAACCCAGGTCAGAGGCTGAGGATCTTACTGCAGCTCAGGCCTTCTTGAACACTCCCCAGTTGTTATAAAGTGTATTTGGAACTGTTGAAAAAAAGATAAGAAAAAATCATGTGCCTCAGCCCAATCAAATTACAACACGTTCTCATGCAATGAGCATCTTTGATCAGCTATACAAAATCACTATAAAAATTGTCTGTCAGCATCACTCGTGGTGATATTTGTATGCTGATGATACCTTTTTCTATGCAGCTTAATAGGAAACCTGAAAAAATGCTGCCACCAGTGTCTACAGGGTAATGGAGTATAGGACAGAGAGGTACAAGCTAACAAGATGTAGTGCACCTCTGGCTATGTCTTTTAGGCCAATTTCAACAACTGTAGAATTGCTCACACTTGGGAACTATGTTTTGTGCATATGATCTGCATTTCTGCACTTCCTATTGCCACACAGGTGTTGCTTTCAGTTCTGAAGCCAGAACTGGTTGCTCTTCCCTGAGGAGTCACACACTTCACTGCCTCCTGTAAACATCCCAAGTCTCCTGTGTTGAATGTAGATTGCACATGTGAATTGCAGTCACGCTGCAATTAAAGCAGTGAATGCTGCTATTTATCAGAAGCAGATTTAGAAGGAGTGAGATGCTATCTGTCTCAAGAGGTGATTCAGACAGGCTGATCCTGATGGAAGTTGTGTCACTTGCTTCTGATTATGTCTGAAGTAAAAAGAATTTAGGTCAGAATTGCAGCTAATACAATTACCTACTCAAAACCTCCTGTGAGATACTATATTGGTCACTGTTGCTAATGGGACCAACAGTTAATGAAAATGCACTGCAGGCTGTAGTCAGCAGAACAGGTTCAATGTTGAGTAATGTGAATTGCATTCTATTGGTGAGGAAAAAGATTTCTTTTTTCTCCTCAAACCATGGAAGAAAGGCAGTTTTCATGTGGCGCTACTCTGCACCAAAAGGTTACTATACTGAAACAGATGATCTCCATCCTATGTATGTTCAGAACTACCTTTTTTTCCATCTTGCTGCTTCTTGATATGCTAGTCATTTAGCAGCAACTTAGATGTGAGTAAATGACTACTATTTCATTCTAACCTGTGATGCACCAGTGCTGAATGGGATTTCTTATCCTGTCTCTGAGTGCAATAAAGCAAGGAAAGTGTTAAAGAAGAGAGAACTAGAAGGACATGAAAATACATGAGTAAGCAATGGAGAAGTTTTTCCTCTGAGAGAGAGAATGCAGTGGACTAAAAAGAAATAACAAACCAAACCCAAAATAACCCCCCCAAAACCAAACTACATCTACCTCTTTTTCAGAAGAAAAGGTGAACAGAAATCACAGAATGGCCTATGGCCTAACACTGCCTTATCAACTAGACCATAGCACTAAGTGGTACATCCAGTCATTTCTTAAACATCTACAGGGATGGTGACTCCAACACCTCCCTTGGCAGCCCATTCTGATGCCCAATCACTCTTTCTGTGAAGAACTTCTTCCTAATATCCAGCCTACACTTCCACTGGTGCAGCTTAAGACTGCTCTTGTCCTGTAGCTTGTTGCCTGGGAGAAGAGATCAACCTCCACCTGCCTACTACCTCCTTTCAGAGAGTTGTAGAGAGTGATAAGGTCTCTCCCCTGAGCCTCCTTTTCTCCAGGCTAAACAACACCATCTCCCTCAGTCACTCCTCACAGGGCTTGTGTTCCAGACCCTTCACCAGCCTTGTTGCCTTTCTCTGAACATGCTCCAGCATCTCAACATCCTTCCTAAATTAAGGGGCCCAGAACTGGACACAGCACTCAAGGTGTGGGTTCACCAGTGCTGAGTACAGGGGAAGAATCACTTCCCTGGTCCTGCTGG
>VXBB01003360.1:24803-76305 GCA_013399915.1 Illadopsis cleaveri | reverse complement strand
TCCAAATATCTCTCCCTAAGAAAACCTGTAACAAATCCCCCCTTTTTCTTTTGAGCTACCCAGACTGACTCAAGGGCACGGCTAGTTATCTTTCACATACACGTTAACAGACAAGGCACAATAACTAAAATGACTACAATAAAAAGTATGATACTAAAATGAACTAAGTCTTTGATTCAACCAGTAAAACCTTATAAATTGAGCTATTTATCAAAAGGAGTGCTACCAATTACAAGCATGTCACTCTTTAGCTGTGAAAGCGGCTTATAGATTGACTGAGAGTGGTTAGACAGATTCATACAACACATTTTTTCACAGGAAAAAAAAAAGAAAACCCAAACCCAAAAGTCTTTGCACGCAAAACAAAAAGATGGTTGCAGTTTCAATACTGGTTCATATTTGTATGCTCATTTCTACATTCTTGGAGCCGTCAGAGCTTCCTCGCTTGGGATGATTTCCACATTCTTTGCAGGAAATCACTTGAGTTCTGTATCTGCAGAAACAGAAGCAAGCTCTTTGCCATAGGTTAGTAAAAAGGTGTACTTTGATGGAAAATGCACAACTCCTGTTAAAACCTGAAATCTATCAGGAAAAAATTTCAAATGCAACAATTGAAAATGTTTCAGATGACAAACAGTTAGCAACTGTCAACAATAACACATGTTAATTTGAATGATTGTCAAAATGCTGTCTCATTTTCCCAGATTCTGCAACAGCTGAAAAACTCTTTTTCCAGTGAAGACCTGGGTATCTTTTCCCGGGTAAGATTCCCAAATTCACTCCAAAAGTCTGTTCAGCTGTCCTGTTTATCAGGTTAAATCGTCAAGTCAAAGTGACTTGTACCTAGTTTTTTTGGTGCAGAAAACATCTGGGTTTGTTGATGAACACATCTCCTCTAGTTAAAGTCAAGGTGTGGCCAGGACCCTGGCTTTATCTAGAGTGATATCCTTTAATAAATTTCTAGAACAAAGCTCTTAACAATAGTAATTACAAAATGCTTAAGCAACTAAAAAAAATAAAGAAAAAGGATCCTGAAGTGTATCGTGATACATATCTTTTAGATAATTAAAAAGAAGTGTTAAAGCACATGAGAAGTCAGTTATAAATATAGAAAAATAACAATTTCACAATACTTATTACTTAAAACTTATCTTAAACTCAACTTACTTAACTTACTTAATATCTTAAAACAAAACACCAAAGCCCTATAAAATAGCTTAAAACCAATAGTAATCACAATGTAAAAATTGTATCTTCTTCCATTCACAAACAGACTTCTCAGTGTTTCATCACAGCTGTCTCCATCGAAGCCGTCTTATTTCTTTGGCTGAAAGAGGAAGTTGGGAACTGGACTGATAATGTCAAAGTGCTGTTTGTGGTCAGGGACAGGCTCCGTGGGGCTTTCCCTGAGGGGGTGTTCTTTCTCGACTCCCCCCGCCACCATGGGTTGCCCCATCTTGATCTCTGTCGAGGTTTGTCCCACTCGGAGCGATCCTGCTTGCTCCGTGCCTGCTGCAAGGGTTTCTGGGGTTTGTTCTGCTCTTGCAAAGCTCGTGCTGGCTCCATGTCTGCACCAGCTGCAAGGGCTTCTGGGGTTTGTAGTTTCCAACTCTGCACATGTTCTGTTCGTCCCACAGCCCGCACCAGTGCTGCGCACCGGGATGCCGCCACGTGCTGTGCCACCTCTGCTGTGTCAGGCGGGGGGGAATCATGCTGTTGCTGCTGTGTGAGGCGGGGCTGCTCTTTTCCGTGCGGCCTCTGTTACTTCTGTACTGTCGGGGGGGGGGGGGGGGGCCCCTCCCCCCCCCNAGGGTGCGCCACTTCACTCCCGTTTCCACCTTGCACTCCACCCCCTCGCGCCGTCCTGTGTGCCAGCCCTGTTCTGCCCTCGGCTCCACCTGACTTCTCGTGTCTCACCACGCCCCCAGGATCAGCCAGCTGTGCTATTTCCTGTTCTCTCTCAATCTGCTTTAGCATCAGCAAACTTCTGCTGCTGCCTGAGACACACTGTATACCACTCTCTGCAGTGTAGGGCTGACTGGCACCATTGTCCCTCTCATGGGGAGGGTATTGTACACACCAAAGAACTGCGCGACCTTGGAGGATTTCTGTATTTCGTTTGTTTCGTCCCCTGCTTGCTTGACAGCCTGGATGGCAGCTTCAGCAGTCCTTTTTTCGACTGAGACAGTTTTCAAGGTATTTAGAACCTTTCTCCACACCGCGCCGGGCTCCCAGGCCATTTTTCCGTCTTTCCCCCCAGAGACTGCGCAATCCCAAAGCATTTCTCCTATCTGGCACCATTCTGCTTCACTGAATACCAGTGATGGTTTGCACAGCCTCCCTCTCTCCTTGGCCCACAGGGCCTACTGTTCTAAGTGATTTTCATCTATTTTTTCATCTCTTTTAAAGAGAATATTTAAAAGCAGCTGCGTTGCTGTGCTCAGATCAGGATCCATGATCACTTTCTCACNATCTTTGGTAACTACATTTCCCACCATGGCCAATAAAGAATGGAGGTTTTCCTTGCCCCTCTCCTTTTGCCATTAATGTGCCATTAATGTATTTATAAAACCATTTTTTTATTATCCTTTACAGAAGTTAATATCTGCAATATGTGTAAATATGTACAGATGTGTCTTGCTTTGAAAGATGGGTGTCTGCTAGGGAGGGCAGAAGCCTCCCTTGGAGTGGAGAATGTAATCCCCCCTCCCTCCAAATTTATTATAATTTTNGGCCCACAGGGCCTACTGTTCTAAGTGATTTTCATCTATTTTTTCATCTCTTTTAAAGAGAATATTTAAAAGCAGCTGCGTTGCTGTGCTCAGATCAGGATCCATGATCACTTTCTCACTCTTTGTTTCCCACTGCTGCTTACCTTATCCCACAGCACGGCGCTGTTGCTCTTTATTTGAGACAGACGACTGCCACCGCGTTCCAACTTCCCAGCTCCGGTCTCTCAGCCCCGGTCCAGTATGCTGGTCAGGACCAAGCGAAGTCTTCACCGTATTTAAACGACAATTACTTCCGCATCAAAGCGACTGTGTTTAGGCAATAAAAAAATCAATTAAAAAGCAATTAAAAATCAATTTTCACGTTCAGGTGATTTAAAAAAATCAATTTTCTCATGTGACAAAAATCTGCATTGAAGCAAAGATTCTGCATTGAAGCAAAGGGTCAAGCTCAGGTGCCAACTCTGGCCAAGGAAACCCCCAAAATAATGGGAAGTTGGACAAGAGCAAAACATAGATCCGACCAGTATNGTCACAGCCAGCAGGGGCGCTGGTGCTTCCCGCTGAGCAGGGCAGGTGCGATGATTCACCGCGGCTGCAGGGGGCGCTGTAGCATGAGCACGGGGAGCGCATGGTAATGGCAGCTTTCTACGAGATGGGGAGGGATGGAAGAGAGGCTTCGCTTTACAAACCCAAAGGGCTGTCGATCCTGCNTAACTGCTTCCTTCTGGATTACAGCAGGCTACTCTGCTCTGTGTCCCTGTCTACTAGCTCAGGAGGCCAGTTATACTGAGGATGACCTGTCTTGTCGGTGAAGACTAAGGCAAAGATGGTGTTAAGTACCTCAGCCTCTTCCTCATCTTTGGTAACTACATTTCCCACCATGGCCAATAAAGAATGGAGGTTTTCCTTGCCCCTCTCCTTTTGCCATTAATGNGTTATAGGAGTGGTAGCAAAATTCCTTTCCCCAAGAAGCAGCTTGACCATCGTCCTCCGAAAGCCAAGAGTGAGTGACAACCCCCAACTGCCTCAACCCCTATCCTTAACTTGCCTTTATTCTCGCGATATCTCTGTCCCTCCTAGAGAAATTCCCAAAAACCAAAGGAGTGCCACCAGACACCCTTCATTCCCTGAGGCCTGGCCACCTCCCCCCATCTCAAACACCCAGCTGTCAGTGCATCATAGCAACTCAATGGGAAAAAATTCCACAAGTAAAAGGAAAGGAAAAGGAAAGAAAAGGAAAGAAATGAAAAAAAAAGGAAAGAAACCCAACCCTCATCAAGATGTCAGAGAATGTACATATACCAGACTTCCATCTAGAAAAGAGGAACTAGAATGTTCCTACAAGCACACACTTGTAAGCATATGTACATGAGTACTGCACTGCAGTCAGTGCCTGAACTGAGCCTATGGCCCATGTATTCCTACAGCAATTAGCTATACAGTCAATAGCCCATGCAGACCATTATGATGGAGCTGAAGTCCAGAGGAGTGTCTTCTGCTTCCCAGAAATATTTCCAAGCACTAATCATTCCCACACCCAAATCATATCTGTAATTTGGTTTAGGACCTCATATAGCCCAATAGGAAACTGCTCCACAATCTCACAGCACTGTGACATTTCAGCTGTGCTTCTCTTGTTTGAATGCTTTTTTAAACTTTTCTTTTAGGTTTTTTTTCTTCTTTGTTTTCACCTCACCTTCTCTGAACTATATATGCTGGTTTGAAAGCAATACCAGTGAGAGACTCCAAGTCAGAAATACAATTTAATAGGAGGTGAAAAAAAAAAAAAAAAAGTAAAATAAAATAAATGCAATACTACAAAAGACCACTGACAGAGTCAGAATACAACCTGAGCAGAGTGGTAGAAGCAGTCCAGATGAGTTGGTCTTCTTGAAGCAGTGATCCTGTAGAAAGGTCTGGTAGCTCTTGTCCTGTGGGAATCCAGTGGGTAAGGGCTCCCTGTGCTGTCCCAAATCCCAGATTAAATCCAGGTGGGAATGCTTGGCTCATCCTCCTTGGTGGAGCATCTCACAATAGGATGATATCATTCTTTGAGTCATGCAGCGCGTCCTTGATGGCCCATTAAACAGAGATAGCTCCCTGAGGGAGTTACCTATGAGTCATGCAGCAAGGCATTGATGGGCCATTAAGAGAAGATAGTCCGGAGGGAGGGGGGCAAGGGAAAACACTGCCCCACCTGGTTTCAACAGCTCATGAGGATGGTGATAGAATATATGCTTTGGGCACATGTTACATTGTAACCTAGGACGCTATACAAGCAATCTCAAAGTGCATGGATTAATGTAGTTTGAAAATAATAAGTCATCAGTCCTAATGTCCTGCTCACAGCAGGGCTAGCTTCTTACACGCATAGTGTATTCATATACAGTAAAGAAACGTAGGGGGCATTTTCCTCTTTCCAGGATTTGCTCACATCAGGATCTTATCATTACTGTAGTGTATATAGTTCTTTAGTTCATCACTTCTACAATATTTAAGTAAACCGCTTGGACATGCTGGAACACAAGATTTTGTTTTCACAAGTTTGTAAGGGCCACCGGTTTAATTCTTCACCAATAGGATGAAGACCACTTGTAAAAAAATTATATACAAAAATAGGAAAAAAATCCCTCATTTTTCTTGCTAACTAGTTTTTTGTAATGTGGAAAATTTGCTTTTTTCACATTTCAGTATTCTATGTAGTTTAAATTCGTTCTAGTCTTAAAAGTAAGAAACATGTTTCTAGTTTGTCTTTACATGGTTCATTTGCCTTTGTCACACTCTCTGTTATTTATGAACTCTCTGAACCATTTTGTTCCATCAATTGCCACGAGGAATGTTTTTTATTTGTGGAGGTAGAATTTGGCCTGCTATCCTGGCACACATTGGAGTGAAGTATTGGAAAACTTGCTATGCTAACATCCAGGGTAAAAATGTCTATAAAACATAAATGTAAAAGAGCTATCAAGAAATATAAACCAGGCTGCAAAGTTGATTTTAAACCTTGGAGTTTTGAAAAAAGAGTCGGCGCATCTCTTCTTTTACCACAACTCGGTTCAGCAGTAGCACTGAAATAATTAGATTGATTAGGGTGTTGGCTGAGTAAGGAGTTCAACTTCTCTTGCATTGAGTGACATGTTGACAGATGTCAATAGTAATAGACATGCAAATTTGCAAAACAGGGCTGCCATTGATTTCCTCTCATTAGCACATGGGCATGGATGCGAGGATTTTGAGGGAATCTGTTGTATGAATTTGTCTGATCATTCAGAATCTATCCACAAAAGCATACAACAACTTAAGGAACGTGTATCAAAAATCTGAGTTAATGATGAGACTTGGTTATATAGTCTATTTGATGGATGGAATTTGACATCATGGGCAAAACAACTTCTAAAAATGGGCTTGTATATTTTAGTCATCATAATAGTTGTGCTAATCATGGTGCCTCGTTTGCTCCAATGCACACGACAAATGATTAACAAAGCTGTGAAGGGAGTCTATGTGGCTCAACAAGGAGGGGGAGATGTCAGAGGGCATCCCTCCCTGGGTTCCCCAGGGAGAGAGAAGGATGAACAGGTTGAATTAAAGCCTTTAGAGAAATTAAAATAAATTAATCCACCTAAATAGGAAGTAGAAGTTTAGATTTTGGTTTTAAGTATACTCTTAGTGCCTTAAGAATTGATCAGCCAGCACAGGTCCTAGAGTCCTAAGGCCCGATAACTTAGCTTTAGACATAACAAAAACATGGTCAAACATTGCTTACAGTACTAGATAGAGCAGATGTAACTTTAATGTGAATGAGATAGAACCTTTTGCATTAATAGATATGCTATATGATAGAATCTTTCTAGGTTAGTAGATATGCTATATGCATAGGTTTTGTGTAAGGTTTGATACCATCCTTTGTAGTTTTTCATAGTTTTACGTACTTTCAAAATTAAGTTTTGATTGGTGTAGAAAGAATGTTTTAGAATTGTGTCCTTAGTGGATTGGCTAACCTGTAGTGACATGAACATGCATTTATGGTTTATGGATAAAAAGCCCATGTTTCGGAGGCAATGGCATCGATTCATTGGTTTTCAATTGATTGATCCACCCTCCTGCCATCTACAACAAGAGAGAACAGGGCTTTGCCAGGGAGCTGATGCCAGGGAGATACAGACAGGACTTTGTCAAGTATTATTGCTTGGGTTGCTGCTGGGGTTGCTGTTGCTGGTACTACTGCTGTGGATGCTGCTGCTGCTGCTGCAGCAGTAGTTTCTGCCATCACGGCCTGTGCCGCAGAGACCTCTGCTTGGGAACGGGACTCTGGGCCAATAATCTGCCTTTTCCCTGTGGTTGGGACTCCTTGTTAATTTGCCTCTGCCCCCGTTGCTGGGATTCTCTGCCAATCTGCCTTCACACCCTGCTGGGAATTTAAGCTTACTAACTTTTAGTAAGACCACATACTTAGAACTCTTTGTCTTCGAGACTGATGCATTTATTTAATAAACACCTTTGTAATAACCAGAAAATGTTCTTGGCTTTTTAAGACCTTATACCCATGAATAGCTCAACATCATCCCTCTTTTTTTTATTATTATTTTTATTTTCAATTAAATCTTCTTTCCCTCTCCTTTTGTAAAATTTCATCAGTTTTCCTGTTATTTTTTCCCTCAGGATGATGCTTTGGAGTTAGTTTGTTATACTTTACTGTATGAACTACCAAGATTTTGTCTCACTAATAGACAAAATGTTGAAAGAGAAGTCAGAATTAATCTGATGTTTATCTCATAGAGGATTGGCATATAAGCATGATATGCAGGAATAACTTCGAAGAGCTGACACACTTTTTGCACATTTCATTCCTTCCTTTATTAAACTCTGTTGTTCAGCTCTGATTATTACTTTATTTGGTATTTTTTTTTGATTAATTTTTATAACTGTTTGGAAATACCATGATTTATTTTTTAACCTAGACTATGATGGAAAAATTGTAAAGCTTAAGACTTCTTTCTCTGATACTTACCAGAATTACAGGAGACGATTTCCTGCAGCAGACCTGAAAAAATGTGAAAGTGCAGGACTTCCGTCACATTTTTTAGTACTAAAGGGAAGTGAGATTGTCTCCCCTAGCCAATTGTGATTAATAAGCAGGTCATCATAAGCTTTGAAAATAATACCTATTTTGGAATAAAAGTTAATAAACTCTTGGGAAGGAAACTAGTTAATTACTTACATTGTAGCAATTTCTTGGAAATGCCTTTTTTTTTTTCTTTTGTTAGATTTGGAAATGCTACTCTTTTCCTTCTTCTTTCTCTATTCATCAATCCTTTTGTTTACATGCAAATGAGCCACCGTATTAGCTAATGCTTCACATTTACTGTATATTTTTGAAAGGCAATCATGCTTCCTTGCCCTTTTTTTTTTCATTCTGGAAGCCAATACTTGGTATTTCATGCCTTTTATCCTCCACCATTTCTGACCTCCTACCACTGCAGAGAGTTTGATATGGTTTTATTCTGGATTGGTTTTGTCAGCCCTTTGGAAACCAAACCCAATCACATTTCCTTGCTCTTTTCATCTTTTGTGACACTCCTGATGTTCTTGTTGGCTTTGTACTTTAAAAATTAGCTCTCTGTTTCCAAGATGAAATCAACTACAAAGCAGCAAAACGTAAAGTCAGCACTTTGATGGAGATTGCATCCGTTCTCTGCAGGCTCTTTGCCATCTTGTTTGCTTTCTCTTGCAAGGTTGTGACAGGAAAAAAGAGACTAAGAGGTTCCAGTTACTTGCCTTATGTTACTCATAAGCCTATTTTGACTTTGTTCTACTTACACTGCTTTATTTATTACCAACAATTAACAGCTGTAATTCCATTTTATTCTGGGTGTTCTTCCTGGAATGTTGTTATGATACTTAATACTGCTAATACAAGATACTGTTAATAATGAGATCTAATACACCCTATTAGAAAACCTACCTTACTCAAAATTGTTCAACAATTGATGCTTTGGTAAGGTATACAAGTCATCACTTTTCCCGTATGTGCCTTAAGAGACAGGGTAGGAAACTTCAAACACTAAGGCTCATTGCCTTGGTAATGCTTTAAGACTTGAGTCATGAGATCGTTAGTGTGGGAATTGTCAGATGCTGTCCAGAAGGTCTAAAGTGAATGCGTTGGACTAGCTGAATGTGTCCTGAATGAGTTCTGCATGCATAATACAGGCTTGCCCTGGCTGTTTCTGAGCACTTTGTGCCCTGATTTTTTTCTATCATTTGCAGTCTCTCCTTTTGGCAAATGGCAGACCCCTGTTAGCAATGAAAGTCCAGATCTAGACATGTACCTTGGAAACCCTAGTTCCATTTTTTTTCCCCGTTGCAGTTGCCAGAAGTTGTTGCTTGAAAGTTGAATTAATTTTCTTAATTCTTTGGAAGTCTTTCCATGTTCACAAGTCACACCTGGAAACAAAATTGAACAGACTTCTCCACCATCAGTGCACTCCAGTCATGTCCTGGATCAATGGTGTAGATATGAAGTGAAGTGAAAACAGTGAAGTTTCTGTTTCTGATAGTTTCTTGCACTTCTCACTGTTCTCTCTCTCTTGCTATTAAAAAAGAACAAAACCAAAAAAAAACCTCACACACACACACACAAACCCGAAAAAAAACAAATAACAAACAAAACAACAAAAAACCAAAACCAAACCAAAACACACACACACACAGAGACAAAAAAACCAATCACCCAAAAAACCACAAAACCCCACAAACAAACAAAAAACAACCAACCAACCAAAAAAACCCAACCCACCCAAACAAACAAAAAACCCCCAAAGAACTACCTTGATTACGGTGAATAGCACTGTGCAAAATATCTCTGGGCTATATTTTCAAACTACACCTTTAATGTAAGGGGATCTTTAATACCGAGACTTGCTCCATTCTTCATTGGTTATACAGAAATGACTGTGAAACACAGATAAAGAGCTAGACAGGTTGCTGTCTGCAGAATCCCACTGTTACCAGTGCTTCCTTGCACATGCTTAACACACTAGTCGTGGCCCCTGAGCTATAGTAGATGTCTAGAATAGATTTTGGAAACCTTAGTGCCTTTGCTGGGCTTTGAATTAAAAGGCAGTTTGTATATGAATGCCTGTCAAAACGTTTGCAGGTTGACAGTGATGTGTTACAACAGTATTTGGCAATCACTGTGGTAAAGGCTTTTCCTAAATGCAATACATTTAAGCATTTCATACAAATATTTACAGCCTCCACAGTATTTAAAACCTTTGACTCCAAAGTGCTTGATGTTAACAACACTCCTTGTGGGCTACCAGTGGAAAACCAGACCATAAAATGATTTATTTTTGACTCAGATAAAAATTATTAAAATCATCTGAATAATTTATGACTCTAAGGCAAAAGTGACTTAAGCATTGTAAAATAAGGCTTTGACTAGGGAATTAGGACAAATCCCACAAACTCCAGGGCTTTGTCAAGTGTTTTTAAAAATAATAAATAAATAACAAGATGTACATTTTTTGAGGTTGTCTTCCTTGCTCTTCTCACGATTCGGTGATTGACAAAGACTTTCAGTTTTCTGGAAAATAGTGACATTCTTCTGTATCTGAGTCTCTGCTACTCAGGTGAACTGAACGGAAAATACATACCCTGGTGGTATCTGTTTACCTGCACATATATAATCAAGTTTCCCTTGGTGAACATTGATTTTCTTGAGTTTTCCTTGTTGCTCTTCTTCAAATATTGCTCTTTCAGAAGGGCACATTTCTCCTTGCTCTGCCTTAAACCTTATTAGGTCCTGAAATAGTTTTGCTGAGTTCCATTTATTTAGATGAAGGTCCATGATGAACACTGATTTGGCTTTTATGTATCAACCAGAGAAGTTTGCTTTAAAGCAGCTGGCAGACTGCAGGGGATGGGTTATGACATGCAACACTGACTGTCAACAGAGGATAGATAACTTATCTTAGAAGACAAATGACAAAATGACAGCTTATCTGATTGTACTGTAATCTCTTTTCAGCACTGGCTGACGGAGCTGGAGATCTTCGCTATGATTTTCGCAGCTGCCATACATGACTATGAACACACTGGAACCACCAACAATTTTCACATCCAGACCCGGTGAGGCCACTGTAAATCATGATGAAGGGTCAGGAAATAGAAGGAGAAACTTTTGGAGAATAACAGCACAGCCACCTTAGAGAAGTGCAGGAATGTCTGCTTTCAAATGTTAAAGGAGAAAAGTTCAGTTTCTCAAGTTACATTTAATTTTCTCTTGTTCAAACATTCACAATGGAATGCATGTATTCTAAATTCCTGAGCATTGTTTCATATTAATAACCAGGAAAAAGGAAATTGCAAAAATATTTCCATGTAAAGTTTTCAAAGAAAAATGGCTGTATAGAGTGATGTATTTTGATGAAGTTTTGAAGGAGATATTGTAATTTTGCATTTTTTTCTCCTTGTTGAATTTGAAGAATCAAACATTATTGGCATAAATCAGGCATTCAACTGTGTTTATTGCATTCATCAGTGAATGTGAACACTACACATACTATTTCTACTTGAGTGGAAAACCAAGGTAGGTAGGCAGGTTTTCCTGCAGCAAGGGGATATGCTTACCACTACCTAATCAGGGAAATACTCTTTTAAAGCATCGTAAATCGCTAGAGAGTAATTAACTGATCACAAACTAGACTGGAGCCATGTATTTTATAAAGCTTTTGGGTTGGTGGAAAAGAGGAAAATTGGATGAAGACAGCAGCAAAATTCAGAAGTGTGCAAAGATTATGAAGTCTCTAGTTTCAGTAGATAATTTGACATCTAATGTCTGTGTGTTATTTTGACAATAGGAGTGTACTGGTAGTAATGCCAAAATGTCTAAATGTCCTCAGCTGACACTGTACACTTGGGCATTTATAAGATGCATGTTAATTAAATTAGATTACATGTCTGTAATTAAAATAGATGTCTGTAGTGTGTTAGCTGAATCATACTGTGCATCAATAATGGTTTCCAGTATAAAGCACACATATGCACAGTAAAGATGGGGAATGAAGAAAGAAGCTTCTGTCTGAGTGAAGCCACACTACTCTTCTTACAACTTCATGCATACAGGAATTAGGAATCTGCTGTACTTTCCAAATACTTATAAAAATATTCAGGGAAGGATAGTAGTAATTTAATTTTTCTGACATTGAACATCAGACAGTGTGAAGTGTCAGAGGATAAAAATATACACTGCTCTGTGAAGCAGATCTGAGTAAGAACTGTAACAAAACATATTCACCCTCTGTTGCTGTTTACTTCTTTGTCTTCAAATGAGTTTACCCATTCATCAATTACAGATCTCTGCTCTGGGGCTTAAAATCAGGCATTAAGTACCTTTGGTCTTACTCTGGCCCATTGACAATTTCCTTTCCAGATGGCATAGTCTAGCACACAGATGTCAGAAATCGGTTGAGTTATATCTTGCTTACAGCCAGTTTACTGTTCTGGAAACAGTATTGGGTCACATTTTGCAATTGCTCACTTGGGTACAGTCAGATTTTAATATCAGAGAGACACACTTAAGTACTAGGAAAAAGCCTCATGGTTCTAATCCAAGTTTACATATCTCTCATAGCTTTCAGCACTTGTTTTCAAGTATGTAACAAGGCAGTTAGGTGAGCCTTATCTGGTGAAATAGATTTTGCAGTGTTCTTTAGATTTCTTTTACTGAGTAACAGCAATTAACCAAGTATTACAAGTACTCTTAAAATGCTCATATCTGTTCTATAGACTTAATTGCTGTAGCTGATCAAAGGGTAATTTCTTTAGACAGGAGAGAAACAACTTTTCCTATGTTTTCTTTTAAATGCTAGGTCAGACTCAGCCATTCTATATAATGACCGGTCTGTGCTTGAAAATCATCATGTTAGTGCGGCGTATCGTCTTTTGCAAGATGATGAGGAGATGAATATTTTTTCTAATCTCTCAAAGGATGATTGGAGGTAAAAATGACCATGGTAGCTGCCTAGGAACATTGCAGCCTAGACTGGTATTGCCTTGTTTGAATAACAATATGCATTATTGTATATTACGTATTAGTCTTTCTATGCTACAAGATAAAGAACTTTAAAAGGTGTTTGTCTTGTTTATTCCTGCTTTCAGTTTTCACTTCTGATAGTGAGACTAGACTTTGTGACAATGGGTTATAGTATACAAATTGACTCCCATTTAAGTATCACAGAGACAGTCTTTGTATTCATGTAATTGACTGTATAGCTAGCCTGCTATTTCTTTGTCCTAGAGCATAAATATAACCATTATCTACTTTAACACTTCCTACCTAGAAATTATAAATGGGACTTAATGCAAAACATAATCCAGTCCAGGGGGCATGGATCTACTACATATGCTTGGAAGATTTAAGAAGCTGTAATTTAAAATAAGCCTCATGAAATATATGACTTATGTGCCAAAATGATTAACTTTCTAACTTTTAACAGTTCGAAGTGATGACAGTTTCCTGCTTTACAGGGTTTCATGAATTTCAAGGGGTGATAATTTAAAAATAGCCTAGTGTGCTAGACAGGAAGGATCCAGCCCCATGGTTTTTTTCATGGGAGAGGAAGCAACTTGTGAAAATCTATGTGACACACAGTGCCTTCTACCTATTCTTAAATGTAGCACAGTGCTGAACAGTTGTTTAATCAAGTTTTAATATAAATGTGGGGAAATAAGCCTGTCTGTGGGGCTGACTTCTACCAAGATGGTTAGTGAAGGCTCTGCTTACTAATCTGTTTCGCCTGAGTTTCTTATTTATTTTAACTTCTCGACAGTGATGTGATCCTATAGCCAAACACTAGGAACTTTCAGTGATGATTCCAGTCAATAAGTGTTGTGGAGGAGTGTCCTGAAAATTCTATGTGCCAATATATAGAATAGTGTCATGGCGGGCAGCAAGAAGGTGGCAAGAAAATACCTCCACTGAGATGGCAAAAATCTATTTTAGGTACAGATGGAAATGCCTTGTCAAATATTGGCAGCAAATTACTGCTTCATTTAATGTTGGTGAGGAAACATAAAGAACTAAGTGACTAGAAACATCAGCCTTAGGGCCACAGTCTAGAAGGAACAGCCACTGTTTTAGTGGAGCAGCTAATTGAGTATGCTTCATTGCATAGATACTGACGTTAGGTAAATGGTCTGCTTTTGAGCTTTAAACTGTTTAAAGTTTTTGATTGAATCAAAGCCAGTTTCAGATATTTCTCACTGATTTTGTAGTGCCAATATGTGTGTTCTGTTGATGCAAAGTGCTTAGAACCAATGTTTCAAAGATTAACCCATCCTTTAAAAAATGCTGTAACTGCCTGAGCAAAAATATTCCGTGGTTTGAATTGCTTATTTGTTCTCTCTCAAGTATGATTTTATAGCTGCTGATCTAGCAGCAGTGCTGCAGAATAAAGGGCATTGTCTGGAAGTGCTCTAATTCCAAAACGTGATTTCTATGTGCTTTTGCTTTTGACTGCCACTACAAAATCCCATAGGCAAACATTTGGGAACCACTGTAAACACCAACTACCAGCAAAATCTGAGGTATTGAAAAACAAAACCCAAGAAGCTCAGACTTTGCCCATTCTAGGACTCAAAAGTAGGACCCCCAGTATTGAAGGATGCTTCTGGCAAGTAATAAAATGTGCCCAAATTAAACTTCACGTTTGTAGACTGATAAATCTCCCTCGGCAAAAGGCCGGAGTGATGTTATTTGGAATCTAAATTCTTGAGTACCTTTCTTAGCTGAACTCTGACTTCTTTTTTCACATTACTAGGAAAAGAAGATCTCAATATCTGCAATCCTAGATGTCTATGTGGATTTTATAATTTTTTGGTATTCTGTCATCTAATTAGGGAACATATTTTGAGGAAAGATACATAGAAAATTGGAGACACATTTCACAGTTGAAAAATAAATGGCCACAGATTTTATAAGGAAACCAGATGAGAATGGACGAGAACTTTTGGGTTACAGTCAAGAAGAAGAGTTGAGTGCTTATTAGTGCTTAAACAACTTTTTGTTTCCTCCACAGAGAGATATGTATTTTTCTCTGGTGCTTATTAAATATTTGAAAATTAATTTAGTTGCTCCATTTTGTGAATCCCATTTGTGCAAGTTATCAAACAAAAAAACTGTAACAAAAACAAACGACAGTGAGCTAAGAAAAAAAACTGCAAAGTGAACGTATGTTTTCCAATATAATGTTATAGATGTCTTTTTTGACACTGTATTTAATTGTTAGTAAGTTCCATGCAGTTTATTGAAACCTTTACTGCCAAGTATAAAACAAAAATAATAAATAAAATAAAGAGGTTGGATAAAGGCTGAATAAAAAGATATCTGGAAAATGTTTACTTGTTTAGTTTTGTATAGGAGTACAACTTCGGGAAGTAACTGAATTCAATATTGACTTCCTCAGTAAAGCTGCTTGGTGTTTTGTCCCTCAAATAATTCTGAACCCTCCTTGTCAATCACTGTTATTCATTTCAAGATTGCAGTGAGAAACTACCATTTTTTTAATTGACTTTGTTCATATGCTTTTTTTTTTTCATAAGTAATAGTGTGTGTATGGTTGCAGGATAATGTAAAATTTTATTGTAAAATTTTGCTCCTATGCACTCAGGATGGGCATATGCATATTCTGAGTTTTATACCTTCAGCGAGAATCAGCCAATGATGATATTTCTTTTAATGTAGTGTTTTCCTATTAATTTCTGTAATAATAAAGTGCTGGGACTTTGACTGAACAAAATTAGCCACATAGATCAGTTCAGGAGATGAAACTATTGTAACTGTGCAGTTTTCCTGTTTAAAACTTTTATAAATTCTTGTCACTGTTAGCAGACTTCATTGTCTGTGGGTTTCATGTAAGTCAGCTTAGCTGGTTTGCTGTGAAGATTGATGGAGATCAGCATCTTTCAATCATGGCTTTTGTTTACTTAGAGAAGTGGAATTATCCTTTGAATTATCTCAGCCCAGTGAGAAACCTGAAAAAAATGATGCCACCAGTGTATACGGTGTGATGGAGCAAAGGAGAGAAAAGTGCAAGGTAACAAGATGTAGTGCAGCTCTTGCTATGTCTTTTAGGCCAGTTTCAACAACTGTAGAGTTGCTCACAGTTGGGAACAACATTCTGTGGCTATGATCTGCATTTCTGCCACACAGATGTTGCATTCAACTCTGAAGCCAGAACTGGATGCTTTTCCCTGAGAAGTGTTTTGGTTAGAGACAATCTATAGGCTGGAGCTTGGGAAACAAGCTACCTTCTTTTTCAGTTTAACCACTCCCCTGTCACCAACAAAGACAAATGCAAGAAGATATAAGTGAAAAAATAAGTTTGCTAAAAAAACCCAGCCACAACCAAGATAACAGTAATAACCACTGGATACAAAGGTCCTGAATCCTATGTACTCCCCAAGAATAAAGCAAACAAGATGGCAGAGAAACCCCTCCCACAATATGGAGACTTTTGTAGAAGACCATATCAGCCAGAGGACAAAGACAAGATGACAGAGAAGATCCGTTCTCCTAGCCGTGTGACAGAGAGAGAGAACAAAGAAAAAAACCCAACAGAACAACTGAACCTCCATGATTACAAAACTCCCTCTNAATGACCTCCCTGCTCCTGCTGGCTACACTATTCCTGATACAGGCCAGGATGCTATTGGCCTTCTTGGCCACCTGGGCACACTGCTGGCTCATGGTCAGCTGGCTGTCACCAGTACCGCAGGTCCCTTTCCTCCTGGGCACTGTCCAGCCACACTGTCCCCAGCCGACAGTGTTGCAGGGGGTTTTTTGTGGCCAAAATGCATGACTTGGCACTTGGACTTATAAAACTTCTTCCTGTTGGACTTATGGATACACATGTACCTCAGTGTCGATCTTTGAACATCCAGCCCTGCACTGGTAGTCAGTGTGTGAGAATGACCACTGCTTCAGCAGTAATCACTTCTAACATGGCTCAAACCCCTTCATAAGCTGCTAAGATCCCTTTTTCCGTTGGCCTCATATTCTTTGTATACCTGAACCCAAAGGTCATCCTCGAGTTTCTCCAGGCATCTTCTGCCAGAGGCTCCAGAAGGACCATTCTTCCTGGCTGCAGTGTAGAGCACATTCTTCTCATCCTGTCCCATCCTGACTGACCCAAGGGCTACTGCATGGACAATCTCTTGTTTGATCTGTTCAAAGTATTGCTGTTTTTCAGGGCCCCACATGAAATATTTTTTCTTCTGTGTCACAAAGTAGAGGTGGCTTACAATTTGGCTGTACTCTGGGATTTGCATCCCCCAAAAACCCGTGGTGCCTAGGAAAGTCTGTGTTTCCTTCTTGCTGGTCAGTGGGAACATAGTAGCTGTGTTGTTAATCACCTCTTATGGAATTTGTTGATGTCTGTCTTGCCACTTCACTCCTAGCAACTGAATTTTCTGTCCCTTGACCTTACTTTGTTTGATGGTAAAACCCACTTTGAGGAGAACCAAGATGATTTTTTCTCCTTTCTCAAAAACTTCCTGTGCCATTTTACCCCATAGGATCATGTCATCAATGTACTGTAGATGTTCTGGAGCCTTACCCTTTTCCATGGCAAATGGTGGGACTGTGCTTTCACCCCGGGGCCATTGGTTCCAGGTGTAGGGAATGCCCCTCCAAATTAAAGCAAACTGTGGCCTGCTGCTAAAGGAATGGAGAAAAATGCATTAGCAATGTCAGTGGTGCCACCACTCTTTTGCCTTGGAGCCCAGTTCATACTGAAGTTCCAGGATGTCTGTCACAGCAGGACTCAGTGGTGGTGTGACTTCATTCAGGCCATGATTAGTCTACTGTCAGTCTTCACTCTCCTTTAGACTAATGTTACTGAAGGGTGAGCAAGTCTTGCTGAAAGCTCCCTGGATCTCCAGTTAATGGATCATCTTACAGATGGGAATAACAGAGGCTCAGTCAGTGCAGTATTGTCAATGGTGCATTGTTTTAGCAGCAATTGATACCTGCTGTTCTTCAACCCTCAGGTGTCCTACTACAGAAGGGTCCTCTGAAAGACTAGGCAAGGTATTCAATTGTTTAATGTCTTCTGTCTCCACAGCAGCTATCCCAAAAGCCCAACAAAGTCCTTTTGGGTCTTTGAAATAACCACTCCTAAGGTAATCTATTCCAAGAATACACAGAGCCTCTGGAGCAGTCAAAATAGGTTGTTTTATTCCATTCCTTCCCAATTAAGGTCACCTCAGCCTCCAACAGAATAAACTGCTGAGACCTCCTGTCACCCTAGCAACAGAAACAGGTTCTGTCCCCACCATGTCATGATGACATCAGAGTAGACTGTGTGCCAGTGTCAGTCACAGCTTTGTATTTTTGTGGTTCTGATGCGCCAGGATATTGGATCCACACAATCCAATAGACATGATTTTCCAATGGCTCTATCAGGCTAGAGGCAGAGCCCCTCTAGTTCTGGCTATCATTCACTCCCTGGGCATGCATTCTGGAGGTCCCTTCAAGAGGATCAGACATGTCATCTTCACTTCTGTTCTGCCCAGGAACACACCAGAGAAAACTGGAGCTAAATTCATTCTTGACAAGTTTCCTTTGTTAGTAGTTTCTTCTTTTAGTTTATGTACCTGTGCTGCTAAGATGGAAGTGGGTTTTCCATCCCATCTTCTCATGTCTTCTCCATATTCACAGAGGAAAAACCATAGCTTGCCTCATGGAGTGTACTCCCTCTCCCTAGGTGTGCGATTCCTGGTTCATACAGTAGGGATTCTGGTCTGTATTGGTGAAATGTGGAAAAGAGCCACCCTAAGCTCCTTTCTGAGTTTTTGATGGCTTTCTGATGGATCTCTGATAGCTCTCTTCAATCCTCTCTTTCAATTTCCACATATGCTTGGTCAGGTCTGTTTCCAAGGCTGAGACTTCATCTCAGGTTGGGATGTGGACAGTATCTTCTTATGTCTGTAGCCTTCTTGTCATAGTACTCATTGTCTCATTTTCCTCATTCCATTGCAGCATCACTAGAAGCTGGGAATACACTTGTGTCCCATGCTGTGCAAGTTTCAACCACATTAATGTTGTACAGGGTCTGGAATTCTTTTGTGTTCATCATTATTTGAGAAAATTATCTCAATCACAGCCAGCTCTTTCAAGCTTTGGATTCCTTGATTGGTGGTTTTCCAAAGGCCTTGATGCAGCTGGAGATGTTCTTGGCAAAGGTATCTCCCCTTCACAATTGCTAAGAGTCATATCCAGATGCTGAGAGTTTGGGCCTCCTTGCAATTCCCTGGTTGATATCCACATCACACAACAGAAATCTCAAGTGCCTTGCTTCAGTGCCATCCAAAATTGTAGCATCACCTGTCCCAGACTTGGATCAGCCAGCTCAATATAGACTCACCTGTTCATTGGGTGAGGTCTTTCTGCAAATTGCATGGACTTTCTAAGGATAGGGATTTGATGATTATTTCCGGCTCTGATTCCTCTGCTGTGTGTGAGAGTTCTGCCTCCCCACCATCATCCACCAGGTGAATGCATTTGGTTTTGTATTTCCTCCTCTGGATGGGGGTGACTACTACTGGCTTAGGTTGCCCTTCTGGTTTAGCTGTAACCTGAATGACTGGGGTGTGTGCTGATTTGTTCCCCTTCCCCTCCAGCTGTAGGTGTTGCTGTGCAGTAATGAACAGCTTGGAATAAATGTTCATGTCCCAGCACAGTGCAATAAGTTGCCCCTCTTTGGAACTGCCACTGTAATTTTCCTTCAGATATTCTGGTACCTTTGCTGGGTTCTCTATTTGTTCAGAGGGAATTTTCCAAACCGTTGGACTAGACCATTTCTTCAAAATCTGGCTTTTATCCTCCTTCATTCCATGCCACTCAGGATTTTCCACCCCTGGGATAGATCTCTGGGAAACCTCCCTGGAAATCTCAGCCCTGATTCTAAGTATGTTGTAGACTGCTATGTATAGAGGAGACAAAACAGAATTAGTAACAAGAATATGCAGAGGGAATTCAACAATCTCAAAAAGTGATGTGCTAGACCTGAAGAGGTAGAAGGAGGTGAAAAGCTAGGAAATATCATCCCCTCCTGTTCCCCCAACAAGTTGGGTGAGATTATTAATTGTGACTGATATAGCTGGATTATATCTGCACAGATGACTTAGTTTAACAGATACCAGCTTGACCAGCCTAGCTCGAAGTAAACAAGTCCTCGGACATGATAACGATAGGTCAGATTCAAATCCAGACAGAGGACCTCACCCAACTGCTTTGAAACATGGATACACCCATATCATTGGACAGTGAGCCAGGAGGAGTTGAAACCCTTGATCAATCATGTCTGTAAGCATGGGAAATTTGAATGCCCTATAAAAGGAGCTGCTGGACAATAAAAGTGTGGTCACTGCACAAACTCAAGTGTGTTAATGTTGCGTTCCTGTCTCCAACTCCACAGTGACAAGCTGTCAAGTGATAAGCCTTCAGAAACAGCGGCCCAGACCAGGACAGACAAACAACAATGAATACACATCTGAAATTATCTTTATTACCTCTGATATTATCTTTCCATAAACTGATATCACGGAGTGTATAAACAAAGCAATCTTGGTTCGTATTCCTGATCTGAAAAAGAACACATGTGAATGAATAACTGATATTTCATTCTAGCCTGTGATGCACCAGGGCTGAATGGGGTTTTTTTTCNTCCAGTGGAAAACAGGCTGCCTTGCTGTTTAGGACTCCTAGTTTTTATCTAGGTAGGCATGGTTGGCTCCTCCCACTAGGTGGAGCATCTCACAATGAGATGATGTAATTGCATCAGTCACGTGGTAAGCCTTAATGGCCCATTAACAGAAAATATCCCCCTGGAGGGAGGATGGGTCATGGAATGGATAAGGAACATTGCTCCACCTGGTTTCAACAGCTGGCCCATTAACAGAAAACATCTGCCCCCTCCCCCCTGGAGTTATGAGGAATGGGTTATACAAAAGATAAAGAAAATACCTCCACAACCAGTTCCAACAGATGGAAATAGAATACACATTTTTGGTTGCATATTGCAAACCAAGACACTGTCTCAGGGCACAATAGAGCAAGGCAAGTGTTAAAAAAGAGAGAACTGGAAGGACATGAAAATACACGAGTAAGAGTTGGAGTGATTTGGGCATCTTGTACTCTAAGAGGAGAGAGAGAATATAGCAGGCTAAAAGGGAAAAAAAACCTCCAAACCCAAAAATAACGCCCCTAAACCAAACCAAAGCAAAGTATACCAAAAAGCCCTAATGTCTTTATTTATGTTCAGAGCAAACTTGATAGTGAATTCCTTGAGGTGTGCCAAGCCCGTCAGTTTAGTGTGTTCCATGGTTTACTGCAAGCATGGGTTCCTGTAAGCTGTGCTGGATACCTGGCAGTCAACTCCATGGCTCTATCAGGGAAGAAACCAAACAAAGCTGTTGATTAGAAACCAAGGTGTAAAAAGATAGTTGACAGCATGGCCTGCTCCCTACCGGCTGTGAGGTTAAAGACCTTAAAGCCAGAGGAGCTCTGGAGTTCGAAGACACATGCTGTTGTGATGCCTGTTGTTTGAAGTGAAAAATAAGAACTTTTCAATAGTGAAATCCTTTATTTTTTACCATGTCTGAAGTATTTTTCATCTCTGTTTCAGAGAAAATGATGATCTGAAATATGTGCAGAGGTCAGAGGATGTGCATGTTCCAGATTTACTTTTATGAAAGGGAAAGTAGTATCTGTGTGCTTTTAAGCATATGTACATTCTTGTGCTACAGCCACTGAGTCATTTGCCTGAACTGGGCCCTTTGCTTTTGTATTCCTACTGCAATAAGCTAAACACAAGGTAGCCCATGCAGAGCACTATGATGGAGTCGTAGTCCAGAGGATGTAGTGAAAAGTCTGCTGTTTTCCAGCATTAATTGCTCCCACTGCATTATCACACCATAATCTTGTAAAAGTATATTTCTTTGCATTCAGGTCTTCTCTCTTGGTTGTATTGACAGAGATGTTTGTGCTGGGAACTTACCAGGACTGGCAAAAAAACAAAGAAAAGAAAAAAAAAGAAAAAAAGAGAAAAAAATAGTTACTTTTCATCCATCATATAATTAGTTGGAATGCTGTTAACTGTGCAACTGATTGTATTTATGGGTTGGGACGAGGAGGTGGTTATAGGGGGTGAAGACCAAGACTAACTGATACCATCAGTGTTGCAGAACTCTGGTGGTGAAGCATCATTATGTGCCACGCATGGGACTAGGTAAGCACAGCAGTTGTGGGTCTGTACACAATGGTGGCCTTGGGCTGAAATTTGAGCAAGCTATAATAGGCAAGAGAGAAATCATCAAAATAGACTTCATGAGACATTTGTAAAAAGGAGAAGATTTTTATGTGAATGCTGACCTATTTCTATATATTCCAAATCCTGAGCTGATATGCTAAACTTGAGCTGTTCTTCCTCTCTTAATCTGTAGAGACCTGAACTGAGAGAAGGACAAAATAAATTTGCATTGTGTGCTAGATCAGAACATTCTGGTATTTTAAACTGTTTAGGACATCCATATCATCTTCAGAGAAATCTCAGCTGGAGTCTAAACTAGTGTCGTAATACTACTACTACTGATAATGATGATAATTATAATAAGAGTAATGAAAATATGAGAGAGAGAGAAATAACATCTGACAGAAACAATGATGAACAATACCATTGCTCACCACCTGCTGACTGATGTCTAGTCTGCCACCAAGTAGTGATCACTGGCTTAGTTTATATATTGGGCATGATGTTCTATAGTATAGTGTATGCCTTTAGCCAGTTTGGCTCAACTGTCCTGGCTATGTTCCCTCATAACTTCTTGTGCACCTGCTCAGTGTCAGAATATGGGAAACCCAAAAGTCTGTGATTTGGAGTAAGTACTGCTTATCAACAATGAAAATCATCAGTGTGTTATCAACATTCTTCCCATATTAAACCCAAAACACAGCATTGTACCAGCTAAGAAGAAAATTAACTCTATTCCAGAAAAAAGAAACAGGACAGCAAGTTTGCTTAACAAAATCTCATACAGGAATAGTTTGAATTAGTAATAGCAGGGAAGTAGGGCAGGTTCTCAAAGCTCTTTATTTCATATATGCATCATATATACTAGGCAATTTTTTTTAATGTGGTGATTTTCCACCATATAAGTCAACTTTAAACATGCATATCGACCAGTTGAATCAAGTTACCTGATTCTGAGGCTTTAAACAATCTTTCCCCTTACTTCTAAGAATGCCCTGGAAAAGAAAACAATTTTAGAAGTTTGTGCTTAATTGAAAAACGATGTGTTCTTCAGAAAACATCTAATATTTCTCTTACCAAGGATTAGCCACCTGGCATCATTTGCATCCCTCCCATTTCTGTGTTTGTGCAGAAAATCCTTCGTCCTCTTCCCCATCCCTGAAAGAGGAATAAAGAGTTACATACAAAGGCATTGCTGTCAATAATTTGCAAATAACAAAAGAAACTGGAGCGTGTCTGATGCTGGTTTTTGTGCTTCTCTTTCCTTGCTGCTCTCATTGTGATGCTATCCAAAAGGGAATTTAGAGCTCTAGTCATTGAGATGGTGTTGGCTACCGATATGTCCTGTCACTTCCAGCAAATCAAAGCTATGAAGAATGCTTTGCAGCAACCAGAAGGGTGAGTCACTTCACAACATAGTGCAGTGAGGGGGCTGCATTTCAGCTGGTGCTTTGCAAATGTGTTTAACTTCAAAAGCACCTCTCCAGAGGCCCTCTCTTTCTTTGATATCTACAGCAATTTTCTTTCTGCTGTTGAGTTTTGAGTTAATTCACTTAGGGAAGGATGAGCACATGCCTATATGCACATCTATATTCTGTGGTGGTGGCCCAAAGCTTTCAAATGTCACCATTGTTGGGACCAGCCTCACTGGGCATTTCCCTGGTGGATAATGTCAAGGATATGATTCATTAGAGTGACCTCTATAACTGAGTATGACTTAAGGTTATAAGACCTGCAGAACATAACTTGCATTTTGACCTTATGAAGATGGTATCAGCTATCACTCCTGGAAGGGGCCTGCTTCATAACCAGAGAACTGATGAAAACTTGAGATCCACTGAGGCAAGGACTGGAAAATAAGAGATGAAGCAGTATGGGGGAAGCCTTTTCTTCTTCCCAGTATGCCACTGGAAGCTGTAATATTTTATCCACAGCTCTTCCCAAAAAACTTTCTTCTAGATTGCTCTGAGTGATGGTCAGGTTTTCACCCTGTTATGTCCAGAGCCTCCCAGAATTATACCTGTATCAGAATTATACCTATATAAGAATTACACCTGTATCAGAGCAGGGTGTGGCTGGCCACCTGATCCCCTCAGAAGCTACAACTCTTTCAACCATTTTGGATAGCCAAAAAGCAAAATTAAAAAATGAGAACACTCATACCAAGAAAGCATTATTTACTGGCTTCTTGGGCTAGCCTCTTAGGTTATGGTTGTAAGAAATCACCAGCATTTTTTTCTGTGAAATCAGGATTCCCTTCTGTAGTCACACAAATTTTCTATCAGTTATTTTGTAGACTTGTCAGAGCCCCAGAGATCCCCACTGTTCATTACAGTAGGATGATAGGGACCATCTTCTCTTGTAAGCTGCATAAAATATAGCACCAATGAAATGGAGAACAGAGCAGCTCTTCAAGACTAGTAGTGCAGACAAGCAAGCCTGGAAAGTTACCGAGCAAGGCTGTGCAATATTTCTTTTTGCATTTCTTAGTATCTCTTTTGAAAAATGAATCATGTATGTTGGAGAAATAAGACAGTCGTTAAGAGTTGTCTGATTTTATGATCAGAGAAACCACTTCAAAATATCCTGGTCAAAGATTCTAATTACCTTATTTTCCTGTAGGTAAGATTTTTTTGTCAATCTTCCCTGTAAGAGCAGACAATTAATTTTTTTTGATCCTTTGGGTTTTCAGAATTGACAAGCCGAAAGCCTTATCACTGTTATTACATACAGCAGATATCAGTCATCCAGCCAAGGCCTGGGATCTCCATCATCGCTGGACCATGTGTCTGCTAGAGGAGTTCTTCAGACAGGTAAAGCTAGGGAAGTTCTTTTCTTTTCTGCAGTTGAAAGGGAGTGTGTAGGATTGGTTAAGGAAGTAGGAAAATATTAACACAGGTATGTCCCTTTTCTCTAATGTTTTTAAGAACCTCCCAAATGGTATGAAGCTTTCTCCCCTAGAACCATTAGCACTGGCTATTATGCCTCTTAGGAAACTAGTGCCTGATACATTCCCTATAGACAGAAACATTATCTACATAGTAGAAATTCTGATTTGGGAAGCTAAAATGTCTTTCAAATTAGGAAAATATGGAATGTAGGTCACTCTACTTAGCTCTAGAACCATGAAACCTTGTTTGTGTAGCTGTACTTTATAGAACTCTACTTACATTGTTGTGATGGATGTGAAAAAGGCTTACTTTGCCCTTACTTTAAAAGAAGTGAACTGATCAAAATTATAGTTCATAGTGGACCACCTGTTGACAAACCCACAAATCTAGACAAATCATTGAGCTCTGTGTGATGGTTACAAGGTTCTCAAGTGATTAATAAAAATCATCTGAAGAATTAATATAAAAAAAAGAAAATATAAAAGTAAAAGCAAACAGATCACTTTAGGAGTGTGTAGGATACTTTTTTCCGGTATGAATTACTAACCTAAACACTTAAGTGCTTTTTTTTTCCCTGCAAAGTCCAATTACTTCATGTTCTATAGTAAATCTAAATGCAAATGGGAAAAAATCACAATCCTTTAAAAAAAAATTTCTGACAATTTAAAAAAAAAAGTATCTGTTTTTAAAGACACTGCAGTAATCAAGTTTTTTTTACAAGGATATTGCAAAAATTTGCTTTGAAATTAATACTTTAGTTTTTTTATTAAACTAAGAATCATTTTACTGGGTGGAAGCAGATAAGATAGTTCATACCTGCAACTGATTCTCTCTTGTCACACAGGAGGCTCATGCAAGTACGATGATTTTAACATGAATTTTAGGGGATAATCTGTGCATATTTATGCTTTTCTAGATGTGTTATAATACATGACTGCCAAAGACTTGTGATGGAATTAAGATTACATCACATTAAGATATGAGACCACAAAACCTTCAAGTTTTGATTTTTTTTTACACATGTAATGAAGACAAAACTATTATTTTATGTATTTAAAAGAGTATTTTAATTCCAGCCAACAAATTCTACTTTAGTTTTGTAAGAAGAATAACAACACTTTTAGATGAAGCTATATATGAAACCCATATTATAATTCCAAATTCAGATGCAGTATTAATTTCCTCTTCAGGAAAACAATTAAGCTTAACATGAAGCATATATTTGTATTCTTTGAAGTTATTCAGTACTAGATCAATGAGTACATCCCTACTTGATATTAGAAGAAAAGCACACACACTTCTCACAAATTGATGTCCTAGTTCTGGCCAGGACAGGGTTAATTTTTTCAGTCGACAGGAGGTGGCATGGCTAGAACATGGAGGTTATTCTATTCCATCCAACTTTATTTTCCAGGGATAGAGGAAGGGCTGTTTTATGGGTAGGGGTGGTGTTGGGTGAGCATTTGCATCTGAATCACTTCTTCTCTCTTGAACTTTCTTATCTTGTTGCTGTTTCCAGTAGATTATTGTTACTTCAATTGCTAATCTTTACCTTTAAGATTGTCCAATTGTCCTCTCCAATTGTCCTCTCCAGCCCACTGAAGAGGAAGGGGGAGGGAAAGGGGAAGAGAGGAGTAAGTGGGCAGAACATTGTTTGGAGGTTTTGGTGGAAGCACTGAATTGAAGAATACCATTCCTAAACCAAAACAACTTAGTTTGGCACCCACTGTGGGACTCAAAGAGTTGGGTTAACAACAGATGTGGCCACAGGGTATTGGAAACAAATTTGATCTAAGCATTATTTTTACTATGTATGGAGCCACTGGTCACAGTGTTGCTTGATCTGTTCACAAGGTTGTGGTACCTAATCCTGGTAGTGAAGCCACACAACTGGGATCCCTGTCCCAGGATGTGGGCATTGACAAAGGGATTGGGAAGAGGACAGAGACTCTTAGCCTCTGGAGCAAATCCAATCGTGTAAGAGAAAGGTATTAATTCTCACAAGTATGTTGCAGTAGTGTGGTCAAGCGGGGGAAAAGCTGTGGAGAAATGTATCCAGTACCTGAAAGAATTAGCTGTGCTGGTGGTAACCTATGAGGATTCAAATAACAAGCAGTCCCTTGTAGACTCAGATTGGGTCCAGTTTACACAATCCATGTGGCAGAAATTTGTATGCAGCACACCATTGTTGTACACAAACTCATTAGCACTGATGTCAATGAAAGAAAGATAACAAAGAGGGCTTCATATTGGCGATCCATCTCTTCTCTTCAGGTGATGTACTACTACACTACTATGGTAATATGAAATGATTTTTTTTCCTTCCTGATCATGGACAGACTCAAAAGATTCAAGCATGTTTGAGAGGAAATGTCCTGTGCCAGTCCAGTATGCACCACAGTCTCTGCTATTGGAAGCATACACTCACTGGCTTGAGAGAAAGGGCACACACCATGAGATAACATGCAGTTTTACCAGATCTCAGAGAAGACATGAGAAAATGGGATGGAAAACTCACCTCTGTCCTACCAGCACAGGTGTGCGAGTTGAGAGGAAGGACAACCATCACAGGAAATTCTTCAAGGATAAATGTTGCTTCTGTTTCCAGTTGGCAAGTTATCAGACACAATGGAATGGAATGTTACTTCTGACCTTCTTGAAAGGACATCCAGTTCATATTTACAAGACATGAACAATGACTACTATGACTAGAACTAGAGGGGCTCTGCCTCCAGCAGGATGAAGATGACAACCCAGTCTATTGGACTGTGTGGATCTGATGGCTTGGTGCATCAGACCTGCAAGAGTATAAGGCTTTAGTTCACACTGGCACACAATATACTCTGATGCCATCAAGATCTGTAGGGGCAGAACCTATGCTTCTGTGGCAGCAGGGGGAATCCCAAGAGATGACAGTAACTGGAAGTTATAGTGAGCCAGACTGGGAACGAAAGGCAGAAACACCCCAATTCTGATTGGTTCAGAGGCCCTGTGTATCTTTGGCATAGATTAACTCAGAAGAGGGTATTTCAAGGACCCAAGAGGGCATTGTTGGGCTTTTGGGATAGCTGCTGTGGACGTAGAGGAGATTAGATAGCTGAATACTTTGACTGGTGTTTCTGAGGTCCCTTCTACTGTGGGACTGGTAAAGGTTGAAGAACAACAGGTACTGATCACACCCACAACAGTGCATCATCAACAATACCACACCAATGGGGTCTCTGTGATCCTCATCCATGAGACAACTCGTGAACTGGAGAGCGAGGGAGTGGTCAGCAAGATTCACTCACCCTTTAATAACCCCATATGGCCAGTGTATAAATCCAGCGGAGACTGACAGTGGACTACTGTTTCCTGAAAAAAGTCACACTACCACTGAGAGCTGCTGGGATGGATATGTTGGAACTTGTGGATGATCTGGAGTCCAAGGCAGCAAAATGGTGCCACCATGTACATTGCTAATGCATTTTTTTCCATTTCTTTGTCAAGAGAGAGCAGGCCACAGATTGCTTTTTCTTGGAGGGGTGTCCCATACTCATGGAACTGATGGTCCCGGGAGTAGAAGCACAGCCCCGCTATTTGCGATGAACTGATCCAGACTGAACTTGAAGAGGATGGAGCTCCAGAACACTTGCAACATGTTGATGCCATCATTGTGTGTCACAACACAACAGAGAGAGTTTTTTTGAAAAAAAGAAGATAATCCACATCCTCCTGAAGGTTGATTTTACCATAAAGCAATGTCAAGGGACCTGCCCAGGAATACCACTTTTCAGGAGCAAAATAGCAAGATGGATATCATCAGACTCTAGTGGACATGGTCAACAAAATAGCAGCTGTGTCCCTACCAGCCAGCAAGAAGGAAACACAAGCTTTCCACAGTACTGTGGGTTTTTGAAGGATGCATATTCCAGATTACAGTCAGATTGTAAACCCTCTCTATCAAATTACCTAGAAGAAGAAACATTTTAAGTGGGGTCCTGAACAGCAACAAGCTTTGTAACAAACTAAACAGGAGATACCTTGGGAGCAATAGGCTCAGTTAGGACAGGACAAAATGTGAAAAATGTGCTGCACACTGCAGCCAGGGAGCGTGATCCTTCCTGGAATCTCTGGCAAAAGGTACCCTGGGAGACTTGAAGGTAATGCCTGGGATTCTGGAGTCTGGAATACAAAGGATGTGAGGCCTGTTACACCTCAAGTGAAAAAGAGGTACTGGCAGTTTGTGAAGGAACTCTAACTGCTTCAGAAGTGAGTGTCACTGAAGCACAGCTCCTCCAGGCACCCTGATAGTCTGTTCTGGTCTGGATGTTTAAAAGGAAAGTCCTTTTCACACATCATGTTTCAGATGCATGCAAAGTGGTTTGTGCTGATCACTCAGAAAGCTCAAATAAAACTCCCTGAAGGTAAAATCACAAATCAGGAATTGGCCTCAAGGCAAAAGCTTTGGACTATCATCATCACTGGAGAAGGAAAAAATGACATGTGCTGAGGAGATCCCACCATATATAATCAGCTACCAATGAAAAGCGATATGCACTCTTTACTGATGGTTCTGCTGTATTGCAGGAATATACTGAAAATCAAAAGCTGTTGTATGTAGTTCTGTGTGATGAGTTGCAGAAATTAGACAAGGTGGATCTAGGCTGCAGAGTTGTATGATGTCTAGCTGGCTTTAGATTTTGCTGAATGAGAGAAGTGACCAGCACTCTACCTCTACACTGACATGTGGATGGTAACAAATGCTTTCTAGGGGTGGCCCACAGAGCAGTGGAAAAAGACCAGTTGGCTGTGTGGAGTAAACCCATCTGGACTGCTGAAATGTGGCAAGACATTGCTGTCTGGCTTGTAAAACTAAGTCATATAGATGCAAGTATGCAGGGGGGAAATGGGCCACTGAATAACCAAATTAATATGATTCCAACAGAAGTCGTTTATTGTTTACATTACATGCCAGATATAGATTCTAGGTCTACTGTCCATGTGGACACGCATCTGTGGGTTGGCTAAGCTGCTTGTTCATGAGGCAGGCACACATCCTTCAGGACATCCAATTGGTCAAGTGTCTATCCTCACGTTGTGCTTCCCCTATCTAGGGTTTACATTTTTTGCAGACATTTTCTCAGACTCTATTCTTATTTTTGATCCTGTTGTTTTCTGAGTAACCTTGATGAATTTCTGAGAGCTGTAACAAAAAAACTGCAGGTGGTTTGATAATATTACTCACAACCAGTTTGGCTGGTGCATCAGAATGGCCTGTTATACAAATACATTGCTACACAAGTATACCCAAGAATTGGGCTAGTGAAGAGAACGCAACAATAGGTGGATAGTGCTGCCATGATTAAAGTGTCTCAGGTGGATCTAGATTGTCAGAATAAGGGTGAATTATTTCTGGCTTGGTGGGCCCATGATGCCTCAGATCATCAAGAAAGAGATGCAATAGGGCTTGTGATTGAGAGTGGACTTAACCATGGATCATATATCTCAGGTTATCCACAACTGTGAAATATGCACTGGAGTCAAGCAGGCCAAGTGGATAAAGTCTCTGTGGTATGGGGGACAATGGCTGAAATATAAATATGGGGAGGCCTGGGAGATTGATTACGTCACACTCTCTCAACCCACCAAGAAAGTAATATGTACTTACAGTGGTAGAAACACCAGATGTGCTCTGTGCCTCTGGCCTGTAATGTCATCTTGGGCCTTGAAAAACAAGTTCTGTGGCAACATGACACCCCAGACAGAATTGAGTCAGACAACAGGACTCATTTTAAACATCACCTCATAGACACCTGGACCAGAGAGCATGGTATGGAGTGGGTATATAATATTCACTGTCATGCACCAGCCTCTGGGAATACTGAATGGTACAATGGGCTGTTAAAAACCATATTGAAAGCCATAGGTGGTGGGACATTCAAACACTGGGATCTACATTTTGTGGAGGCCATTTGGTTAGTCCATACTAGAGGCACCATTAATAGAGCTCTCCCTGTGCAATTAAAACTTCCACATACCGTACAAGAGGACAGAGTCCCTGTGGTGCATATGAGGAATATGTTTGGAAAGACAGTTTGGCTTAGTCCTGCCTCGAGCAAATGTGGGATTGTTTTTGCTCAAGGATCTGGGTGCACTTGGTGTGTAATGCAGAGTAACGGGGAAACATTATGTATACTTCGAAAGGTTTTGATTTTTGGGTGAGAACAGTCTGTAATGTTGAATTGTATAATATTGGCTGCTGATTGACACTGCCACTGTATGCCATAAGCACCATGAAAAATGGATATGGAGTGCTCCAGAGGCACCAGTTGTGAACTCCAGATGCAGCTTGCAACCACCCAACAGTGCACCAACCCTCCTGCCCTTGAAAACACATAGGATGGATAGAATCCACAGTCATAGACTAAATGAACTCAACAGACATCTTGGAGGGATGGCCATTGAGTACAAAAATGATAATAGTGCTTGTAAATACATACATACATATATATATATGTGTGTGTGTATCGTTGGAAAGTGTAGGATCTGGGCATAATGCATATAGTATAGAATGAGGGGTGGGTACTGTCCTGGTTCTGAACAGGACAGGGTAATTTTTACAGCAGCCAGAGAAGGCATGGCTAGAACCCAGAGTTCATTCTATACCACTTCACGTAATTTTCCTGGGATGGGGGAAGGGCTTTCTTCTAGGTTGGGATAGTCTGGTGGCAGTCAGGTTGGGCTCCATGCTGAGCCATCTGCATGCGAATCATCTGCCATTCTCTTGTAAAATTTTGCTATTCATATTGTTGCTATTACTTTTTATTTTCTTATCTCATTAATGTTTCCAGAAAGTTGTTCTTAAGTTATGATCTGTATCTTTTTTATGCCTTCAATTCTCCTTTCCAACCCACTGCAGGGGTAGGGGAATGGCTAATGGGGAGTGAGTGAGCAGTGCATGGTTTTGAGGTTTTTTAGTGGGAGCACTAAATTGGAGATTACCATCCTTAAACCATGATATTGAGAACTACTAATAACTATGGGGACTATGGTTGTAAGAAACTTGCTTGACCTAGGATTGGACATTTATTCCTTATGGTCACTTATTGCAGAGCCTCCCCTCTGCTTCCCTCCCCTCCCCTTCCCTCCCCTCCTCTCCTTTCCTTTTGTTCATCAGAGGCATAAAGCCTGACTTAACTTATATCAGAAAAGATCCCCAGCTCTGTTGATTTCCCAGTATTTTGAGATGTGACATGACACAGGTCTTCATACACCAAGTGACTATGTTGTGGGTGTGAAAGATTCTAAGTACAATACTGGTTTTTTTTATGTTCAACATCTACGAGCATCTCTTGAAGCAAACATCTTCCCTGAATTAATTAGTTCTACTAATGTTTTTTAGCTAGCCATTGGAGAGCTGCTCAAACAGCTTAGAAACCAAGTGTCTCTCTGAGCAGTCACAAAGACAGGCAGGTGTTCTATTCCAAGACAATTAGCCACTGTGGTTTTTAGGAGGTCTAAGGAGTAAGAGAAGAATTATGAGCAGGCATTGAGAGATGTTTTTTTCTGAGTGACATAGCTGACAGAGTAAAGGAAACTTACTTGGAAATATCTCTGTGTTTAGTTTGTGTTTTACCCTGATATTTTTATATCAGGCTCCTAACATAAATCAGAATTGTTCTTCAGTAGAAGGATACTATTGCTTGTTGTTCCACACAAAATCTTATCAGAACTTGTGCCCCCCTTTTATGTATGTTATATTAAAAAAAATAAGAATAATTCAGCTCTTCTTATACCCAGAGAAGCTATTCTCTGCTTAATTTCCTGAATATTTTAGCTTCTATTTGATATTAGTCAGAACACTGGCAAGAAATTCAGCACAATTAAAGTGAGCTGCTAATTTAAGTAAATGATTTTACAGTATATTTAACAGGTTATTTAAATTTGAATGCTCTGTGGGGAGTACTGCAGCTGTGTTATCCTATAGATCTTCTCAACATAAAGCAATGTTATAATGAGTGACTGAATTGAATTAAAAGGCCTTTTGAAACATGTGACTTGAAAGACTGGAAAACTGGGAAATATGGGGTTATAACACTTGATCTTCTATCATCTTGTGATGTTAGAAAAGGACTTTTAGTTCTGAGGGCTGGTAGGCATGTTTGGACTTATGTAGTTAAAATATAAATGTAATCTAAAGGTAATGTGAAATGTCGTATTCACAGCAACATGTTGGAAGGAAGCTGAAGGATCATCTGGTCCAACCTTTCTTGGCAAAAGCACAGTCTAGATAAGATGATCCAGCACCCTATCCAGCTGAATTTTAAAAGTGTCCAATGCTGGGGAACACATCACTCCCCTGAGTAGATAATTTTAATGGCTGATCCCATTGTGAAAAATTTTTATCCTGTGTCTAGTCAGAATCTCTTCAGTAGTAACTTGTATCCATTACCACATATTTTTTCATGTGTCTCCTTGTAAATTGGGGGTCTCCATCTTGTTTGTAGCCACCCTTTAAATACCGGAACATGGTTATAAGGTCTCTTTTAAGTTTTCTTTTCTCAAGACTTAGCAAACGCAGTTCTCTCAGTCCTTTCTTACATGACAGGCTTCCCAGTTGTTCATCATCCCAATATCCCTTCTCTTGACCTTCTCCAGCCTATCCACTTCTTTTTTTGCTTGGGGAGACCAAATCTGAATACTGTATTCCAGCTGTGGCCTTGCAGGTGCTGAGTAGAGTGGAATTTCATTATCTCTGCTGGTGATGCCTTTGTTGATGCAGCCCGCCATTCTATTGTTTTCTTCACCAGACCACCACAGTGTCCACTCGTATTAGCTTGTTGTCTAACAGGACCTTTAGGTCCTTTTCTACAGAGCTGCTCCCCAGCTGTGTTGTTCCCAGCCTGTGTTGTGATCCTGGATTATGTTTTCCCAGGTGTATTACCTTACATTTGTCCTTTTGAACTCCATAAGGCTCTTTTGAGCCCAGTCTTCCAGCCTATCCAGGTCTACCTGCAGGATGACTCTCCCTTTAGAAGTGTTCTATCTCCCACTTGGTTTGGTATCATCAGCAAATCTTCACCAAGGTACACTTGATCCCATCATCCAGATCACTTATAAAGATATTAAACAGCCTTAAGTCCACTATTGACTGCTGAAGTATCCTGCTTGTGACAGATTGCTAGTTTGAAAAGAAGCTATTTACCACCACTTCCTGACAGGATGGGACTTGTCAGCCAGTTCCTCACCTGCTGCATGGACCACTTGTCTATCCTATAACACATCAGTGTCTTTAGGAGGAGGCTATTGGAAACCATATCAAAAGCCTTAGAGAAATCCAGGTAGACAATGTCCACAGCTTGTCCCACATCAACCAGGCAGGTTACTTTCTCATAGAAAACTGTTAGTGTTTCTTTGGAAAAAAATGCTTATCTGCATCCAGCCAGTCTTATCTGAAAGACTAAAAAAGACGTGCAAAGAAGTGCAAGCCCTGAAAAACAAGTCCTGACACTGATGTTTTCTCATGAAAGATTTGCTCTGAGAACTGAGTTCTCAGGAGAGCTGCAGTGAGAAGCATTCTTGTGCTCAAGTGGTTTTTAGTTGATGAATAGTAGTACCAATCAAACAGGGAAAGTTCTAATGAAAAGTCACTGGAATCAAGATGCTTAATTCACCAACCTCTCCTTGGACTACAACTTTTCCAGTGAGACTCAAATTCTCCACAATTTATGTTTTAAAATCCCAATCTAAACAAATCCAAACTCAATTAAAGAAAGTAAAATGAGAGGCTCTTACAGTCGTGACATAATATATGAAAAGTGCAATGTGTCTTGTCTTTTTAAAATTTCTTCTCATTTTTTTTTTTCTCCAGGGTGACAAAGAAGCAGAACTAGGGCTGCCCTTCTCTCCTCTGTGTGATCGGAAATCTACTATGGTTGCTCAGTCTCAAATAGGTATGTCTCTTTTGGTGCATGCAAAGTAGCATCTTAAAAGAAAAACTTCATCTTCTCAACAGCGCTAAGATCCTAGTGTTCTCATCATTTGGAATTATATTAAAGAGAGGAAATAAGGCACAATGGCATTATCTTCCCCAGATCAACCATTCAAAGAGGAGCCATTAAATTTATGGTGATGGTTCCATACAGTAACCAAATTACCTCTGATCTGTCTCTGATCTGGTTCTCTGATCTCTGAATCATTACGTGGTTATGACACTCCATGATTTTGTGAGCTGTGAAGACAGGGCACACGAGATATCATGTGAACGAGTGTCGTTGGTATATGTGAAAGTGTAATGTCAGTTCCTTTGATGACCTGGAAAAAAAAATGTATTCCTTTCGCCCTTTCCTTCCCAATGCTTTAAACCATCCATTATTTTTCCCTGAAGCCAAGCAACTAGCAAACCTTTTTTCTGTGCCACCCATTCAGAAAAAGAGATCTTTTTACAGACTCACCAATCCCACTTTCTCTACCTCTTCTTCAGTTACTGAGTGAAAAAGTAGGGGAAGGATGAGGCAACAAGACTCACATTCAGGGGAAGAAAAAGAGGGGCTAAGTGAAGTAAAATTGTTCACGGGGCTTGGTGCAATGAAGAGAACATGGAAAAGGTGGATTTTGGGTGGATTTTTATACTTTGTAAGTAAGCAAAGTAGATAGAAGAACATGTTCCAGCCTCAACTGGAGAATAGGTAGCAAAATGGAATAAAAAAAAGGAAAAATAACATGGATGCTAAAATTGAGAGAATTGATAAAAAACAGAAAGACAGAAAACATATAAAGAAAGCAAACAAAAAAACTGAAGCAAGAAATTTCTCTCAAAGAATGAAACAAAGATTTCACAGAAATCCTACTTTCCTAGGAAAGTACAGATTCATATCTTTGGCTAAGAGCTGTTTATGTTTAAAATTATTTCATTGTTCTTGGTAGGCAAGCCATTATCTCAGATACAGCATCCCAGATTTTTCTGGCTTTGGAAGTTTAGACAATTCACCTAAGAATCTGAGTTTGAAGTGCCCTATACAAGCCTGGTCTGGTTACCAGGCTTGTAGCATTTACTCCTCTGGAACAATAGCCTACCATACAACTGTGTGTTCTGCCAGTAGCTTGGTGGAGGAAAGCAGCAATAAACTAAAAGTACGACAGTCTCAGCTAAAACTCATGTTGAAGACTCCTGGACATAGGCTTATTGCTGCACTGTGGGAGAAGATAAACTCTCCTTCTCTGGTTGCTGTGAGGGAAAGTCCAGGTAGATACTTCTTTTACACATCTGTTTTATCAGCTTTCAGGTATGTTCCTCATTATACAGGAAAGAGGAGTTGGCCTTCCCCTGGGTCCCTCTACATAGGGTTGTGTACACTTGGGAACCAGTTTTCCTGGTCCTTTCCTTTTCTGCTCCTTTGATCACAAAAATCAGAAGAGGAAAAAAACTTCTGTTCCGATGCCCCTTGTGTCAAGCTACTTCAAAATTAATGTTATTTTAAACCATCATGAATGCAGTTTACCTTAGATGCACTTGTCAGTAGGCAAAGACAGGCTTATTTAGTCATGTACTATTTCATTTGTGCAGTTTAGTAATCCATTGACATTAATAGACTAGTCCTTATTTTTGCCTTCTACCACTATAAAATTGTTAATTTCTCAGTCTGCAGCACATTTTGACAGTGTCTTTCTTTAATGTTCCTCTTTGTTAAATTGCAATCAGCTGTTTTCTGGCTATCTGCTGAGATAAGACTTTCGAAGTTGTAGGCTGGATTCTCAGTAGTCTCCATTCATTTATTTACCCAATTAATAGCCTCAAAAATTGTTTCCTGGAATACTAATTATTTTTCCTTGCAGAAAGAAATTACTTCTTTGCAGAAGTAAGTTCTTACTAAATTCCAAATTGTGCTATTATATGGTTGGACTTGACAATCTTAAAGGCCCTTTCCAACCTTAGTGACTTTATAACTGTCATCTGCACCAAGTAGCCATCAATTCTCACGAATTTAAAACCTTTGTTATTTGTGAAATAAAATTGTGCTTTTGGTTCTATCAAGGACACAACCTAGAAATCGTGTTCTGGTGGCTCAACTTCTTTGTAGTTGCTGGTTTGCTGCTGTAAGGTCACTGTAGATACAACAGCAGTGGGCACACATTTTCATTAATGAAAGGTTTTCACAAATGCAGACTGAAGGTTTTGGCAGTATGGACTTCTTGCATGAAATTAAGCAATCCAACAGAAAAAAAACTCCTCAAAGGAAAGAATATCTCTCCTGTTGCATGAGATTATGAAAAAAATGTTCAGTTTAAACTGATAAATAAAACCCTCATGAATATAAATTATTGAACTTTACTTTGAAAACCTAATAATGTTAACTGTAATGACCAATTTATCATCCTTTTTCTTATTCAACAGAATGAGTGTGGCAAATATTTCTGTACTACAGTGAAGTACAGAAATTGGGAGAGTTTTTTATTGGGAAGTCAAGCTGCTTGTCAGAGTGGGGGAGAGAAAAAACTGCAAAGGAAAACAGACCAAGATTTTCATATTTTCCAACAAGATTATCAGGAGGTAAAACTTTCCTAGCTCAAAGGCTAGGAAGCTTGTGTTACTGAAGATCAGTCTTTATTGTCATTGTCGTCTTCTGCAGCTGATAAGTGCAACAGGCTATTTTTATTTTTGTCCTTTTACTGTCAAGGAATAAAACTGCACTTTCAGAAAACATTGGATAAAGGCTGATGAGTGCATGCTGCTGATTTTTTTTTCTGGTGGACTTTAAAGAAACTGTCACCTACCCAATTTTTTCTATGTTATGTTCACAGATATAATGAATGAACACTAGGCATGTGCCTGGAATTCACTCTTAGCATGCAGCATTAACTGGTAAAATCATGTTAGTCTCTAGGGTACAGAAATGTTCATCATGCTTATTCTGTTGAAGGAGAAAAAGGATGATAAACTAGTCATTAGTATTAATAGGTTTTAAAACTCAGGCTCATTATTTGATATTCAGGGTTTTAAGTAGCAAACTAAATTACTGTCTTTAAATCTAAGTGTCTTCAGGTAAAGAGTAAGGCCATACAACAGGGGAGGAGGCATGTGAGAATATGGCAAAAGTTACATAATTTTTAATAAAGTCCTAATTTCTTTTTCTACAATAGCAGATTATGATTCCAGCTTTATTATAATCCCAATTTTAAGATAACATAGTTGAATAGCTTATTCATGTTATAGGGAATAGAGGAAAAAATGCCGCTTATCAAAGAAAAGTTGTCATATGCATTCAAATTTGTTTACCTGTGGCCCCTTTTGGCACTTCTGCTCGTCTTTGTTGATGAGATACAAGACTACTCACAGGGAAAACTTGATTCTTAAACACAACTGTTTAATGTGTTTATGTGCAGCTGTTCAGTATCACACAAAACCGATCCCACTGTCTTGCTGCTGAAGTTAGTGATACATTCATGTGTCTGATATCAGTGATTTACATGTCTCAGGGTTGTTAGTGGCGAAGGAGCAAATGGCAGTGGCATTACTTGCTGAGCAGAATGGAAGGTACTATGACTTGGATTTCTTTGGTCATTAAGAGGTAAATAAGTTTTTGAGTGAAGGGGAATAGAAGACACATGTAGACAGACACACAAATGTGTAAATCAAGTTCTTATCATCCTTAGGATTCTTTTGGTACACTTAACACTGTTCTCAGTAAAATTTTCAGTGCTTAAAAAAATTATATGAAGTTTTCTGGGACTATCTGGGTTGTGATCTAGCATACAATTTCCTGTTCAAGCTTTATACTGCATGCATTTCTGATTAACTACCTGGGAATTTTTTTTTCCTAAATTTTAATAGATAAGACTGACTCAGGGTTATGGAGGCACATGATTCACACGTTCACATAAAACTACATGTGTCTCCAGGCTTACAGAATGTTATTTTAAAGTGGATTGGCATGAAAATACACCAAATAACCCATCCCTTTAGAAATTTAGCAAAAATATGGGGAGGGAAATGGAACTAGGAGGATGCTCAACTGCTTTGCACTCAAGATGTGGATTGAAGCATCTGTGAATTCAGGTGCCTGAACCACATGATCTCTTCTTTTATTGTTTAATTACGACCTAGAAACACCAGTGCCATAGAAACATATCATGATCTGGTCAGAGAAATTGCAATATTATTAATGAATAATTAATTGTAAATAATTAAAAAATCTAAAAATTGTAATAGTAGGAATTTGTAACAGCATATGCTAATGTCCTGAGCTGCTTACTGGCTAGCTGTAGCTCTTCGACCAGCATAAAAGGAAGGCTTGGTGCCCTTGATGTTTCGTGGGTCTGAACCTCAGGCTGAAACCTGTAGATGGCGAGGAAGAAGGAGCAGACTCTCGGGTGGGAAGCAGATAGGTTTATTCAGTCTTGACCCCACGAGGGGAGAGTGCGAGAGCGACTCTCTGGGGCGCAAGCAGCCCATTAAATATCAGGGGCATCTCCCAGGTAAGGAGATGCCTAAAGCCAGTCCCAGGGCAGAGGGGGGGAGTGACTAAGAACTGGGACAATTGGCAGGGCCATCTATGGAAAGAAAAGGGAGTGGGGAACATGATACCTTGCTGAGTCACTTTGGGGTCTCACTAGAACTCTTGAGGCCTAGGGTGTGGTTGACAGTGTGATTGACAGGATCTATCTCAGGGAAAGGCTACAGGGAATTGGGGATGGGAAATTACAAGGTTGAACCATTACAAGACAAATAACAAAAAAACATACACAATTTTAGAAAACCCGAATTTTGCACCACTGCAACAGCAGTAATTGCAACCTGGATTCCAATGTGCCTTAGGAGGGACTAAAGATCTCATTGTTTTCTTGGCTACCTGCTCTGGCCAGGGAAACCCCCAAAATAATGGGAAGCTGGATGAGAGCAAAACAGAGATCTGACCAGTATGGTTAGTGCTATGTTCTCCATTTATTTCATCTAAAATGGCAGGGTATATACTCTTCATATAGTTTACAGTTACAGGCATTCACTGATTGGTATACAGCATAAGAAAGAATGCAAACAAACATTGTTTAGCTTGTCCTTAAGGTGGCTAAAGGGTGGACTCTACAAACTATACCTGTTAACACCTAGAAAAACCCTTGAAAACCCTTGTCTCACAGTAACCCCTTAACAGAATTTCTAACTGCACCACAGGCTTCACAGGCCTCAGGGCCTCAGCTACCCCCTCAGCTGGGGTGGCTCAGGCTGGGGTAGCTCCACCCTCGGTCCAAATATAACTCATGTTTTCTCTCCCTAAGAAAACCTGCAACAAACTGCAGCACTAAGTAATTTCATAAATGAAGTCCTAGAAGAATTAGGGAAATATGTAAGCTACTATAAGCTACTCACTTCCACATTTTATTCATGCAATTTGGATTTTCCTTTATCTCATGACCTTATGGCCACAGGGCTCTTCAGTCTGCGCTTTCCAACATTGAGATCAGAGCCATATTCCTCTCTGTCAAGCTGTATACTTAAGTAGAAAATATTTGGGTCTTTTTTTTCCCTTTTTTTTTTAATACTAAAAAATGTGGGAAAAGCATCTAGGTCTGTTTTATTATCAACAAGAAAAAGCTGGCCAAGCACTGAGAAGAGACAATTCACAGCAACATACTGATATGCAGTAAGGGTGGTTTAAGCTTACTGGTATTATTACTGTTATAATTATTTTCTTCTTTGAGAAAGTTCTTTGAAGATAAACTTTAAAGTTTTATCTAAATCGACTAGGAACTTGACTTCAATATCACACTATTCCTTTTATAAAACAAGTCTTGATGAGTATGTTTATATTCTGATTTGCCAGAGTTTCTTTCCTATGTTTAAGTAGGTACCTTTTACTGCATGCTATACTGAGGGTCTTGGGTCAGGGATTAATGTATAACTTGGTTTTTCCTTTCTAGGATTTTCCCTTTCTGGTATTTGCCTATCCCTCTTTCAAGTTATAATTTTTTACTGTCATTTACAGCGTGGTCATCTGTCTTCACTGAAGCAGGGACTCCACATAAATCCTCCTCTTGCCTACTTGACTCTGCTTGTGTTTCTGCCTAGGTTTCATTGACTTCATTGTGGAACCCACCTTTACTGTGCTGACCGACATGACAGAGAAAATTGTGACTCCACTAATTGGTGAAGCTTCCCACTCCGGCATGTCTGGATTTAGGCGTTCCAGGTGAATAACCTTGCATCCTCCCCCTTCACTCTGTACAAGCTGCCATTGCAATCAACTGCCCTGGTTTCCCCCCTCTACAGTGTATGTTTTTCTTGTGGCTTAAAGACCCACATCTGCATTGTCAACACTGCAGCTCACCTTGTGAGGTGACTGTGCAGGGAAGGTCCAGCCTGGAGGAGGTCCAAGAGGGAGGAGGGTGGCATCATCTGGAGTCATACCTTCTAAGGCAAGGAGCACAAATGGTTGTAGCCATGCAATCAGATACACTCTCAATGCTCTCTTAGTCACTAATGTCAGAGAGAAGGCAATGAGAGTAATTGGGAGGCACTTGTTTCTTCATGCCTAGAAGTATAAATGAGATTGAAACATAAATGATGGCTTGAAAGAATAAGCATAATTTTGGGACAGTATTTAGGGTTATGCAAATGTGAGAAGAACCACCACAATTCACCTGGAGTTGAGGTGTAGAAAGTCTTAGCCCATTCAACCTGCATTGCTGTTTTAGAGATACTGCTCTTTTGGTAGTTTAATTGACAAGGTATATCTTGGGATTGAAATGCCACATGGCTAGTGCTCTCTAGAGTAGAGCTATCAACTCAGGATTCGCTCTCCCAGGTGACTTCTTTGCTCTTGGGCAAACAAAGACTAAACACTAAAATACTTCTATATTAGTAACCTTGCTGCCTTTATTAAAACATTCACAACAAAGCATCAAAAGTCAACTGTAGGATCTGTAACAGAAATGAATGCCTGAGCCTCAGCTGAGGTCACCAAGCCCTTAACAGAGACTGACCTGTGCCTAATACCTCCCATTGGTGAAATTTAGGAGACTCCTCTTTGACATATTTGATTTCTAGAATTGTCTGACTCTCCAGCAATATTTAGGGAATGGAGATACATTTTAAAAAAAGTAGTAACAGCATTTAAAATGATTCTATTTCTTAGTGAGCATGAATAAATAGATGGGGAAAACAAGCCCTTTTGTTCTAATACTGGCTCAGGTTGTACTCTTTGCTTTAACATTGGTTGGCCTGGGGTAGGAGAGAAGGGAAGGATAAGGGATTCAAGCTTAGTTTTTCCAGGGTAGCACTGTTATCTGACTTTGAACCATTATTTTTTCTTAGCTGTATTTGACTATATGGGATGCTGATTTCTTCTGTGTTTTGTGATATTGTGTCCCAGTTTGAATAACATTAGTCCCTCTGAAGTTGAAAGATCAAGTGTCAAGATCACTGGGTCCGAAGGAAGTGCCTCACTCAACTGCTCCATACTATCTGAGGATTTCAAATGTTTTAAAGCCACCTGGACTGAGGTGGTGCAGCAAAACAGGGAGAAATGGAAAGCACAAGCCACCAAAGGTAACAGCCAGGCTTCTTAGTGAAAGAATAAAATTCTGTTGACCTCTTCTTCTTCAAGCTCATCTTCAGTCTAACCATTCTCAAACTGTTAGTTTGAAAGAATCTATCTATTGAGTTCAACAACACACTCTGGATTCAGGAAGATAGGAACATTGTGACTCATCTCTCACATTATATTGCCTTATATTCTTCTTATGCAGTGTAAGTGTACATAATGAAGAGGATGTGAACAATGGAAGGAGAAAAAATTTAAAGGGAATTCCCCTAAAGTCACAAAGCAGACTCAGTGGGTGCAAAAATAATTGGAATGGTATTTGTAAATATAGGTTTATAAATTGTTCATTGTTGTAATAAGCTGGCCAAGACTCCCATTATCTTTATGCAAGAAAAGCCAATTCTTTATTCTCACAACTCATTTTATACAATTTTTACAGACCTCCTGGGCAACTTTAATTGGTTAATAGCTTTCTTGCCAATTATGCTATTGGTTAGTAAAAGATATTCTACTTGTTCATCAAATCTCTATATTCTTGGATTGTTTACATATTTTTTTTTCTGATTCTCATTGGACAAATCCCTTCTTATTGCAGGTGCATTTGTTCTTCAACCCAAGAATAGGTTGTTGTGCTAATGAGTTCTCATACCACACTAGTTTTCATTGCTTTCACATGGGAGCTTGCAAATTTCTTAACTACACTTAGAAGGCTAGCTATTAATTTAATAGAGCAGGCCTGATTCTATGAGGTCTTTCTTTTATAATTCTTCTATCTGTCTACGACAGTTCATCAGGGTTGAAAGGAGGTGGTAGTTTTAGAGATGTATGGTAGTTGGGGGATAGTTCAGGAGAGAAGGATATTCTCTACTCACAGCTGGTTTCGTATTTCTGGTGATAACTTGGAAAATTAATTAGGAACTAAGCTGAAAATGTGTGTGATATCATCGGTCTGGGAAGGACTGCAAACATTTCAGAAGAATATGAGGACTGTGTTGATTGAAGGTTGACCAGGGTTCAATACTGAAAAAAAATTCCAACCAACACCCCACTCCCACTGAAAAAACCCACAAAAGCAAAGCAAAGCAAAGCAAATCGACACTCTCCCCACCACACACACACTAAAAAAAAACCTCAAAAGACTGTTTCTAAGACCCCTCTGGCATTCTTCTCATATTTTCAGCAGTAACAAGGCCTCGATGTTTTGTGTCCAGTTTTGGCCACTGCAATTGAAAAAACATAAACTAGTTGTAGACAATGCAGAGTACAGCAAAGAAAATTGTGATAACTTGTTTTTAGCTAAGAAAGTGTACAGCTGAAAGCAGTTTCTTGAAGACTTCTGCAGCTGCAAAATAAGAAAACTATTTTTTACTCAAATACCTGGACCATTAAGAGGAGAAAAAATTGGCAGTTTATTATAGACATTACTATAATGTCTAATAAGTTAGACATTGGTAAATCTCTATTATTGGAGTTCTTTTGGAAATACTGTGAGCCATCTTTTGAGAATTATTTAGGTGTAACTGTCCCTTAGCTCAAGGGTATGGATGATTGCCCAAGGTATCCTACAGCCCCTAGGTGACTTAGACCAGATTTGGAACAAAAGAAAGGAGGAATATTTCACTGATTTTTAATTTCTTCATGAAACTGTGATATAATTTATTCTCTGATCTGAATGGTTGTTGCTCAATCCCTTACAGAATGGAATTGTTGTATTTAATATAAATGGAAAGAGTTTGATATTAATGTATTTTATGGCTGTGACTTTGGAGATTTGACATAGTTCTCCAAAGTGCCAGAGCAGATTTTTCCTCTCTAACTGAAAGACCTGTCTAAAGGTTCAGAAAATCATGTATTATTCAAAACAAGTTTTCCTTGGTGATTAAATCTTGCCATTAAGGAAAAACAGTTTCTAGGCATTCCATGAAAATGAAAACAAAACCATGATTCAAAATCTGTTTATTTCCCAGGAACTTTTTTTTTTTTTTTTTTAAGTTTTGTTTGCTTTTGGTGCTTTTTTTTCTGGTGGGTTTTTGTGTGTGTGTGTGTGTGTTTTTGGGGGGGAGGGGTTGTTTGCTTGTTTTTGTTTTGTTGTGGGTTTTTTGTTTGTTTATTTTATTTAATATCTAGCAGTTCCTTATGGACCAAATTAAAGCTAATCAAACAAACAAAGCATTTAACATATTCAGTGTCTTGCGATATAGGAGTGTTGAGTGAATGAAGTTACAAGTTACAATACAGGTAACTAGTATTAAGAATTTAATTTCAATATGTATCATATATATTTTCTTGACTAAGCATAAACTATATAAAAATCCTATGTGCAAGAGACGCCTATGTGAATTTTCTACTGATTGGGGTTTTTTTTTGCCTAAATGATCATCATTAAAGAGCAACAAAAAAAAGAACTGACTAAACAGACACTCTGATGTGCAAAGCACCATTTAGATAAAGTATTTTCTGGCACTACTTTTGACAAGAGACACTTATCTAATAGTATTGTAGGAAGCCCAGTTCTCCTGAGACAAAGTTCTGTCCTATGGTTCAGGTGCAGAATAAAGCTTTTTTTTTTTTCCAGATCCCCAAATGAGAGGAATCCTTCTGTGTGCCATGAGACCCTGAGATTAGCTCAGTTGGTTAGAGCATGGGCTTGACTGTATGGCCCATTCACTTAAGAATTGCACTTAATGGATTTCTTCTAGCTCAGAATATTATGTGAAATCTGTGAAACATCCCTACAGCCTTCAGTAGTAGTATCTCTTTTTACCTTTTAACAATTTTGAGGAACCATTTTTCAAAGGTGAACTTTACATGGTATAAAAAGGACATGTGCATAAAATACATTTAGGACAACCAGGGGGTTATTTTCAGAATATTTTGTTAAATGTCCTCCTATGTTCTTTTTTTGTTGTCAAAACAGTTCCTATATTTATCTAAGTAAATTTGTTTGCATGTGAAAATCTGAAGTAGATTTAGATACGTGAGTTGTTCTTGTCAAATTGACTGATAGTTGTGATTTCTTTCCTTGTTTGGCTTCTTTCTTTGCTGAAGATGCAGAAGAAAAAGCTAAGAAAGAAGCTGAGGAGAATGCTTATCAGGGAACAGATGAAAAGGAAAGAGATGAACAGGATGGGAAGTCAGGTGAAGATGTCACAGAAGCAAAGACAGAAAAGAGCAAAGAACCAGATCCCGGGGAAAGCAAAAGCTCAGATTCCAGTAAAAATCCTGTAAATGGCACTTGGCGAAGTGGTACGAGCAAACATGAAGCTTATCAAGGGAACAGTGTACCTAGGACAGATAAGAAAATGTATCCTCATCACATCGTGCGAGAAGAGAAACAGCATGTCCAGAATGGTGAGTTCTCCTCTGCTACTGAAACATAAATCCAGCCCTAAAACCAGTATCTCACCTCAGTGATGGGGGAACCTGATGTCCTGAAAAAGCATTACTGGGCCCAAAGTCTCTTCCTGAACATAGGCATAGTCACCTACATATGGGAATCAGAAACTAAATTAAATTCCAAGTAGTGTTCTTCTGTAGATGGAGTTCACCATCCCTGCTTGGAAAAAAGGAAAAATTAACTTTTTCATGAAACTGAAGTAACCACTTACAATACACAGTAAGGAAAGCTGAAACAAATATTCCTGCTTCAATGAACATCTTCATTGCTAGAGTAACTGATAGAGGAGAAGCCAAAGTTGGCTTATAAACTCATTTTAAAGCCTATTAAAGGCATCTTTAATTTCAGCCTCAGATCAAAATAAGTTTTGGAACAGAGAATTCTTCTCCTCTCTTTTTTTTAGGATTTATTTCATCTATCCTTCCTTTGCTCAGTTTATTTTTTTATAAGGACAATCACTAGCCTTTATTTTTTGAGGGTTTTTTGACAGAAATTTTATTCCAATATTTTAACTCGCTGTGGAACTGAGTTAAAATAAGAACCCCATTCTGCACCCAAGAAGAAGGTGGAAAAATGTTTGAAAATTCCATCAAACATTAAAAAAAACTTATTAAACACAACAGAGGAGATCACTTGTCTCTCGGCCATTTCACTGTCCTTTTCTGCACAGCTCCTGCTCCCTGGAGCCAATATCAAAAAATGGCAGTACAGCCATAGGTGTCTTGTCAAAAACTTGGCTAGTACTATGCAGTCCAAAAGTAGCTGAAAAACCACTTAGAAGCCTCCTCTTAGAAAAAAACTGAATGAGCATTTAGGCTTTGAAAGTCCAGGCTCAAGCAGTAAGTTTAGATGCCAGGAGATGCAGAAACTCTGTTTAAAACATTTCTGATGTCATTCGCAGCATTGGTGGCCTTTCCCAGTAACTCCTTTGTAATTAGGATTTTTTTTAGATTGGAAGGGCTGTGGGAAACAAAGTTGTCATTCTCCCTAATGTATGGGATTTTTCCAGACAGTGGTAGATGTGTGAACAGGAACAGGCCCCTCAGGAAGACAAAAAGGTCAGGGACATATGAAATGCGAGTTAGACTGCACCAGACTTTTTTTCTGCAATCCTTAGTGTTGCATGCTTCTAACAATATGGGGAATAAGTGTGCTCTAGTGATTTTGCTAGTACTTTTTTTGGCAATGTGTCTCTGCTGCAGGTGTCAAAAGTGCTCTGAAAGGAATTATAATGATTTCTGAAAATTAGTGACTTCCTCAGAAAAAGAAATTCTGCTCCTTTATTTATGGTATAAGACTTTTATGAGGAACAATCCCTGCAGAGTCTCTGGGGACTGATGAAATCTTAGCATTCATATCTCATCTAATGTATTTGTTTTATTACTTCTCTGCCTCTGTAATCCCTTTCAAAAAGTCATTATGATCATTATTCTGCTCTGCTGGCAGTATGACAGGGTAGATATTACATTACTCAAAAGTCCCCTTTTCATAATATTCACTGAAAGTTCAGAAATTATGTTATCAGAGTGGTTTGAGAGATCGAACGCTGAAACAGTGCATGTGTAGCATTTTTTCCTGCAGATATTTAGGGTCGAGCAACTTGTTTATGCAATGGTCAAAAAAGCTTTGTTAGCTCATCATTACCTTCATCTGTATGATGGTGGAGGAAATGCAAGAATACTTTTGTGCTTTGCTATGTACATATTTGTTTCAGTTCCTAAAGACTGCACCTTTATTTTTTTTATAAACCACCTTCATCAAACAGACACCTAAACCCTGTTGGATCTGCTCTCTTTCTGTACAGAGACCCCCCCAAATCAGTGGCAGTGTGATCAGCTGAGGAGGGTGCTGCTTGTCCTGTATCATCTTGCATTCCTTTTTTTTTCACCCACACCGTGAACTTAGGAAAATAAACATGAAAAATTTTGAATAAAAACTGAACAGAACATGCTTTAGTTCCATCTTGTTAAATATTTTAGGGTTTGAAAACCATTGAAAACCATTGTGGAAGAGGGAGACCTCATTTCTCTATAATTTTTCTGTTTTTGAACTGTTCCAAAAATAAATATCCACTGCCCATGAGTATTTTGAAGGCAGATCATATTCTCTTTAACACTAAATACCTTTAATCTTGATCCAAAGGCTGGGAAGTATAGTACCAAAAATAGTGGTACAAATGGAATATGCATCACTGTAATAGAGCCTCATGTTTACAGAATTCTGAAGTGAGACTTGTACAGCTTTTTGTGTTGAGGTGTGCATCATAAAAGGAAAAATGCCTTTCTTGCTGTTTGGACACTGCAGCTGAAATAGCTCTGTTCTGCCACAGCTTTCCATTTAAGTTTTTATTTGATCTAGCATTCGGCATTCTCATTCTATGAAGGGTTCATTCTATGGACTGGTAAAGTCTGATGTGCTTTGCTCTATGGCTAATAGAGGACCGAACAAAAGAGTCATTTTTGTTTGACATTCCTGGCTTCATAAAATACACCCCATCTTAAGTTGCTGTTTTCATTCTGCATGAACCATTGCCCTGCCAAAAGCCTTGATTTTTTGGTTTGCTACATTGACTCTAAAGGCAATGATCAATGCTAGGATGATTGTTCCCTGATACCAACACAAAAAAAATCAGTGGATAAAGAATCTGGTAAGAGAAAGTAAGGCAAAATTACACAAGCTTGTTCAGGGTATCAAAGATGGTTCTTTAAAACAGACACTTATGATGAATCCTTGCAGGATTCATAAGGATCCTTATTTCTTTGGAAAGCATAAACGTTTCAGACTCCTGATTCTGAAATGAAGCTTATGATCAAGTTTTTTTATGGCCTACATACAATCAGAGGAATTGTAAGTTTGCATATGAACTGTAAAAGGTTTTGATAATTGGAAGGATTTTATAAGTAGATTTTAAAACTTGCTTATCTGTAGGAGTTGGGTAATTTTTTCTGGTGCTTTGTTCTATGAAAATGTGTTAATTTAGTTCTTTTTGAACTCAGACCTTTCCTCCTAAGGAACAACATCTACTTTGGGTATTGCAATTTCATTGAGTTATAAGCCTTAAAATGCACTCTGCATTAAAATGCTTATAGTGTTTCTTATTGTTTCTTATTGCTTCTTTCTAGGTGAATTAAAGGAAGACAACAAATTGGACAGAAAAGATAAGTTTAGTGTGGGGGATGAATCACAGAAAACAGATGGTAAGGACAACATTTCATTGCATTTTTGCCACCCATTTTTATATGCAATCTATTGTTTCCTAAACATCTCCGGTTTATTCTAAAACCAAAAACTTGTGTGGTAACCGGAAACAAACTTAACAGAAACAGTCATTAGATTTGAAAAAAGCCATTGAAGCATTCTGAGGGAAAATCATTCCTTTCACATAATGCCTAGTACTACTTGGTTCTGCTGGTAAGCCTTATCCATTAATTTTTGTGCAGTGCCTGAAAGAAATCCTAGATTAGTAGAGTTGCTTAATAGAAAATGCAGATTTGTGAGATTCTGACTTTCTTCAGGCTGTATTCTTCTGTTGGTAAGGACAGGCCACATTGGGCATGAAGAAAACAGACCAAAGAAAAATGCTGCACAAGAGGTTCTATTAAGGATGCTATTGAAAAGGCAGGCTGCTGAAATATTTTTGAACTCTAGCAATCCCAAGGCAATCCCAAGGTTTCATGAGCATCTGGGAATAATTTCAAATGAGCCTAGTGTAGAGGTCTACAGATATTTTAGCAGCCTCAGCAGCTTGGAAAAACATCTCTAAGTCCTGCAGTATATTTACACTTTTGCACTTCCTCACCTGTGTACCACAGGCGTATGAGTTGGTATCTGAACCCACATTATTTCAAAGACAATTGATGAATAATTAGGTAGCAAAATAAATGCAAACAAATTTTCTAGCATTTTCTTTGTGTATGTATCAGTGACCTTCACTGAAATGTAACTATTCCTAAATACAAATAATACAGTGCTTTGTTTTGATTGTTGAAACCACCAAAATTATTTAAATTCCTACTGCTCTAGCAAAGTGGTAAATAGGAAGGAAATATAATACCTCAACTAAACAGGTAGATAATTTCATCTAGAAGCACATATTAATTTCAGACATATAATTATGTACTTTTTCTTAAGAGGCCCCTTACTACCAATTGTTTAGAAAAATTCAGTTCTTTTGTTAAGAGGTAATGTTACTTATATACTTCAGTTAAATGTCTGTCAGGAAAACAGTCTTGAACAAGTATCAGTCACAGCTCTTACTGCAGTCATGCAGAAACTAAGCACAAATACTGAAATAGCATGTGACTCTTCAGATTTTCATGAGTATGTGCAGTTCCATATATAACTATCAGGACTCCAGAAAGATTAATGGGCAGAATGATTGCTCTCCCTACTCTGGTGGGTGTTGTTCAGTTGTGCTGGAAGGCTGCTTTCTTGCAGGACCAAGTGAATGCAGAAACACTGGGGCTTTTTTAAGAGGACTCAAGAGCACCAGTTCAGCCAAGAGAGTCGACCCATGACTCTCTAACTTTGAGGAAAAGCCTTACATTTAAAGGCCTTTACTCTCAAGGTCTTAGAAAGATTAGGGCCATATATTTATTTGGGCTGGAGGACCAAGAAATGAATATGTCATACTAACTAGAAGATTGAAGATTGAGGATGTGAATTTGGTTCTTTTCAAGTTGCTTATCTTTGATGTTATTTATATTTGTTATTTGTTGTTCTGTAAGAGATAGCTAAGTTAATCTCTTAAAGGAAAATTGATTACAGTTAATAAGCAACTCTAACCATGCAAAAACAATTTGTAGGCTGACTGTTTTCATTCAGACAGTGTAGAGGCAAATTATAGCTAATTATCTAATTGATAAAAAAATCAGAAAAAATATTGTGAATTATTAGAAATGTGCACCTTAGAAAGAAAAACACTAGAATGGCGCTTATGCTTTGGCAAATATTGCACAACCTGTTCTGTCCATTACCCACTCCAGAGCAAATCTCCTCTATCAGCTATGTGAGGGGTCTAGAGAAAGAAACATTATCCATAGCTGTTTGCAGACTACTAAAATGTTTACTTAAACATATGCTTTCTCCTGTGCTAGTGCATAGTCTTTCACACGTCACATACTGGAAAAAAAAGATTTAAGAATTACAAAGATTGAGATTATGGCTATAATGTGCTCACAACGTGTAATTTCTGGTGGGTGAAATTCAGCCTGGACTTTTTTTCAGGGTCAAGGGTACTTGTGTTTTACAACGTCTCTTCTGTTCTTGGGTTTTACAACCTCTGTTCAGTGTGTAGCTTGGGAGTATTTGTACTAAACAGGCCCATTTGTGTATATTTAACGTAAGAGCTTCAGTTTTCTCACCACTACCTTTTGCATCAGCTGAAGTCCTGAACCCAACTGACAACACTGTCCTACTGCATAGGCATCCTGCACACAGAAAAGAAAGCTGCAGTCTGTTTTTTGCATAAATCTTTGTAGGATATTGTGGTGGTTTTACGTTCGCCAATTGAGAGATAGGATTTTTTGTCCCACTGACAATTTAGAGAAGTCTTTGTGGGTCGGAACTCTCACAGAAACAGCCGCCCGGGGGAAAATCTGCTTCTATGTGGTCTCTTCCCATTAGCAGTTGCCCAAGCTGCTTATGGGTC
>VXBB01003360.1:461-24660 GCA_013399915.1 Illadopsis cleaveri | reverse complement strand
AAACCAATCCGGGCTGGGATGGGGGCGGGGGGGGCTATTATTCACCCCTCCCCCCCTTGGCTTGGCCATCCCAGCCCCCCCTCCAAAGGAGAGGGAGCTAGGACTGCCTTACCTCCTGTGAAGCCGGAAGAAAGAGAGCGATCCCAGCTCTCCTTCCAACTTTTAAAGCTGTGTGTTTCTCAGAGGTGGATCCCTACAGGCAATTGGCTATTTTGGTTGTCAGTTTAAAAGAATTCACCTATTGCACTCCACCATCTGTGCTAAACCAGCACAGGTATGTATCCAAGTTGCTTTTTAAATTATATACAAAGGAATCTATTGTAATATCTACTTATAGGCATACATACATGCCAAAATTATTCTAATATGTTTGTCCTTTTACTGCGTGGGGAACCTAGTGACTAGAGACACATAGAATAGCTAGCCATGTTGACACAAAGATATTGAAACTACACATCTCCCCTGTGGTCACAGGTGTGAAATGTAGTTTCTGTGTCAGTTACCTTGAAGCTACAAAAAAATATTCAAGTGGACATGCCTCCAGAAACAAGGTTCAAGCTCACTGAGAGTGTGAAGAGCTACATGTCTAGCCAGATCTTTGTATGACTAATTCTATCCATACCAAAGCCAACTGCAGAAAAGCTAGTTTAAGGATGGCCATGTAAATTGCAGTCATATCTTGGATTTCAGACTTAACTGCTTCAAAATCCTGTGCGAGTCTCTTGAGTACAGACCAGTCTTCTTCTCATGTTCATCTGATCTTCATATTATTGTTAGTTGGGTTTTTGGTTTTTTGTTTTTTGGGTTTTTTGGTGGTTTTTTTTGGTTTTTTTTGTTTTTTTTTTTCTGTAGGAGATACTGCTTGTTACTCACTAGTGTCCTTTTTCTCAGTTTCAAGAAAATAAATACGGGGATGCCATTTGCCAAAGGAAGATGCATCCCTGTCAGAGACATCATCGGCACAAGTAGATTATCGAGTGTTTCCTGTGGGATAAAATGTTGTTAAACCATTTTGGAAAACTGAATTTTCTCATGTGAGATCATTGCTTGGCAAGTCTTTGGATGGAAAATTATAAGCAGCGCCATGGACATAATTTTTATTTACATAACAACCTTTCTTTTTTTGAAATAGTATTTTTTTTCTAATAAAACTAACAGCAAATGAGAAAATTATTCTTCCCTATTACAGACATGATATAACGAAGAAATTTTTTACAGTAATGGTGGCAAAACACTGGAATATTATGTCCATGAGGTGGTAGAAACCTCATTCCTGGAAACATTCAAGGTCAGATTGAACAGGGCTCTGAGCAACCTCATCTAGTTGTAGATGTCCCTGCTCATTGCTGTGAAGTGGGACTAGATGACCTCTAAAGGTCCCTTTTCAACCCAAACTATTCTGATTGCCTGATCCTGTGATTAACACTTTCACAGGTTATTTCTATCATGTCCTCTTNATTTTTTTTTTTTTTTTTTTTTTTTTTTCCTTCTCACTGGGAAAAGATTCTGCCATGTTAAGGCAAAGTTTTCAGTGTTATCTTCTTGTTTTGGGGAAAACACAGTCCATTTAATCAAACATACTCTCTCAACTACCAATTGTAGACAAATAAAAGGTTCCTTTTTTGTATGTTTGTCCTAGTAATGTATTACTCTAGTGGTAACATGCATGTTTTAGCACGGCAATAGACAGGAAATTTGCATCTTCAACTGCTAGTACAGTGCAAGCTTAATGTGCTATGTGATGAGCAGTGCTGCCACCTCATGGTCAAATCAAAACCTGTGTTTTGACGGGTCTGTTTCAGTACTACATTCTTCTATGCAGTGCAACACAATATAAAATAATGTACACTATAATATAATGTAATATAATACTACATATGCCTTTTTAATATATGGACTATATTTCAGAAATGGAGGGTTTAGCTTTCCTTATTTTTATTTTTTTAAATATATTATGTTGCTTATCAGTAGTTAAAAGTTTTTCCTTTGAGTTCTGTACATTGCCCATGCCAACATGTAGAACTGCCTTTCAGTCCTAATTTTTCCTGATAATTATTTCTTGATCAGGAAGTGAAAAATTCCCTGATTATTAAGTTAAAGCCTTCATTTCTTTCTGTCCCAGCTGTCCCAAAAATCAAGTCAGAGTAGCTGGCACAGAATTTTATCTGACAATGTCTTTGGTGTAGGAACATGGTGGTGAGAAGACACCATGATGAGGGTTCTACAGTTATTCAGAGAGAGAGTTGAATTAACAGGATTCTTCCCAACTTCATTTGTCAAAACTTCTCAACCATTTAATATTGCCTGTCTTTGCAGCCTTCTGCAAGATACAATTTTTCTGTAGGTGTCAATTGAGCCAAGACCACTACATAGCAATGAACACTAAGCAGACTTCTGATGAAATCTTGCTTACTTAATATTCATTATTCTGATGTTGTTTTAAAACAGGTTACTGAAATGTGTAAATGAAGAGCATTTGTCTATGTCTCCTTGAGAGAGGCAAAAATGTAAATTCCAGGTCATATAAATAATGGTGCCATTCCTAATTCTGTTTTGAAACATAAGCTGATTTCTCCATTATTGCCAGAAGCAAAAAAATCCATTTCCATTTGTAAGGCAAATGTGTAGTATTTCTCCTTGCTGCTTGATAGTGGTCTTCATATTATGTGTCATAATACAGCAGTACAGGCAAATTGGAATGATCGTAGTCTAAGTCTACTTACTAAAGACAGTCTCCTTCCTTTTCTCACTTCTTTTTTTATGGCCTGTTACTTGAATTACATTAACGGCTATGGCCTCAAGTTACAAATCAGAAAGACTTGTTAGCTTCTGGAAAAATGTACTTGAAACATGAAGACATTTTGCTTTCCAAAAAGACATATTTCACTGTAATTTATCTCTGCTGAACAATTGTTCCATAGTATTGCAGTATAGGATAACTGGGGAGTGGAACAGCTTCTGTGCTTTTAAAAATCCTTTTTGTGCTCTTTTGAAAAAAACAGTTTGTCTAATTTAGCAAGTGGCACCTGAAGCAAGCTGGAGTTTGCATAGAAGAATGCATTCTGAAGAAGGTTTTATGCAGTTTTAATAGCAGATGAACATGATCTTTGAAGCTAAGTGCAAAATACATTGTTAGTATCTCGACAGAGCAAACAGTATATCACCATGGTATGCATGCTTGATGAAAATAGAGGGAATATGTAGACAGGTATATTTTATAATCATGCAGATGATTTTGCACCATATCAGTTTTGTACGTGTTTATAAGTCTTAGGGAAAGTACCTGGTTTTCCTTTGAGACTTTCACATATCTCTTTTTTAGCCTGCTCTTTATTATTCATAGGAGCCTGGATACATGGTCTTTAGGATGCTGGATTGCTTTTGGATTCTACTTTACATGAAGTCACAGATATATGTGACAAGCTGAAAAATTGGGAATTCCATTTGTCTTGATTTAAGTGAATATTTGGAATATTCAAGTGCGTGGTGAAAAAGAATCATCACTGGAGGCAACTTAACTAGGGTTTTTTGAGTAGTTACCTTTATTGGGAACATTTTTCCATGTTACGTCAGGTCTTTTACATATAATTCTGCTCAGACATGGCATGATTGCATTGTTCCTCAGGGATAACATTCATGGTCCTGGAGACATGGAGGAATGTGTAACTTACACAGTGCATTGCAGAAATTCTTCCTTGATTTTAGACCATCAATTAATTTATTGCACCAGTCAGGGAATACAGTTGTGGCGTTGCTTCTATTATAGTTCTTATCCTATTTAGGAAAATTTGCCTGTGTGATGATGTATGGAAATTTTCCACTTCAGCAAGAGGAGAGTCCTCTTTGCTCCCAGCTGCAAGAATTATGTTTGGTACAGTGACAATCAGGCTTCTTTTTCCTGATGCAAGACTTAATCTTGGAAGAGAAACAAGATCATGTCTTCTCATGAGAAGGAGGAAGAACATGAAATGGCTCCTCAGTAGACGTTGGTGACATTTAGATTGCATATTCAACAACTCACGGGACAACTGGCATCCAGTTTGAGTGTACCCGATACAGGAACCAGATAGGACTCTCACAAGGTGTGGCATCCCACACCAAAAGAGAAAGCAACATGCAGGTACCCAGGTACTCATGATTAAAACATGTAATCTTTATTACTTATCATCATTAATTGATCCATCACTAGGTAATTCTTTCTTTTCTCTCCTTCTAAACTACTACTTGTCTTTTCTTAACTTCAAAACCTGGTACTTGCAGGCAATTACAAATGTAGAAGAAAATCAACAAGTGTTATTAGTTGAAAAGTTGGGGGTTTTGAGTGTTTTAAAGTGTTTAGAAGTTTAAGTCTAATTCAAAACAAGTGATTGTCAAAAACTGAAGACATATTGAAAAAGTCCAAATGAGAATTTTTGCTCTGAAATGGTGTTTCACATTTTTATCCAGCATTAAGTAAATGGTAAACATAAAAGTTTTGTTTTAGTTAGATGAAAAGCTTAGCTTGATCTTTTATTTTCTCTCTATCCACTCCACTGCCCTCCCCAAAACCCTAATCTACAACAGACATTTTGCCATGTGAGAAATGCACCAATTCCTTGTGTCTGACCCGGAGCTAGGCATTATCCTAATTTTTTGTTTTAGTCAGCCAAAGAAGCCCAGTGCTTACGACAAAATTCTAATTCACATATGTGGCTGAAAACTTTGTTTGCTTTGATGATCCTTCTTCCTTCTGGTAGAAGATTTTATTTGATTTGCATGATAAGGTTTCGGTAGTGGGAAGGGCAAGAGGGGTGGCTTCTCTGAGAACCCAATAGAAGCTTCCCTCATGTCTGACAGAGCCACTCCAACCAGCTCCAAGATTGGCCTACCCAGCAAGGCCAAGCCCATTAGCAGTGTATGAGAAGTTGTCCCCATGAGGAGGAAGGAGCAGCAGAGACAATGTTTGAGGAAGTGCCTCTAACCCCCATTCTCTGTCCTCCTGTGCCCTGTGGAGGAATAGGTAAAGAATCATGAATAAAGTTAAGCCCAGGAAGGAGGGAGGGGTGGGAGAAATGTGTTTTAAGATTTGGTTTTATTTCACATTGGCCTACTCTGATTTCATTAATAAATTAAATTAATTTTCCCAAGTCAAGTATGTTTTACCTGTAACAGTAATTCATGAATGATCTCTCTCTGCCCTTATCTCAAAACTGGATCCATATATTCTCTCCCCATGTCCAACTTAGGAGAGGAGTGATAGTTGCACCTGGTGTCTAGCCAGGGTCAACCCACCACACAACTCAGCCCCCTTGCTCCTTGAAAAGGACTGGGGTTTTTGTTTCCATCCACAATGGAACATCTTTTATAAAAGCAATGATCTAGCTTTTACCCCAAACATATGCAGAGGTTTGATTTATGCTTGATTATCAAATATAGAATTAGCTTTTCCACCTAATCTTCTAGGTGGCTTTACATAGTAAGTATCTAATTTCTTTCATACATGCTTTATTCAGGAAACTCAGTCATTACTTTGTGTAACCAAACCTTTGCCAGTATATTCATTATATTTTTATCTGCTTTTATATATTTCCATAATATGCTGGTAGGCAAATAACATATATTAAACAAAAACTAATCTCTTTCATCACTGATGTTATTCTAGGTCAAGTGTAATGCAAGCTGTCAAGCAAACATAAAACTCAGTGTCAGTGTGAAAAGGACTAGAAATTTTTTGACTTCATGAATGGTTTGGCACAATTATGTGCCAAAGCTCCAAAACCAGGATACCTTCTATGCTAATGCTATTTCTCCTCATAGAAAAATTAATGTTATGCAGTTGAGTCATGTGCTAAATTGGAGTGATGTTATATAAATTCACTTACTAAACAAATATTCAAAAGTTTTCCCAAAAGCATTTATTCTTGTTTTCCCTTGCTTTAAAGAGAATGCAAGCACCTTCAAATAGCATTTTGTTTTCTTTGAAAAAATAACCACTCCAAAATTTCTCATCCATTAGACATACTGGTAACAGAGATTAATTAACTTATGATGCATATTTCTTCTTTATTTCATTGATCTTCTGAACTTTGCTTCTTAGGCCTCATACATCTTTGGTGCAATGGAAGAAAGAAAATACCCTAACTGTACAGAATTTATTTCTTCATGGTCTTAATTATCTTTGAAAAGGCTTTCAAATGGCTCTAGTAGGAGACAGGATCATCCAGTGCTGAGAACTGAGTACTTAGATTTCAAAATTTTTGGTTTATTTTGAGCACTAAAAATAGCTTCAATTGTGTTTTTCAGGTGGAAAATCTGCAGATTATGATTGAGCCCACTTTAGCAGTCAGGGAGACAGGAAATACCCAGGTTTGAGGGAAAAAGCTTACAAAAAAAAAAGAAGCAAGGTCACTCCTTTACATACTGTAAGATGCTGAGTGAGTTCACAAAGGAATTAAAAAGGAATTAAAAGTGGCAGATTAGGTGATCTGACTCAGCAACTGCAGATACTTCTGTCATTTGTAGTGGGAAAGACTGGATTATAGATTATATGAGATGCAGTTATTCAGACTACTATTTCACATCATTGTGCACTGCATCAGTAGTAATTATTTTATGATATCAAAGGCCATATAGGAATTTGAAACTTCTTTTGTCATTTCACTCAGTGCTTGGATGTAGCTGGTTCTGGAGGTGAGCAGAGCTTGCAATAAATAAGCTCATTTTTAAAACTTTTGTTTTTAATTAGTAGGGGTAGTAGCTACTTTTAAACACTATGTCAGCTTTGCTATGAACACTTGAACAGTCTTACTGGGTTAGACCAAAAGTCCCTTTAGCTCTTCATCACTTGCGTGACAACATCTCACAGCAGAGATCTTAATAAACAAAGACCAAAATCAGAGCAATGGGTGTACCCCACTACAGTTTTCTGTGTTCCAGAGGACCAAGGTTAAAGCTCTGACTTGGATACATTCTGATGGATTTTTCTTCCATTACTTAGTCTAATTATCTTTGGAGCCCTGGTGCTTGTGTGTACTGGGCACTAAGGCAACACAATTCAAAGTTTACTTATGCATTATGTGATAAATCATATCTTTTTATTCTTTGCAAATTTACTGTTTGATAAGTTTTTCTGGTAATTCCCTTCTTGGGTTTTGAGAAGCAGTGAGTAATTGCTCCCTTTCACATTCTTGGTGCTCATAATAATTTCATTTACTTTTTATTAGACTCTCTCTGTCTTGGATTTTGGTTTCCTTTTGCTCGAGAGTCAGATGGTGGTTCTGGTGGTGGTTTGAGTGAGTCCTTTTTGCCCTCTGAAGGCTCTGAGCCTGGCGCAAGAATGAAACAGAGTCTTCAAGGTCTTGTTGTGTCTGGGTGTCTCACATGTTTATTAATTCTTATCTTACAATTTTCTCTGTGCCTGGCCGAGGTGTTCACAGCTGCTCCGGCACAGGACGACTCCCCCCATGATGGGAGGTGGCTACCTCTTATACAGAAAATTACGTGTGTCTTATTTACAATTCTGTGCCAATGCCTATTACCTATACTAAAAGGGTCATTTCTACTTTGACCCAATCCTCTCGAACTATTTTGTGCCATCATCACATCAGAAGATGGAGGACGAGGGAGAACAAGAGGAACCCAGGGCACCGCCCTAAAATCTCCATCTTGTTCCCCATTCACCTCCATTCCAAGAATCCCAAAACTACAAAATTTTCCACCCAGTGATTAACTGCACTACTGTCTTTCAAACATTTGTGACTTGTAATTCTTCTCTCAATGTTAGAAGCTTTTTCCATGGGCTAAAATCAAAGCCTGTGTTTTCTTGGGCTCTGTGCCAGGCAAGCCCCCTGAACAGACACCCCTGTCCAGGTTTCAAATCCTCTTGCTTGGGTCCCAGACCCCTCTGCTGAGGTCTGTGACCTTTCAGGGCACCCAGAGGGGTGCCATGGACTCCAGCATCTCTGGAGCTCTGTTTCTAGGTTAGAGTTATAGCACATGAACTTTGTGTATTGAACTTTCCTTCAAATGCAACCTTTTTGCTATCTGCTATGTTAGGATGTAACAGGCAGTCTGTGTTACACACATTTATTGCAATGTGACAAGAGAATCTGAGTTTAATAAAAATGAGATAACCTCTCATTTTTTCCCCTATATTCTCAATAGTATAGTCATGGATAATTGTGCTGCCATCTTGTGCTTCCTTCAGAATTAAGTATGGTTATAATAATGCTTCAGAAATTTGAGCAGAGAAAACGAGGGTCATGCAAGAACCTCACAAACACTTTCACTCACAGGGATTCAGGCTAAATAGTTTGTCAAAAAAATGCCAAAACCCCTGGCTAAAAAATCCTTAATTCACACCACACTGTCCTGCAGTCTGCATTCAGCATTTATTTTTTTTAGGAGAGAAAAGAGGCTTTTCTTTTAAATGCAATTTGAAGACTATAGGGCTTGGTTTTGTCCTTATAGCCTGGCCTGGCCATGGATGCCATTGGGAAGTGTCTGTCTTGGTTTAAAAGACAGATGTCTGCCAAGGAAGGCGGGAACCTTTCTGGGATGAAAAATATGACCCCTTCTCCCCAGATTATTTTAACTTTGAAATTATGGTGCTTTCAGGCAAAGATTTAGGAAAAGGAATAACAGTTCTTTACTTATATATATACACACACACACATATATATAACAAGACAAACAACAACAATGGCAGCAACAACAAACAGAACCAGAAACCCAGTGACAGCCTTCTCTGGGCACTTTCCCCTTTGGTGTAGTTCCAGTCACAGCCGGCAGGGGCGCTGGTAGCTCCTGGCCGGGCAGGGCAGGTGTGATGATTCTCCCGCGGCTGCAGGGGGCGCTGTGGCGCGAGCTCAGCTGCCTTCCACATGGCAATGGAGGCTCAGCTGGCGAGTGAGAGAGGGAAAAGGGGCTCCCCTTGCAAAACTTCTAGGGAGCAGCCAGTTCCAGTGTCTCTCTGGGTGGTGAGCTGGTCTGTAACAGGAACCTTGGAGCAGCAGGCTGTAACAGCAAAGACAAGCATGCTCCAGGTGGCAAACAAAGTGTAGCAAAAACATGGAAGCCATGGCAGGAGCAGCAGGAATCCAGGTCAACGAGGGGTGTCGAGTTAAAGTGTAGCAAAACACCCCAAATTAGTGACAGAAAACAGGAGGGGCAGGGTGACCCTGGGGTGAGAGAGAAGGTAGAAGGAGGGTGTTGTTTCCGGTTTTCCCCTGGCTTTCATATCTCCTGTGTGATGGCCTGGGGATATCTGTGGCAGCCGGATTTCCACAAGCAGCTGGTAGGTGCTCCCTCCAGAGTGAGGGAGGGGGTCAGGATCCCGAGCTTCCCCTGAGGCACCCAAGCAGATGGTGAGGGTCCCTCCCAGTGAGGTCAGATGTTGAAAAATGACCACTCTTGCTAGCAGAGGCTCACCCATGATAAGGAGAAGCAGTGAAGGACAAAACTCCACAGTGGCAACAAATCCTTTGGGCAGCAGCAGTCCGGCACCAAACCCACCAAACCCACCAAACCCTCTCATCCCCCAGAGAGAGAGAGGGCTGAGCCCAGCCCCTGACCCCCAGCCAAGGCTCATGGTATCTCTGCGTTTCCCAAGAGTGCTGAGCTTCCCCCCAGCCAACGTGCTCACTCCCCCAGCTGCAGCAAGACTAAAGCAAGCTGCATCCCTTCCCTCTTTCTCCCAGTCCTGGCCACATCTTCTGTCTCTTAAGTACCCGTCATTCTCATCTCTTAGGCAAAAAATGGGAGACGAAATCCCTGAGAGAAAGAAAATAAAAGAAAGAAACATCCTAGCCTTCAGAAGTATCCTAAGCCCTCTCTGACCAGCACTGTGTTTTTGGCAACTGGAGAGGAAAGGGTGGAGGTAAAAGGCAGACATTTATCTGCTCCACCAAGCAGAGCTGGCCGCCATCAGAAGCAGTGCTTGGAGAGGTCAGCTCTTCACTTCTAGCTGGTGCAACCAGCATCACATCTGTGATTTATGCTTGTTGAGGAGCAGGAGTCAATACAGAATGGACGTTTCTGAGTTAGTCTAAACTTTCACCTTAGTCTAAATGCTTCTGTATGTCCTCCAACTGTGTTGAGAGAGCAGATTTTGAAAGTTTGAATTAGACAGGCAGAATAAATGTCAAATGTTAAAATGGATAGTTGTTCTAAGACTTTGGACTCCAAAACATAATTAAGAGAGATTAATTAATTAATGTGAAAAACTGACAGCTTCCTTGCTGGATGGGTGTACTCATACACTTAGTGTATGAGTATGTGTGAAGAAAAAGATGAACCACAGTGTATTTCCATTTCAGTATGTCAGTCTGCATAGATATATAGCTTCATAGTCTAGCAGGCAAAAGTTAAAAATGCCTTGGTGTGAACTAGAAACTGATAGCAGAAATGAACTCACAGTGGTGCTGGTATCACAACATGGAAAAGTTGTAGAAGTCACTGGCTTTACATTAGTGACCGAAGTGAAGGCTAGTACTCAACCTTGACAAACAATGTAAGTTCATCAGAGACAATGAAGGACTGAGATGTATATTCAGGCAAGGCTATTTCAGATAATGACATTCAATATATGCTATGTGGACTACTTAAAGTCTTAGGTGTTCAGAGCACTGCATAGTCATTCTTTTTCCTCTTTCAACTACCTCTGTTGATACATGCTAGTATTTGCACTAGAGCTATTGTATTTAAATGAGAAAGAGGCTGAATCAGGGTAGTTGAAGTGAGGTTCTGTTATATGCAATGGGAAATTTGGCTAGGAAACCAAAACATCTGCTCCACCAAGCAGAAAAACAATTCAAAGCAAGTTCTATGCTGGTATGTTCTTACTGGAGCTGATGATGTAACTACCAGAAGTCAAAAGCTATCACAGGTTCATAGGAAGTTAAGGGGTTAGAATGGACCTTAAAGATCATCTAGTCCTAACCTCCTCTGCCATGGACAGGGACACCTACCACTGGACCAGGTTGCTCAAGGCTTTAGCCAATCAGGCTTTGAACACTGCCAGGGTTGGGACATCCACAGCCTTTCTGGGTTGACTCAGTTTTCACAGCTAGGGAGCTTCCAGAGAATGGAGAACACTTTGCATTTTCCCTTGCTTCATTAGCAGGGATGGGAGAGGCTAAAGTTCTTGTAAGTGTGGATGGCATAGGAAGAGATGCATGTGTTAGGTGGTACTCCAAACTCTGTTTCAGATCTCTGGTGTGATTCAGCAAATCCCTTAAGAAGTTCAGAAATACTTACTTCTCAAATATGTCATTTGGTCCACCTGTCTCAAATAATTACCCTTCCTTCTGGGTCAGTCTTCTCTCTTTAAAATGTGTCTAATTGTAAGTGTCACAGGATTGTTATGATCCTGTTAATGACAGTAAATCAGGCTGAATGTTATAGTTGGGAAACATCACAGCAATGTAGTACTGTTGTTATGGCTGTTAGTATATTGTAGATTATGCTGGAAATGTGACAACTCAATATAAATAAATCAAATAAATTGCTGAAAGACTAATTCTTTAAAATGGTGTCTCAGAATCGCATCAGTGAGCAAGATTTTGTAGTAGCAATTTACAGGGAACCATCCTGAAAAGAAAGGTTCCCCTGCTATCTGTGTGGTAGAAGATACCAACTCATGAGTAGATCTTTGCAGCTGCTGTATACATTCATCACAGACAATGCAATCCAGCAGCAAATATTTTTGTTTTGGCAGTAATTTTTCTTCTTTGCCCAAACACCATTTAAAAAAAAAAAAAAAAAAAAAAAATAAAAAGAAGGCAATATATTATTGAGTGCAAAAGAAATTGGTTTCCTGAAAGGAACCAAAAGATGTTCTGATGCAATAATGTCTTCAAAGGCATGCCCAGCCCTACAGGTAAATTCATCTCTCTTTGAGCTGAATCTCCTTGGTTGAGAGATGCAAATGTGCTTTCAAACTCTGCTGATATAAGCATTGTCAGTATAACAGCAGCTTAACGGGGTGCCAGGTGTACTCAGGGAACCAGTTAGAACAGCCAATATAGAGTAAAATATTCATGTTCCTGTTTGAAGATTTTCCAGAGGATTTCTAGAGATGGTTATGAGACAAATTGGATAGACTGTCGTCTTTAATTAGAAACTGTCAATTTTCACTAGAAATAACAAAAAGGTTTTCTTGTCTATACTTCTTTCTCAAGGAGATCTCTTTATTGTGAAGATGCACTTGTAGTATAGCTACATAGAAAACAGTTATGTTTGTACATTCAGGATATTAGTCAAACATAGCCTTATTGTGAGGCCAAGGGATTATAAATATTTGACAGAGGAGTCAAGCAGCTTGTAAAATGCACATATTTTGTTGTATCTTTGGTGCCTCTCCATACTTAAAGCTGTGTTTTTCACTGAAAACTCAATGGAGAAAAGAGCTTTTAAAATGTAATGTTCTTTTGTGTTTGGAGCATTTTCTTTTCTTCATTTCAAACTACATGTACAACATCCTTGCCTCCATAAGTAAGAAGGTACTGAAAAAGCTGTTGATCAAAGATGATCAGAGAGACCTACAGCAAAGAAACCTATTAAAATCTCTTGATCTAAGCATGTTGGACTCTGTTATGTGATCTTGATACCTAACTTTGAATTCTAGCTGTATTAGTCTGATCATAATAGATTTCAATTTGTTTAAGACAGAATTATATTTCCAGTTGTGCCTGTAAGAGGTATTGCCTTGGCCTGCCTCACCTTTTACCCTTTCAACCGTTAAGCAAAGCTTCACTGCTTGCAGAAAATGAGGCTGTCTAAACTGATACCCTTATTTTACTTTCCCAGATTACCTACCCCTTGGACAAAGCGGAGAAAGGCAGCATTTGACACTTTTCTATTTCTTTCTTTTTTTTTTTCTTTTTTTTTTTTTCCAGATACAGAAGAGTAAAATATATTTAAAAAGAGACTGCAAATATCTTTCATCATTTTATCTGACCTTCTTCATTCCTGTTCTCCTACTCCTGCAAAGACCAGTTTCTGGGAAAGGCATTAAACAACTTTCGAAACATTCTTCCTCTCATTGGCTACTTCACAGCTAGCAACTCTGAGTTCAAGGGTGGGAGCCTTGTTTTTTTGGTTAATTTTGTTTGTTTCTTCATGTATGTACATTTTTTGTTGTTGATTTTTCTGGAAGTTTTTTTTGTTAAATGGTCAAATTGTGATTTCATGATGCAAATGGTTCAATTTTCTGGACAGGTCAAGCAAATAGAAAAAAGTATCTTTTAAAAGCTTGTTTTGCCCTTTGCTATGCCTCAGCTTGTGAAACCAACACTAGGATGATGCAAAAGAACATTAAAAAAAACCCAAACAGAAAATTCCTTGATAATAATTCACTTTTTCTTTTCACTGAAAGCCTTTTCCAATTGCAAGTAAACAGAATTCGGCATCCGTCTCACCCCTGTAGAAGATTTTATTAATAAGAACAGTGAATTTGTAGAGCCATTTGACCATTTCTTGGGATTTGATATCTTTCTCAGGTAATACAATGATAAAAAAACGATTTTCTTTCTAAACAGCAGTCAGACTCTCTCAACCCTTGATTTTGTTCTTTTTTTGCCGTTAGGAAAGAAATCACCAAAGAACGCAATATTTTCTTGGGGCAGATTTTGTTGTCAGACTCTGAGCACATCTATTAATATATTGCATGGTGTGCCTGCGTAACTTGATATTGCAGGAAATTATCTGTTTTCCACATTTTTTCATGGCCCATTAGTAATAGCTGTTTGTCTGACCTGAAGATCTAGGAGGAGAGGGGCATCAGGGAATCACATGGGTCAATTCTTACTTTCATCTCAGTTTAATCTTTCATCACTGACTGAATGGACAGTCCAATGAAAAGGAAAAGCATTGTTGGATAAGGATGGACAGAAAAAAATCCCAAAATAAGAATGTATGAGGAATATCAAGCACGTTTGTGTTTCTGGCTTCGGATCTTAATAGGAATCCACAATAGGAATTACAATTAGCTAACTGTAAGCAATTTTGCCTGTTTATGTAGAAGTCAAGACATGTACATATACATACAACTTTTTTTGTTGAACAGCTTGCTGTTCAGGATGAGATCTTGCTGTACTACTCATATATGTATTTTTAAGGAATCATACTCTTGTCATGGATCTTTTCTATGTAGAGAACATGCAAAACATTGGCTTAGGAAGGTAAATCTTTAGTATTTCCTTTTCATGTTCAAAAGCCCCGAGCTTTGCAAACAGAATTTGGATCTCTGATCCTTTTTAAACTCTGCATATATACGGAAGAGCCCCCTGTGACACTAGCAAAAATTACAGCAGTAAGCTCAGATGAAAATTTTAAAAGTAAACACTTTTACTTAAGACTGTTGAGTATCTTGCATGTTCATTATTGAGGCTAGAAATAGTTTAAGGGGTTTTTTTTGTACTCCAGTCTGAATTTGTTCAAAGCCAGAGATTTAGGTTATGTTCATGCTGTGAAAAGGTTGTACTTCAATCATGTGTTTTCAGAAAGAAATACAAAAATAATTCTTGAAGTTTTTAGAACTCTTGATTGGCTTCACTGAACCAGCTCATTTAAATGAAATATAAGGGGACATAGTGTTCCCATTTGTGCATTTGTGGTTCAGTAGTAGCTCTGGTGTAAATTTTTGAAGAAAGTGAAGGGCTGGGAGGACAGTGGCTCCACCATTAACACTGAGCACATTCCATGTTGCGACAGGCTGTGTCACCTCTTAGCATTGTTTGACCCCTCTTTCCCCTCCTCCATCAGCATTCAGCCCCAATGAGAGTACTAGAATATGAATTCCAGCCCTGAGCAGGTTCTTTGAAGGCACACTGATGAAATAACCATACTGTTGAACTAAATACCGCAGTAGTGACAGTCTGTGCTTAGATAGACTTCTTGGTGGAATCAGGGAAAATATACCCTAACAGAATGTTTAGTCAGAGGTGCAGTGATTTAGTCAATATTTTTAGTCAAGTTACTCTTACCTTTAACAGTAGCTAAGATGCCTTAGATTGTGCACACTAGAAAAATAACATTTTTTTAAAAAACTGTATCTTTTTCTTCACAAGTTTCTGATATATATTTTCCTTTCTTTCTTTCTTTTTCTTTCTTTCTTTCTTTCTTTCTTTCTTTCTTTCTTTCTTTCTTTCTTTCTTTCTTTCTTTTTCTTTCTTTTTCTTTCTTTCTTTCTTTCTTTCTCTTTCTTTCTCTTTCTTTCTCTTTCTTTCCCTTCCTTCCTTCCTTCCTTCCTTCCTTCCTTCCTTCCTCCCTCCCTTCCTTCCTCCCTTCCTTCCTTCCTTTCTCAATTAATAGCTTGTCAGTCCTTGTTTATCATGCACTGGCACAGAGGTGTGAAATCAGGCTGGAAAAAGTTTTTGCTCGATTATTAGGGTTATTCACTATTGGCAGGAGCTAATAAAGGAAGTGGTAGATTTAATGTCCCTTGGAAGCTGAAAATCAGACTTGCTCTTCTAGAAGAGATGCTATAGGGAGAGTTACTGATCTCAACATACCAGTGTATGGCAAAATGTTTTTTGATACACACGGTCAGAGATAGACCTTACAGTCTCCTCCTTTTAACTTATTTGTATAAGCTACAGTGGACTATTAGTATTTTTTTTAATTAATTTTGTTGTCATTTTAAAAAAGAAGTGAAATTTATTAGCTGGGAAAGTACATAAAGTGAAAGTGAAATCTAGAAATCAAAACCCTACAAAGAGACTGGACCAGATGAAAGCATCTGTTGTGGGGTTGCCTCCTTACTTTGCCCCCTCGCCTTCCTGAAACACTCTGCAGCCTTGTGCCATAAGGTACTAAGCCGAAGTATGGTATGTTTAGACACGTCCCAGTTAAACTAGAGATCAGCCACTGTGCAAATGTGTAAAAAAAAATAAAAAATAATGATCAAAAAACACATAGCTGCTTTTTCTTATTTTATTCCACAAAGGAATCAGTAAAAACTGGAAAAGGATTAGGTGTTCATCAGCTAATGGCCTATGTTTATAGTGTGAGAAAGGATTTCTGTTATTACATCTTCATCTAACTTTCCCCAGGTGTATAGAAACTATGTTTTCAGATGCCTTTCTTTTCCATCCTCAGTAAGACTACACAAGCAATGAATAATCCAGAAATTCTGCAAATGTTGCGTACATACCATTTGCCTCATGCTGACATTTTACAGAGTTATGTGGGAGCACCCATCTGTAGGCAGAAAGGAATCTTATGGTGCCAGAGTGCTTTTTGCAGAGGGCAGCACAGGCTGGGAAGCTGTGTGATAAAGATGACGCTCTTCCACCCCTGAACAAAGACTTGCTGGTGTTCTCAGAAAGCTCTGCGTAGCTGAAAGAGCACCATGTCCTCTGCTTCCCAGAAACTAATGTATCGTTTGAGAGGGAGAATCCAGGCACTTTCCCCTCCTAAAACGGAGGGGATGCCATTGCAAGTATAAGTGTTTTGTTCTTTATCTGGGACTGATGTTCAGGGAGCTAGCAGACCTTGGACTCATGGTGACATAGTGCTTGGATTCCTGAACACACTATATATATATAAAAAAAATTGTCATTATGTTTTCAGAGAATCACAGTATTAGAATAGTTTGGGTTGAAAGGGACATAGAGGATATATAAAAGCCATCTATTCCAAACTCTCCTGCAATATGCAGGGACATCTTCCACTAAGTCAGGTTGCTCAGAGTCTCATCCAACCTGATCTTAAATGCTTCCAGGGATGGGGCATCTACTGCCTTTCTGGGCAACCTGCTCTAGTGTCTCACCAGTGTCTTAGTGTTTCATTGTATCCGGCTAATTATTTAAATGGCTCAAAGAGCAACAGATTAGGGATGCCACTAATATTTTCCATGTTTGAGAAAAAATATAGATAAGGGAAGCCAACTTTTTTATTTTTCCCTGGTATTAAAATAGGTGGTAAATTAAAAAAAAAATAAAAATTGCAATTTCAGATAGATGTAAAACATTTCAGATTAGTCAATCTAAGCAGACTGAAGCTAGCTGCAGCCTTTTGTATAGCTCAGGCTGGAGTAAACACATTCCTATTTATACAGTAGGATGTTTAGCATTAGAATGAATCTGACATTTGGGGACCTGGTTCCTGACGGCTGATTTAAAGAGGCAAATACGTTTTTCTAGATGTTTCTTTTTTCAACCATAAATTTTGTGGTTGGACAGAAGCTTACCAAAATGTAGTTGGTTATTCTAGAGAAGAATGGTATGTGATGGTGTTTTGCAAACTATCCTTTGAGTATGAAGATGTTTGCATGTGTACTTACTAAGTCTTACAAGCTAAGTCTGGAAGCAAATATATTTCAAATTAGATAGCTGATAGTGCTATGCTGCTTTGTAATCAGAAAATCCATAAGCTCACCTAGCTAAAGGTAAATGCTACCTGAATTTGCTGTTAGTCCTTGCAACTTCTACAATGGTTCCCAAATCTGTCTTTTAATTAAAAAGCACAATAACCTATCCAAATTAGTAAACTTGGAACCTGACAAGTATAGTACTTATTTTCCTTTAACTAGAATAAAATAGTATATTTCCAGGAGCTTGTGAGATGGTCTTAAATATTTTTTCCCCTTTCCCCTCACATTTAATTTTAAAATAATGAAATTCCTAATCCTTTGATGATCTATACCACAGGTTAGCAATTTATACTCAGAAAATAAGAGCAATATCAAGTCCTTTTCTCTTCTACTTTTTAAATCCATCATCTCACTTTATAATTAAAAACAGAATGATACTTTGCTTTCATGTGTTAAATCAGTGGTGATCTCAGAGCTTTACTGGCATGGTGTCTGAACATCATCACTCAAAAGCAGAACATGCTGGCTGACGAAGAGAAGGAGCTCTCTGGTACTGACTACATGCAGATTACTCCAGGGACCAGACGTCAGTGATGGCCAGATAGACAGGAGGAATAAAACTTTGTGCTTTCACTTTTCGCAATTCATTTCCCTTTGAAGTGAGTACAGAGGATTTTCCCGTTTGTGTTACCCACAACACGAGCAGGTCTTCTCAGTCTCAGATTAGTGTCAGTTGTGCATCTTAATATGGGGCTTCTCCTGTTCCCATGGGTAGACAAGTTTTGTGATCCCAGATACTCCTTTTCATATCTGACTACTGTATAAATGCAATATCAGCACAGAAGCAGCACAGGTGACCACTGCCAATGCCATTATTTTCTGTTAGAATTAAATGCTCTCTGTGCACTTGCACTTGATGACACTGCTTTCCTGTCGCTGAAACATCTCTTTTGATCCCTAGTAAGCACAGAGGATTCTGGTCTGTACCCAAGCAGGACCAGGACACAGGCCTGTTTTGAGACATCAGCTCACCCTGCTCTATGGAATTAACCACCAGGTAGAATAAAACAACTACTTCCAAGCAAGCTGGCTGAGGACCTGAAACTCAGTTTTAGCAAATTTATTTACCCTTATACTTAAGCGCAAGACAGCACACACTCACAAGTTTCATAGCGACATGCGAAAAGACTCTAAAACTCAAAAACAGAGTGAGTTTTAAAGTAGGTATGTGATTTTTTCAGCGCTGGGCGCGATGTGGGATAGCTCCCAAAGGCATGCACAGCCCCTCCACTCACTCACATTCTCTTTTAACCTCTAGAATGTTACATATGCAGCCAGTTTTGCAATACACCTATGCATAATCATTCCTTGGCTCTCCTCCTCTCCGCTTCATATGCTAATCGTTTTATCAGTCCTTTGCGCCTGCGCAGTTGTCTCTGGTGGTCGTCTCGGGGATCTCAGAGATGAAGAAGAATAGTCTTCCTCGGAGATGAACTTCTCACCACGCTGCCTTGTGCATGCCCACTGATCCTCTAGTCATAGTCCAAGCTATAAGGCCAGTTTTATCTGGTCCTGGGAGCCCAAGGCGCCCTGTTATCTCAGTATCTCTGGTAATCTTGTATTCTTGTCTCCTGTTTGGGTAAGCATGCCCTCCTTATCAGGCATCTTTGCATTTCTCCTTGCTGTTCTTGCACATAGTCCTGTCTCTTCCTTCAAAGAGCAGCAGTACACATCATCTGAATGCCTATTCTTTAATCAGTATCTTCTAATTTCTATGATTAATATCCTCTAGTTTCCAATCCCATGTTTCAATAGCACGCTCTTGACATTTTGTATTATTTTGGTCTCTTCCAATCACATATGTATTACAGCACCCTGAGTTTAGATGCTATGCAGTGGCAGGAGGAATATACATAATTCCATTGTCACTGCTGGTGGTTGTAGGAGTGCACTATTAGATTAAAATACTTATAGCCATTTTATCTAGCGATAAAATCTAGCAGTAGAATGACAGTGAGCGTTTTGCTTTTCTTCTTGCTTGGGTAATATTTTTGTACACTTTTATATGCAATTTTAAAAAATCCTTACTGTTGTTCTTGTAGTGTTCTTATTAGATTTTTACCAGGTCTTCTGGTTTTCTACAGGCCCAGATTATCACAGTAATATTTCACTACCCTTTTGTCCTCCCTATTCTTCCTTGAGAGACAAAAGTCATTGTTTTTGCAAATAAGCTTAGTGCAAAAATAAGACTAAGGGCCTGACCACTCTTAGTTGCACTGAAATCAAAGGACATTGCATGCAAAGTTCTGCTAGTCCCAGGGCAGCATCTGGGTTCAAAGACTAAACAACAGCAACATATACAGCTCACCACCTACCAGGCATTCTGTGTAAAGACAGTGCATCAGGGTGGATCCACCTTCTTTTGTTGTGGTAGGACCTGATTACACCACCATGAGTTTTATAAATGAGAGACTATCTCTCTTTGTTCTGATGGTACACTTCAAAGTTATGCCCTAGTGCACTGTCTACCTTCAGCATGGAGGAAAGGTGGGCAGTGTGGCTTATCTGTGACAGATTTACTGCTCTTGTGGTTAACCCTACAGGGACAGGTCTTAAATAAAGTTAAGAAACATTAAACCTCTTGGTAGGAGCAATAAGGGGAAATTAACCAAATTCAAGGATCTTAGTCCTATAAAATAACCTTTTCTCAGCTGGCATTTTGCAGTGAATTCTATGTATGAGGTTGATAATAAACTTTAGATCATGTTTATATAAGCAGAACTGATAATAGAGACATCTTTCTTAAACTGAATTAAGATGAACAAAAGACCCCTGTTCTCTAACATTTTTAAAGGAAGAAAAAAGGCAAGTCATTATGCTATGTTTTATATTCAGGAAATAGAAAACAAGTTAAAATGCAGGCTGAAAACAAAAGTCATCGCGTTTGCTCCTGGGAGTGAGTGGGTAGAGTAATGAAAAAACCTATTTGCTTGTTAAGACCCATAAGGAAAAAAATGGAAAACCAAAATGAATGATACCAAATAATGGCATATATTCTCATGTGGTCTCTAAAACATTTTTCAGCATTTCCATTTTTTCTGTAACTGAGTTTGTATATGTCCATGCTATGACCAAATATAAACTATGAGATCTCCCCCGCATTTGAATTCAAGTTGTAGAAGGGTTAATTTTTTTTCTTTTTTTGTGCTTTTTACATCTGATGCAGGCATGTTGCTTGCTGTTTACTTTTCAGCATCTGGCTCCCCAGAGAGTCCTAGTAATAATCAAGCTTTTTTTAATCATAGTGGGAATGTTGCTTGGACAGCTGTTATTTCTCACCACTCACCCCCTGGGAGAAGTCAGTGTCATTACCAATGTAATTTCTAAAGATAGGGAAACTGAGGTAGAGAATTCAACTAGCTTATTTAAAGACCTCGAGGTAAATCTCAGCTTTCTACATTTCTCTTGACTGAAATCACAATCTGTGAGAGATCTAAACCAAGAACAGCACAGTCCAGCTCAGCAGCCTTTAGCTCAGCAGCTTTAGACAAGTTATCAGTACTATAACTTGTTGGTTTATCCAAAGTTCCTTTATTGGGAGCTTTGTCCTCACTGGTGCCAGTTTCTGTCAGGAAACACTGTTTGAATGTTTAATCTCAGGATTTTTGAGTCAGGCTAATCTCAGCATTCTTCAACACCAAAACCAACTTGATCTCCCTTCTCCATCCACTGCTGAAAACTTTTGCAAATAGGGAAAGGTAAAGCTGCCCACTTAGGCAGAGCATCCTTCTAAAGAGGGTACTACTTTAAATCACTCAGGATTTTCTTGCAGGTGGCATATAGAGGTCTTGCTCTTTGGAGAGATCTTGGAGAGGTCATGCTTTTTGAGGAAAAACATTGTTTTGAGGAGAAACATTGTTTTAAGGAAAAAATGAGGAATGAAACATTCATGTCTCATTACACCTATAATTCTATGTTTGGCTTTAAATACCCCTTGGCCTTCCTGGGCCCATTCCCTCAGGTGGGACTTCTGGTCATTTGGCCACTCAGGACTTTGATTAGGGGCTCCAGAGGTGGGTGAGAAGCATTACCTCCAGGGATTGGCAGGGTCTGCCCAGCTGGGATACAGGCTCCACGGGGGTAGGGTGTACAGGGTAGTGCATTGCCTTGCCAGGGAAAGGCTCAACCTGCCCCTTTCCCCACATACATGCACCCCAAAATGTCTCGAGACATCAGTCTTTCCAGTCTCACAGCTACCAAATACAGTCCCTTCATTATGACTTTCTAAATGACCTTGCTCAAATTCTTATTGTGTGCCCAGTTTCTTCATTTGTTTGGGAATGATAACATTTAATCTCCTTTAAACGTATCTCCCTACACAGGGATCTGTTAACTGTTTTGATTAGAAAAATAGCAGTAGGGAGGATCCATCTTCAAAAGAGAGGAGCATTCAACCTAATAGTGTTCCTTTTCTGAAAAAGATACTGGATTTGTTACCAGTCATGCCTTGCTTCCAACAGCAACACTCACTGTGATAATATCACGTTAAATTATAGGAAGGTGCCTTCTGTCTGGCACTTCCAGAAATGACTAACCTGTGTTTTATCTCTTTCTTAGAGAGTTAGAGACCGACTACCTCAATATATGTTTTCACACCAATTGAATTAGGAACAGAGTAGAGGTTTTTCTGACTTGACTGTTTTAACACTGGTAACTTCCTACCCATGCCCTGTTACTGTGGCTTATACAGCAATCTTTTTGCTATGGTATGGTTTGCAAATCAGCCCTTTCTGTGCAGTTATTTACAGTATGTGGTGGGGAGTAGATAATTGTACAATGTTTTCCGTGCATATAGTCCAGTGCTGATGACATATTTTGTTTAGAGCCATTATTGTGTTGTTTCTCTATGCTCTATATATATCTTGTTTGGGGAGGGTTGATTTTGCTAGAAGCAATAACTAATACATAGCTAAGAAATAATCTGCTGTTAACACACACATACAAATTTCTAATTGAGTAAATGTTATTGTCTTGCTGGTTTTTTGTTCAAATTGCACTCAGCATCTTGAATTAAAAGGAGAAGCTTTATCACATTTTTTTTAATATCACTTCTGAAGGAGTGGGGGTGACCAAAAAAGGCATATGTGTGTATTACCTCATCCATCTCTTTGCCAGCAACTTGGTCAGTCTGCCTAACAGCTGTATTTTGAATCTGTACCTTTGTCAACTTTAAGTGTTAGAGAGGAAGAATCACCCTAGAGGTCACACAGCTGGTGAAGTTTTATGAGTGAGGTAGTGTCCTGGGTTGGCGCTGCCTCCTGCAGTCTCCTATCCCAATTGTGCCCTTTGTCTCTGTATTCTGTGTTGTTATGTCTAATAGCTGCGGGCTCCCTGCCCCCACCTTGGGGGGCTGCGGCTGGCTGGGGGGGTCTGCCGCTGCTGCTCCTGCTGCTCCTGCTGCTTCTGCTGCTGCTGCTGCTACTGCTGCTACTGCTGCTGCTTCTGCTGCCTCTGGTTTTTTTTCTTTCTCTTTTTCTCTCCTTTTTTTTTTCCCCCTCCCTGAAAATTTGGACCGGCTCCGGACCTGACCTGAGAATATCTAGGAATCTCCGCGGCCCGCGAGAGAAGCTCTGCACCCTCCCTGCACAGCAACTTCCTGAGTATCTGGGGGCTGTCTTTCTTTTCCCCTGTGTTGGGGAGTGTTTTTGTTCATTTGTTAATAAACAAGTTTTTTCCACTTGTCCTCCGAAGAATCCCTTCCCAAATCCAGGGCTGGGGGGAGGGGTGGTGGAAGTTTGTTTTTCTAGAGGGCCTCCTTTTGGAGATTCTCCCCTAATTTGTCCTAAACCAGGACATAATACTTTTTGGTGCATTGGCCGGGAAATGACCAGAGAAAGTAAAAAAAACTTTGATAATAGTATTTGTGGCTCTGATTTTTTGTGGGTGTATTGGTATAGTCTTTTTTGAACTCATAATGTCATTTGGAGTGGAAGCCTGGTGGTATTTCTAGTCCCTAGGGTTTTTTGAAGTTTTAATACCTTTGTGGTCCCTAGGGTTATTTCCTTACCCAAAAATAGCTCTGGTATTGTCCCTAATACAAAGTTCTTGTATTCGTGGGACAGTAACCAGAATATTCATTGGGCTGGGCTTGTTTGTGTTGGTTTGCAGGAGAGTTATAAATATGCTGAGAGCTGTTTCAGTAATGTATAATTCGTTGTTATGGTTGTGCGCTCAGTTTGTTGGGGGAGAAGCAGGGGAAGGGGTTTTTCAGCCTCTGTTTTCCTTCTTCTCCTCTGAATTGTTTACATCTTTGTTAGAAAATGTTCAGTCTCTCCTGAGTGTTAAAGAGACCATCTTTCTAGCATTTAATTTAGTAAGCTTTTTCTATACTGTCTGTAGTTTATATAAAATGAAAGCTGAGATTTCCAAAGGGGCTAATAAGACTTCTAATTTAAGAGTAAAGCCAAACAAGAGAAATCTTGAGTGGAGTGGGAAATGGGAGGATATAGGCCAAATTTTAAAGAAATTCTCTGATCCTATAGTCTAGGATTTCCCATCTGAACAAATTCAGAACCCAGCTGAGGTGGCAAAGTACCTGAAAGAGAAGCGCCATGGTAATACTAAAGAGGAAAAGATTATTGCAGTGAGCTGGGCCCTAGCATATGTTTATCGTACTCTGCTAGATACTGTAAGGCAGCAGATAGAAGAAAGGGAACAGAGAGATAAATTAGTTACTATCCCAGTCACCCAGGCTGCAGCTAATATCCCAGTCTCCAGGCCAGTAGCTGAACCAGACAGTAGGCTTCAACCAATGGCTGTTGCTGCCAATAAAAAAAAGTGAGAACTGTAAAGACAAGACCGATCGCAAAGTCGAAGATGATGATGATGATACAGGGGCAGGACCTT
>VXBB01003358.1:0-36651 GCA_013399915.1 Illadopsis cleaveri | reverse complement strand
AAACCAAACCAGACCAAACCAAAGCTGTGGCTTGTGGCAGTGTTGCCCATCTCTCCTGACTGCCTGTGAAGAAGTTCCTGTGCTGCAGGAAATGCCAGGTTGGTTACCTCCTGCTCTACTGAAGGGTACAAGTGTGCCTCTGAGCAGCCACTGAGGGACCTTGCTCACCCTGCAGCATCTTGCCTGGTCTTCCATATTTTTCTGGGTTGTCTGCAAAAGGCACTGAGGGGTGGAGATGATAAAGCTCTGCAATAATCCAGTGTCATGGATCTGCTCTAGCATCAGGTCTTTATGAATTTATCAGGCCAACGATGCCTCATGTTCTGAAGTAAGAACAAGGTATTTTCATCTCTTTCCTCCTTTGTATATACAAACAGAAACTGTTTCCACACCCCCTTTTCTTCTAGGTCACCCTGAAATCAAATTTCCCTCTGATTCACTTGAACATCCACCCCACACACACCTTTGCAGCATATTAAAAATTCTTACATCCCAAGAGGCAAAGGCTACACACACTCATTGTCTCTGCCTGCCTGTGTCCCTGCACACCCTGGGGGTTTTTTTGAGGTCCCTAACACTGCCAGAAAGGAGAAATATAAAGAACCTCAGCAAGGGAAACTCAGCTCAAAGAAAATGTCTGGTACAACAGAGTGTTCTTGGGACCAGATTTTGGTATGGCTCCATTTCTTCATTTAAAGCCTCTAAAACAAACCAAAACCAACCAAAGAAAACAACAACAACAACAACAAAAAGACCCTTTAAAATCCAGGCTAATTGAAAGAGTGCTAACACTGGTAAGACAAATGAGTGATACGCGACAAGCCTGTGGTTTCTCCTCTAAAGTGAAGTGTTGTTTTCTTCACAATGGGATGATTAATACGCTCAGGCAGGAATATTAATAGGCTTGTTCAGTTGTTGCAACATTCTTCCCACTGCTGTGCTATTGAGGCCTCAGAATCTGAGCCCAGGGGACCCTCAGCTCTTCAGTTTCTCATCTGGCACGTTTTGTATGTCAGTCTCACAGCACGTGTTGCAATGAGAGCTGCTCTATCTTTGCAAAGTGCAGCCTGGCACACTTTGGTTTCAAGAGTGGGGAAATCAAGGCAGGCAGAAGGGATGTGTCAGTCACCCACTTTCTCCTCTGTGGGTCACCTACTAAATCCTTGACACCTTAGAAGGCACATGTTTGCTCAGTTCTGTGATGTTCCTTTTAATATGCCATTCTTTCAGAGAAAGACTCTGGAGTCAGAATCCTGGTTGTGTTCATTAAAAAATTCTGGAGCATTTGGAATTGTCAGACAGCAGCACAGAACCATTCTATTCTCAGAGTTATTTTTTTCTGTAACACAGACCTATTTCTGTTCTCTTGGAGCTGTCTTTTAATTCAAGTTACACACCAGAAAGACAATGAACTCTGTTCTGTTCCTGCTCCACCTACTTCTCACTCAGTCTTCCTCCTCATAGCACCTCCCTGCCCACAGCTTGTGCAAAATTGGGGTGCAGTTCTTTCTGTGATTATGAATTTCTTGGNAAAAGTTTTTCACAGAAAGAGTGGTAAAGTACTGGAATGGTTTGCCCAGGGAGGTGGTGGAGTCACCATCCCTGGATGTGTTTAAAAAAAGACTGGATGTGGCACTTGGTGCCGTCATCTATTTGAGGTGTTGGAGCATGGGTTGGACTCGATGATCTTGAAGGTCTCTTCCAACCTAGAAATTCTGTGATTCTGTGATTCCCAGTGCTAAGAACTGGTAATCTAAGATTCTCTTTGTTGGATGCTACAAGACTTAGCTTGAACCTGGTGATGGAAACCAACCCCAGCTGGCAGATGTTCATGGGCCCCTGTGAAATGTATTGCTGGTCTCAGCCCCCTCCTATTTATGAGCAGGTCATAAATAGGATCCACATCCAAACCTCCAGCAGAAAAACTAAAAATTGATTGAGCATCATGGGCACTGATCTCTGTCACCCCTGGAGACAACAAACCAGAAACTAACACTGAACAAATATGTTAGGATGAATTTTTCTAGTACTTCTAGGCTGGAAGTAAATTGTTTTTAAGGTTCCTCCCATCCCAAAACATTCTATGATTCTATGATACTGCAATAATTGTTGCCTGTATAATCAGTTTTCAGTCTTCTTTGCCTTGAAAAGGACTTCACTAATGTACAGAAGCTTTTTTGGTGGTTTTTGACTTGCTGGTCTGTTTCTAATAGATCTTGAGCTGCAGCTTTTGCATTTATCTGATCCTTCCTTACAGCTATAGCCCTTGCTTGAAGCCTTACAGCCCAGAGAACCCAATATACTGAGGAATAATGGAGGAATTGCCAGTGTTTGGCATTTAGAAGAGCTGGACCCCACTGTCCATGGTTGTGGTGATAGCTGAAAAAATGCAGATAGTTTGCTAGCATGGTGAATATTTATCAGGCTGAGCATGGCTGCTGTGTTTGGCCCCACCACAACAGACTATGAGAAGGGCAAAGCCTGTTTTGTGTCCAGAAGGAGCAGCTGCAGGAGCCCAGCAGGACCAGCCCCAGTGCCCATCAGAGCCCCCAGCCTTGTGGTCAGTCCTCCCACAGCTGGCAGGGCTCTCCCCTGGGTAACATCTGCTTCCCCTTCACCTCAGGGAACAAATACATGTAAATACATGGGATTGTTCTGAATATTTCCATTCGATCTGCAAGTGTTGAAAGCCTCCTCCAGGCACCTCACGTTATGTGGAAGATTGCCCATTACTGCTGAAAATAACACTTATTTCATGTGGAGGAGGAGGAGGGGATCTGTTTATTCCAAAATCAATATTTCTACATTCATTAAACATTCCACTTATTAACTTAATTTTTCCATGCCTTTGGTGGCATTCTATCCTTGTTTTTATCCTCACTACAAGTATATTTTTCACTTAATTTCCATTCCTATTTCCAGATTCTAGTTCTTTGAATTAGCTGATAGGAGCTTGACAGGTCTGGAGTGTGGGTATGTGGGAGAGTGTCTAACATTGCCCTAATCTCCCCCCTTCCATATCTAGGGATCTAAACCAGGGTGGCTGAGTGCAGAAATCTGCCTGGCAAATTAAATTGATCAGACAATGTATGCTTCAAACAGAGTCAAGTGGGAATATTTCCTTGAGCTGCTCTGCTCCTCAGGATATTTGAAATCAGTATTGAATTTGAACTTTCACAGGCTTTTTTTATTTTGATGAAAGGAGACAGTGGAAGTTGCCTTCTGTTTCATGCAGAATAGCCCAAACTAAGTAAGACTAATTTTCTGTGACACGAGAACCAGGTGGGACTATGATAATGAAGTTTAAAAGTAAAAATGATAAAGAAAAAAGTAATCTGTCTGGAAGGGAACTCAAAGGGTGATGCAGCTCATTATCCTGCCCCAAGTAAGCATAACACTGTGGTTAAAACACTTCTGTAATCCTCTGGAATCACAGATTTTATTCTGTACTGCAGAACAAGAACTGTATTGTCTTAGGCAAGCTGGTTGGGCCCTTATTCAAAGATATTTAATGAAGCCTAGTTCTAACTGATTTTTAGTGAGCATTAGATTTTTAGATATCATTGTAGCTTTTTCTCCAATCTTGCTCTGTCTCAGCCTCCAGACTCAAGAATGGTGATAAAAGCAGTCCTGCCCTTTCATTTAAGATGGCTATCTTGAATATTAAAATAACATGGTCTGGTAAGGTACTGCACTGCAGTGCCATAGGTTGGTGCAGGAATAGAGACTCCAAGAGTAGAAGGTGTTCCTGCTTGGGAAGGGTTAACCTGTTCTGTCAGTGCTGGTCCAGACTGAGCAGATTTTTAAACATTTCTGTGTGAGTAGGAAATGATATAACTTCCCTTTATAGTTCCTGAGCTGAGTCTTCATGCAGGGCCTGGTTTGGAGTCTGGCTGCCAGTCCCAGCATGGGANTTGTAAATAAGACACACATAATTATCTGTATAAGAGGCAGCGACCTCCCATTGTGGAAGGAGTCGTCCTGTGCCCGAGCTGCTGTGAACACCTCGGCCGGGCACAGAGAAAATTGTAAGATAAGAAATAATAAACACAAGAGAAACCAAGGAAAAACAACACCTTGAGACTCCGTTTTATTCTCATGTCTGGCTCAGAGCCTTCAGAGGGCAAAAAAGACTCACTCCAACCACCACCAGAACCACCACCTGAATCTTGGGTGAGAAAACCAAACCCGAAGGAACTGGCAAGAAGGAGCCCTTGTAGGCACTTACCTGAATTCTGGAATTTCTTGAGAACAGCAGGCAGGGAATTCTAGCTCATATCTCCAAGGGATATCACCCCTGAGCTCTGCAGAGCCAGTGTGGAAGGGGAGTGGTCCCTGTGTGAAATGCTCTGGGATCCTTTGAGGGGGAGATGACCCTGCCCAAGGAGCAGGCAGCGCCTGGGGGGAACCAGCAGTGCACCAAGCAGGATGCTGAGTCACACCTTGGGTCCCTCACCTTTTGGAAGGCAGCACAATGACAAACTGTCCTGGTTTTTCTGAGCTGTCAGGTCCCAGGACACAGCAGGGAGTGGCAAAAGGCCTCAATCTGTTAAGGCAGCTATTTTTATCCCTTGTATAAATATATATATATATTTTCAATCCCATACATATATCTAAATCTATCTGTCTATAAGATTGAATTTTAAAACCTTGTAATACAAAGCACAATCCTCTTGTATTACTTGGCTGTGTAGTTTTTACTTTCTGTGAAGATGTAATTTGTTTTCATGGGTGCTTAACAGACAAAGGAATATGTATCTGATCTTCTTATTTGTATTACAGGCTCCCAAAAAGGCAAAGAAGAAGGTAGAAGGCGGTTCCAATGTTTTCTCTATGTTTGAACAAACCCAGATCCAGGAGTTCAAAGAGGTTGGTCACTACTCTGCTGTTCTCTATAGCCTCCTGCTATTGCTAATGAATAACATAGGTTTTGTTTGTAATCCTTATTCAATTCTCCATCTGCTTTAATAGAACACACAGTTGTTTTCTGAATCATCCCTGTGGTTTTGGCTGGTAGATCATTTTCCTTGTGTGTTTGTTTGTTCTTTCTTTCATTCTTTCTTTCCTTACTTCCCTCACTCACTCCCCTGTTTCAAGCTCTAGACTTATTTGAAAAGCACCCCAAGCCCCCACCCCAAAATAAAGGAAAAGCATCCTCTCATCCACTTCAGCCCTGATTCAGGAAAACACTTGAGCACATCTTTAAAGTTAAGTGGTATTTTAAATAAGAATAGTCTTATGTGCTCAAGTATTGTCCTGAACGGAGATGCCAGGCTGAGCCAGGGCTTTCATTTGTGCTCTGTTCCACAACAGCAACACCAAATATTCGTCTGTGCCCTTCTAAGGCTGCCCACAAACTAGAAATGAAAATGCCAAGAAGCCCTCACTCGACTTCCTCCACAAGTGCCAATAAAACAAGACAACATGAGGAGATGAGCTAAGCATCTTTCAGCTCCCAAGGGATTTGCTGTTCCATGCAAATGTAGATTCTTTGCCCAGTTACCTGTGAAGAGGTAAAACTGATGGGGTGGCCTAAAAGCTGGAGCATATAAAAGACAGATAATCTGTTTGATAAGTTTGTGCTCTTTTTCTGTGTGGACAGTCTAGAGGGTCCTTGAAACCATCACATTCTGCACTGGTTTGTCATTTTAAATTACTGATTTTTTCCCCATTTTTTCTAACTCATATTTCCAAGCAATTTCCAGTTTGATAAATGTCTGCTGTTTCTTTTTATGATTTCACGTGGCTTTCAAGTTTACTTTTCTTGAGGATTCCCACCAGAAAAGCTCAGTGATTGACGAGACTAAACCCCAAGACAAGGACTGAGAATATGACCCAGCTAAATTAATTGGAACCACTAATCATTTCCCAACAGTCAATGGGAACATGCTTGACTCTCTTCTCCCACTTCTTCTTCCAGTTCTTCTCCATATCCTAGCAACCTCCATTTTATTTTCTCCAAGAATTACTGTTTGAAGATGGACCAACAAAAAGAACTGGACAGAATTATTTGATCTTCTCTAAATAAGATAATACCACCAGCATTTCTAGGGGGATGGTGGCAGAATAATGTCAAAAGCATGAGGCAGTGGAGTGGTCAAGTGAAACCCAAACCCATGTTGTGTCTAAGAACTGCATATTTGGGACACATATTTCTGAAAGGCTGGTTTGGATTAGAACATTTTTATCTAGAGATTTCGACCAGCTCATCACCAAATGTTTCAGCATTGCTGTTATGTTATTTAAAATTCATCCATTACAATGCCTGATGCTCTTCCTGTCTCCTGTGAGCTGCCTAGGTTCAGCTTTGCTCTTCACATTTTCTTCCTCTTTTGCTTTCAAATTGTGAGGAATCATCACTTAAAGCAAGGGCAAAACATCTCTCAAGAGTTGGGCTTAATTTTTTGTAAGGGGGTGGTTTGGAAGATGAGTGTAAGATTATGAACATAATGCTGAAAGGAGCCTCATGGGCAAACTGGGCTGTGAGCAGTGAGGCTTTGCAAGAAACTGGAGGAGAAAATACCTGAAGATTTGTGGCCATAACTTGTTCATGGGAAGAAGAGCACCCTGTAGGACTTTAAAACTCTGCAAATTACTTCAGTCTCAGGGGAACACTGAAGAAAGAGTAATTCCTGGCCATTGCAAAGATACTCTCCCATACTGATGTGCCTGTCAGACAGACAACCAGATTCAGAGTCATGCCAGCATCAACTAATACTCCCCATAGCATGACCAGGGGAATTTCAGGTCATTGGAATCTTTCCAAATCAATGGAACATTATAAGTGTGATGGCAGCCAAGAGATGGACACACAAATGGGTAAACTGATAGATGAGCAGTTAGCTGGCTTGGTAAACAATGGTTAGAGCACATGAAGTCTATGTTGGATGAACATAATAAAAAAACCCCCTGTTTTTTTCTATTGAAAGTTAAATTTTGCCTGACAAGTCTTTCATTGGTCAGCACATCAGTGTCAGTCAGAGCACAAAGCTCAGTCTCAAAGATGCAGTGTATTGGAAATGGGAAAAAATTTTGAATAAATAATCTTATGGAACCTACATTTCTCTTTCTCTTCGAAAGTTCAGCTATCTCTGTGTGATGGATCGTTCTAAGGCCCAGGAGGAATCCACTTCAGGTTGATAGCACAGAGAGATATCCACAGAAATGAAATGTTTTACAGAAATATTTCAGCCTCATTCAAAGAATGGGGTATGGGGACACAGAGCAACCTCTGGCTAAATCTGCCCTGACTAAAGCCTCCCTAATTCAAACTTTTATGGGTTAAGGGCTGAATGGCTGGAGCTGCCAGCATTGGCTTCAGCCCAATGCATGCTGCACTGAGCATTAATTTAGTAAGAAGAAGTTTGGCTGGGTTTAATTAAGCCCCTTGCCAAGCTACAGTAATGTGTTGAAAGTGAGGAAAGTGCAATGATGTGGAGGAATCAAAAGAAGTTGAATATTCCTTTTTGCAGCATGAATATCATCCTCCCATGGACTGATGTGTGTGACTGGAGCACTGTCCTGTGCAATAGAAATGGCAATAGCTGTTCCTTTTCCTTCCCACAGGCTTTCACCATCATGGATCAGAACAGGGATGGCTTTATTGACAAAGCAGACTTGAGAGACACATTTGCTGCACTAGGTAAACCAATAATTCAATGCTTAAGAGATATGCTGTCTCGATTTCAAGCACAGAAGAAAGGTTGGTATTAGGATGACAGTGGGGGAAGAAATGAGATACACAGGGGGCAAAAGGAAATCTGTTCAGTTTGATCTTCCTCCCTGTGGTAGTTGGGATCTCACTACAGAGCTCCAGCTGGAAAGTCTCCTGAGCAGGGAGTGGAATGAAGATCTGATCCCTCCTCTGCAACTACTTCAGAAGAAGCCTGCCCAAGCAGGGGCCCATGCCAGGCATTTCTGATTTCCCTCTGAATCCAGGCTTCCCAGGCTGCCCCTTTTTCATCTGGGAGCCATGGAATATCCACTGATTAGCACTGCAGTCATGGACTAGCTGCCCCTCTGCCCACACAAACCTGGGAGGGCTTCATGTGAAGTTCTGTGCTGCTGTGAGTTTGTGTGGGGTGAAATGTGCATGTCATGAGATTAGGTATTGTCCATTCCATGGCTATCACAACCTTGATAATATCAGGCAGAACAGAGCAAATCTTCCCAAGGAAAGAAAAAATTGAAGCGCTCCTGATCCCAAACCTGGAGTTGTATCCTTGTTGCAGTATTTGAGGCTTGAGCAGTGATGTAGGCATTTGGGCTTTTGCCATCTGGAGCTTATTAAAAAGAGCTTGATAAGAATCTTTACTGCTCCCTGGGGTGGAATCAGACGCCAGCAGAGTCAGTGCAAGGAGCAGAAGCTCCTGAACTCTTTATTGTGACAATGAGGTTTGCAAACTTTGGCCTGTAGCTACTGTTACCCTGAAATATTTATTTCTTAAGGCCAAGTTCTGCTATCTTTCCTGTTCAGTAAAGCCTTTCAGTGCCTATAAAGTACATTCACAGCAAATTACCACTCAGTTTGAGGAGGGTTGCCAGGGTCTAAATTCTCATCAATAGGGCTGCACAAGGATGGGGAAGGGATACCACTACTCAGCTCATCCATCTGCCCTCTACTCAGAGAGGTGGCTCAATATACAGGAGGGCAAAGACTGAGACCTTGGATTCACTTCAGTCACTTTGATCTCTGTTATATTAATATCAGTGGGGCCCATATTTCACCTGAGGTAAAAAAAAACGAGGCCCAACCCAAAAAGCAGTTTATTTGGAAGTGCCCTTTCTCTTGTCCACTGCTGGCCACGTCTGTGTTATTTATCCTTCTTGCTCCTTCAGTCACCCTTTGATCTCAGAGCCAGCTCTGCCAATTTCTTTTTCACTGGGGTATTCGGGAGTTGTGTTCTACCATGTTATTAGCAAAGTTGCACAGAGCCCTGAGCTCCCCAGTGGGAGGAGATGAATGGGAATCGTTTTTTGAAACACAATTTGTGATTTATTATGAAAAATGATCTCTGCTGCAGGTCGTCTGAATGTCAAGAATGAAGAGCTTGAAGACATGGTGAAGGAGGCGCCAGGTCCTATTAACTTCACTGTCTTCCTCACTATGTTTGGGGAAAAGCTGAAAGGTAAGCACCTCTGGGGGATTGGAGAGGTATCTGTCAAAGATCCTCAGCACTGGAATATCTCAGCACCTTGCAAATTATAATAATGTCTGCACAGAACAATGCTTAGAGGCAAGGAGGGATCTCCAGTTTTGCAGACAGAGGGGGAGAATGAAAGGCTAAGGGACGATGCAGAGGACAATTCAAAGGTGTGATTTAGCTTACACAAGCTAACATGAAAGTGGTGAGTTGGGATCCAGAAAGTGATGAAACCTCAGCAGCCTGGAGCACGGTGCAGGGGAGTTATTCACCATCAGAAGGCTCCTGGGCTGAACTCAAGCTCATGCACAGCACTCCCAGTGTTAGCTGGCTTAAAGTATTTCTAAAAAACCCACCCATTTTACACTCCTTTGTCACATTAAGCCCTAACATGGGCTTCCCTCATTTTCTGTATTCATTGTAACTCAGTGGCCCAGCCTCAGTGTCACTTGAGGCCAATAGTGATTTTGCCATTAGGTGAAGATTTCACTGAATAACCCTTAATGGAGTGGATAAATTGAAATAATTAAATTTCAGTGGATTTACAATTATAAGGGAGAGGTGTTTTACCCATTGCCACAGAATATATAGGGAACACCATGGGAAGTTCAGGAAATGTGGGTAGTAAATTTGCTGTGTGAGCTGGTAATTTAGTCATGTCTCTTCTCCAGTTAATGGCTGGAAACTGCAAGAGAGGGGGTGTGAGGCCAACATAGAACTCCAGTCATCTTCCTACAGGCATAAGAGAGAGGTGAAAGCCTTCAAAGCAGGGCTGGCCTTAGCCAAGCACATTCCAGAAGTTTGCTAAAATAACTAATGAATAGAAAAATGGAAAAATCTGATCCTATCTTCTCAGAAACATTTATTGTTTTGTTGCCGGACTCTGGCTTTATATTGCTGAACACAATTCCAGTGAAAGGTTTTCTATGCTGGAAATAGAAAACACAGAGGTCTGAAAGAAAGAATTCATGTAGCTTGTTCTGGAAGAAAGGCACTCTTGCTAAAGAGGGCAGGAAGTCTGGGAAGCACGAGATGTGATGGAAAAGGCTGACTGAGGAGGGGATTTTATTCCCCAGACATCAACCTGTCTGTGGTACCTCCACCAGGACATTTCAGGTGTCTTCTGGCAGAGTAGGGAGTGCCCTCCTCCATATTCTTCCTCCTGGGACACATGAATGTTTGTTGTGGGCGGCATTGCTGCCCATTCCACTTGTGAGCATGGAATTGAGCTCTTCCTCCTCTCCCCTCTTCCCCCTTGCTCTGTGCAGTTGCTGGAGCTGGCAAAGCCTCTGGCCCTGCCAATCCTGTGGCCTAAAAGCAGGGCCAGCACAGGAAGGTGAATGGCAAAGCAGAACCCTCTTGTCTGCAGGTTTCCTGTTGGCTACTAGCAAAGGAGGAGGGTTTTTTTAATTTCCATTTGGTGAAGGGAAAATCACAGCTGTGCTTGTCATGCCCTTCTGGTTGGGTTTGTCATGCAAAGGAAGCAGAGCCAAAAGACTGCACATTCCCAATCAAAACTAATTGGGATGAAGAGCCTTTGTAGTGCAATTAGAAAGGGAGAAAGGGCTAGAGGAAGTAGATATGGCAATTTTGCAACACTCTTTATTAGCTAAGTACCACTCAGAGAATTTGGTGAAAGGTGCTTTCTAAGTAAAATTTGTTGTGCTATAATTGATTTCTGTCATAAAGGGGAAGCTGAGATTTTCAGGATGAGCTTTAGCTTTGTATGTTGAGATTATGATGCCAGATGAACAGCTAACAAAACTCGGTTTATGTTAATGCCAACCACATGGAGCTGCTTCTACAGGGAGTCAGAATAATACAATTTGTACAGAAAACAGAGATGCCGCACATCAAAGAAACCACTTTATTTACCAGCTAATCAATAAAGAATGCCTGCTGCATTGCTTCTCTTCAAAGCCAAAGTCCAAGGATATGACAGAGTAGAAAATGTAAAACACAGTAAGGAAAAAAAAAAAATCCCCCCCACAGCGGTGACTACTTAAAATGCAGCCCTCTCCCTGGAGCTGGGGGATGTTTCTCTTCATGGGACAATCAAAACACTCATTAAACACCAATGCTCTTTGTATTGATCACAGATTCATTGCAGTTTGAATACCCTGCCTACAGCCTGGCAAAAATAATATACATGGCCATTGTGTGGCAAGGACGAGGCCATTCACTGTTATATCCTCTAGGATCCTGCTAATCCTTGTGAAATCTTTCAAACAAAGCAAACTGTGAAGGAATCAGGAGAGCCTGTAGAGCAGGGAACCTTGGCTGGGTTCTGTTCTGGTTCTATCTCTGCCAAACTTGGAAACAAACTTTGAATCTGCAACCCTTTGTGTTGTATCCTTTTTTAATCACTCTCTCAGCATACCAAATAGCTTCATTTTGTCCATGGGATCAGTTCATCTGCTTGTAAATTTGGTTTCCTACAGTTACAAAGATTTGTATTGTGGGTACTACGGTAATATTTTGAAATATTGGGGAATAGTCAGAAACAGAGTACACAGTGTATCCTTTGGTGGGGGTTGAAAATGAGTGTACTCAGAATCTGCAGAATTACAGAATAGTCAGAAGCCCCAGCCAAGATTAAGGCACTGTGAAAATGAGTCCCTGACACAAATGTATTCCAGTCTAAAGACATGGGATAGATAATGGCAGGAAGAAAAGGAAGACCATTACAATCATTTTACTGCTGGGAACAGAGGGACAGAGATATTAAAGACATACCAAAAACCTGTGGCCCAGCTAAGAGCAGAAGCAAAATCTTGTAGCTAAAGTCTAGTTCTTTAAACAGTCCTGTTTCTGTAAGTAATGCTTACTGAAGAGACACTTAAGGGGAAGGGCACAATGGGATGTAAGTGCAGATCCCCATCTCACATTGATCATCCTGTTTCCACTGCATTCCATTGGCATTTGGATTTTATGATGAGCTCCATTTCCTTTAGTGAGGGAAACAACCTCTTCTCTATATGGCCAGGAACAAGTAACATCAAAAAGTGTTTTTACAAGGAACGTACAGTGCAAGATTAAAGGAAGCCAGTGAGGGAAACTGTTTGTTATATTTTCATTTCTGAAAGCCACTAATCCTCCGGGTACTGATATTGGAGACCAGTTCCTGGAAGTTTTCTCTTCTGCAGACACAGAATAGATATGAGTTATTATTTTTAAGCTTCTGAGCATTGAACTATTCACCTCTATTGTTTATCTGACATGACAAATGCTGCCGACTTAGGGAACCTTTGTCTCCAAACCCACAACTGCAGAATTCTCCATTTTGCACTGTTTTCAAGCGAATGTAATTACTTAGCAAGAATTCTGCAGCCAGAGAAATGCATCCAGGCTCCTAAATTATATTTCATTAATTTTAGGCACGGACCCAGAAGAAACCATTCTGAATGCTTTTAAGATTTTCGACCCAGAAGGAAAAGGCCGCATAAAGGCAGACTAGTAAGTTTATTTCAAATCCTTTAGAAGAATAACAACAATAATAATAATTGCACAGTTTTAAAGAACTGCTTAAAAGCTGTATTTTTCCCAGTATTTTAAGGGGCAGAGAAACATTCAGCTTTGTAAGCCAGAGTTAAAAGTCTGGACTGTTGTATGAATGTATTTGTATACCAAAAAGAGATGTTATTGTCTTCAGACATTGCAAGAGCCAAGGGAAATATAATCACATGTAGGCCATTAGATAGCCTCTTTTTGAAGGTCTGGATATAAATCGACACATGACTCTTAGTAAATTAACTCCATATGTAAAATTAAAATGAATGTCTGGTGCCTAACTCTCAGTGCTTGTCTAAAACGGGAAAGCTACTCCCCTCTTCAAAAAAGTGATCAATTTAATTAACTCTGAGACATGGTTTTAGTGCAGGCCTTTTTCCTTTTTATGTGTTTATCATTTGAGCCTTCTGCTTCTAGAAATAATTTGCTGTAAAATTCCACTAGATACGGTGAGAGCCAAACCAAATAATACTATTAATAATCTGGCAATTATTGTCAATATGGCTATTTTTAAATAAGGAGGCAGAAACTCATTTGTATTCATATCCTGTTGCACCAACAAAGCAACGTAAAAGGACTTTAAGAGATATTTGCACAAATGCAAACCCTCCTTGCACTGCCAGCATGGTGCAAGCAGGACTTTCAGGTGAGTGAGATAAATGATATCAAATCAGGGCAGAGGATGAGGAGGTTGGACCTATTGCTCCAGAGAAGTGTTTTATGTACCTAGATTTGTTCATACGTTTAAATTTGTCCATATGCTGAAATTTCATTGTGAATTTGGGGTGTGTACTTCTACTGCAGCAGCCATTTCAGGTAGATTTTATAAAGCATGATATGTATAGGAAATCTATCTGGGAACCATGAGTTACAAAATTGTATTTGCATCAACTATTTCTGCTTATGTTGTGATAGCCTCTGACCAGAACCCTGTGGAGATTTCCATGACATTATCTGCAATTATTGATGAAAGTTAGTTGAAAATGTAAAATTCATGTAAAATACTTTTTTCCTTTACCAAGGTGGTTTTCTATGGCAGTACCCCAGTGGGTCTGAGAACTTTTGCAATATGCAAAATAAGAGGGACAGTCCTTTGAGTAAGAACTTCCAAATTAATTAAAACACAAGTGGATATAGCAATCAATCAGAAGGAACAGAGGGTTAAGATTTGTCCTGGTGGCTTTGAATTTAACATCACCCAAACAGCTTGGGAAGAAGAGTCAGGGGATCATATCAGAAGTGACTCAAACAACAGAATTAATGTAGTCTGTTGCCAAATAGGGCAGATCACACAGGAGTGAAATCACAGCCATGAAATACGAACTTCTGATACTCCAGAACCCATGAAATGTTATATTTCCCACCACTATCTGTTACAATATCCTGCATACAAAATCTGCAGCTTGCCACCCTGTGTCCTGCTCTACATTCCTTGGATGCTGGAAGCCAGTTGGAGTTTGGGGCAAATTAGGAATGCAGTATCACACTCCAAAATGAAGATGAGAGAGAAATATTTTATTTTTCCTTGATGGAAAAGGTCAACCTTGTCCCCACCCCCACTGCACTGCTAACATTAGACAATTGTTTTAGTTCATCACCACAACAGAGCGTAATGTTTACTTATTAGACCCGAGGGTAATGTTGATCATTACAGAACAAACCATTAAATCAATTCCGTGGATGTCTTTGAGGTTTAACTTCTATTCATATGCTTCCAAAATGTAGACATTTGAAGTTTTGAAATAATTTTTCTGTTGGCTCATGCAGCCATTTCAATGCGACAGTTAATGCTAATAAATAATATTTCCCTGTATTAAAAAGTCCTGGAATATTTCTCTCCACAACCAGCCACGTTGACCTTTTAATCAGAAATTTTTTATGTTCATAGAGTTAACATCCTTCTGGGGATTTTTATGTCTCTTCCCTCTGCGTGTTTTCACCTCTAGTCTGGAAATGACTCACTTAGTCCATGTGATGGTAGCTGGGATGGAGCCTTCTAACCTTTCCAGAAGCTCCAGGAGTTTATAACTTACTTCCAAATTCAATGACAGACTTTGTTTGTCTGCATGGTTATACCACACATAAAACCCTTCCCACAGCACGATGTCAAAAAAGAGAAAATGCTCTCAGTCCCATTCTCAGCTGGTGTGAACTGGGGCAGAGTTTGGAAAGGTTGGATGATTCAGTCCCAAATGCCACTCGTGGGGCAGGGTGAGTCAGGCCAACACCAACTGTGCCTGATGCTGAGGCCAATGAAACTTCTCAGATTTGGGCCAGATGAAAATGGACCCAGGGGGATGGAAAAGGTCCCAGGCATGCTGGACTTTGGAGGTGTTTGGCTGAGCTGGAGATGATTCTCCCTGTAGCTGTAGCGCTGTGCTCCTTCCCACTCACCTGTCTTCCTCCAAGAGAGCACTGCAGAAAGGGCAAACCCAAAGGAAATCCAAAAATGTCCCAGAGATTTCACAGATAATTTTTAAAAAGGCTTTTAAAATATCAGAATGCAACAAGGTGTTTGTAACTGTAGAAGGAATTGAGCCAGAACAAGGGATAACATTTAGACTCCTAAGTCAAGGCAAATGGGTTTTTTTAGGTTTTTTGTTTGTTTGTTTGTTTGTTTATTTTGTTTTGGGGGTTTTTGGCCTAGAAGACTTGGGGCTTGGTTTGATTTTGGGGGTATTTTTTGAGAAGAAAATAAACTTTCTAAAGAAAACAAGATACAACAAGAAAAAAGTGCATAATTTCTGGCTTTGGAAATTGTGAGTGTTTGTTTCCCTATAAAATAAATAATGGAAAATGTGCATAGATCCTTTAGTCAGTCCTTCTTCCTTATGAGTGTGCCAGAGCCTACTGGGCTGTGCATCAGAAGATTATAATTAGATATTTGATCTTTTCTTTTCCCCTAAATACTTTAAGCATGTGGATAGAAGACACACAGTGCCCAGATCTCTTTTTAATTCAGGCTTGTTTGCGAAGAAGTTTATTTGTGACTTCTGACAAAATTGCTATAAATGCTTCCTTCTATTCACCAAGCTCCTTCCTGGATCACACTTCCTATTTACATTTGCTAATGCTGTTTGTCCAGGACATATATACCCAATAATCAATTTATGCTGAGGGGAGTGGCCTCTCTACTCTTGCACCCACTGATCATTTGAGAATTTGCCTTCAAAAATGCAGTCACATCCCAAATGGCCAGAGGAAGAGAACAGGACCAGAAACTTGAGACAAAGAGTTGAAGAAACTTAGCTAACTAGAGAGAATGGTTAAGTAATGCAGGAAAAATATATCCAACAGCTTAAGCTGTGTCTGTGACTTCAGAATATTTCCCAAAGCTTGCACAGATATTTTCAGACTTGTCCTTGTGGAAAAGATACTTATTCTTTGTCCAGAAACCTCTGTTTTCAATTTTCCCCTCCCAATATGCACTTGATATCAACAAGAGCTGCAGAAGTGTAGCTACAAGTGTATCTCCTGCTACAAACTGGGATGTGTAGCCTTTTCCTGGAAAAAAAATCACATTTGTCAGAGCTTTGAGTGCCATTGCAGCTTTGCCACCCAAGCTGCACCTATGTGTGGGGGACTTTTCTCATATGCAGTGTATGGGAGCAGAAAGGGAAGATTTACTGTTTTGCCTGAACATCTGCACCCACGGTAGGTGAATTTTTTTCCCCTGGAAGTGCTCCTGTTCAGGCATGATTCCTATTATAAACAGTTTTAAACATTCCCTTTAAAAAGCAGACAGGGCTTCTTCCAGAAGAGCTGATGCTCTCACTCCCCCACAACAAATTCTTCAAAAAAGCAGCCTTTTTTCAAATCTACAAACCAAACCAGATTTCTGTATTTGCCTCAGCTTTTGGTTTTGTACAACAGACTGCTCACCTGTTATCACAACTTTACAGTTTGTTTTACTGCTCCAGAACTGTGTCTGATAACGTAGAAATAGAGTTGGTAGCGACAAAACGAGACAACTCTGCCCCTTCGGCGTGAATGAAAACTGTGAGATTAATATAGGAATTCTTCTACAGGAAGGGGAAATTATTGGTGTTATTGAAGGGATGTTTATGTGAATTTAAGTGAGTTTACATTGGTGGATGCCCCAGCACGTGGTGCATGTGCTGCCCTCAGCACATGAGGAACTGAGGGAGGTATAAAGACATTTTATCTACAGAGGTTAGACTAGAAGCAGAAATAATTCTTCCTGGCTTTTCTATTCACCTCTAAACTCAGGTTAAAAAAAAAAAAAAATAAAAAAATTACATGCTCAACTGCCTTCCCACAATGGTTTTAAAACAGAAGGTGAATCAGCTGAGAGCCTGCCCCCAAAATATTCCCTTTGATGTAATTGCACGGGATGCAGATTGTGTGTGGGATAAGCTCCGTGTTACAGCGCTGTGGCTCCGGATCAAGACAGTGCACCGTGAAATACAGCAGGGCTCATGCAGCCCCACAGCCTCCCCTGGGAATGGCTGCATGCAAATAAAGGATTCTCGGGTGAGGACTCAGAACAGCGGCTGGAGCTCTCTTTCAAGTCCTTCTTCTCATTTCATGCTCTGTTCCTTTCATCCTCAGATTTTACAGGAAAATATTCTCTCTTTTGGCTTTGTTAAGTGATCCAAACTTTAAGCAGCAAGTGAGGAAACCTACCATTTTAGGTTAAGATAAGCATGCTAAATTGCTGTATTTCAGTTACAGTAATAACCTTAAACAATTTTAAACCTCTATAAAATGTCACAAAAGAGAAATAAGTTGGCAGAGCGAGGCATTGACACTGATGGGTGCCCACAGAAAATCTCTTACAATATCATGTAAGGATTAACAGCTCTAATTTATGCGGTCACACAGATTTTCTTTCATGCAACTTCAGGAGGGATCTTGCCATCTGAATTGTCATGTGCCATTATCACCCTTTAATCAGGTTATTTCGTTTTATTTGAACAGCATCAAAGAAATGCTTATGACACAGGCAGACCGGTTCAGTCAAGAAGAGGTAAGGAACTTTATTCACAACAGGAATCCAGCTCCAGCTCCTGTTCAGCACTAAGTCCTTGCCCCTCTTTAAAAGCATGAATTTAGCTGAAATCCAGACTGAGAGGAGGTTGATGCCGGCTCTGGCAATTAGAAACAATTCAAAGCATCTCTTCTGAAGAGCTCCATGGCTAAATCAAAGTCAAATAGATTCTTTGGACTCCCATCCAAGTGCAAGTGTGGCCTATCTCATGCTGTTCTTCCCCATGGGCAGCTGGGCCATTGATTTACTGGAATCCAAGTGGATTTGGGTGGGGACTGTGTTCTGGTTTCCATTTCTGTGAGTTAGTTGGTTTGAAATCTGAAATGAGGTACTGACTTGGTGGTTTGCATGAGACTGAGCATGGATTCTGCTGGGTGGGAAGAATTTAGGGGGACTTTATTTTCCTAAGAGGAGATGGAGTGGAGTTGGTCTGTGGACAGAGCAGACTGGACAGTCTGTTCCAGTCAGAACAGAGACTGGACTGTACACTTATCAACCAGAGCTTCCCTGGGTTTCAGGGAGAGCTCTTTTCAACAGGGAACTTTTGGGATTCTAGCAGGACTTTATTAACCAGTCATGCTCCAACTCCGGTTTCATTTTATGGAGCCCAAGGAAAACTTTTCCCTGGTGGTTAAAGGACCAGGGAGCTGAGCTGGGTTGAAAATGAAAAGCTGTCCATGCTGTTATCCCACAGTCTGTGACACTTATCCCTGTTTGCTTGGCAGATCAACCAGATGTTTGCTGCTTTCCCTCCAGATGTTTCTGGGAACCTCGACTACAAGAACCTCTGCTACGTTATCACCCATGGTGAGGAGAAAGACTGAGAGCAGAGAGAGGAGCTTCTCCTGTGCTGATACACTAAGTTATTTCATGATGCTCTTGTGTACAAGACAAAGGGCTAAGCATCCAGGATGTGAAGCCATGTGGTCATCAGAAGTGAACCAATAAAACAGTTGAAAATAGATTAAAATTATTTAATGCTCCTGTTTTTATAAAATATCAAAATACCAGTTTTGTGAGGGTTTGTTCCCCCATCTTTTTTTTTCCTGTCAGTGGTTTGAAATGGAATTTTCTTGATGAACTGGTGCTTTTGTGATTTATTGACAAACTTAATGTTCACCAGATGGTTCATTGGGCACTGCAGTCTTACTTAACCTCTTGTCTTTTATAAATAAGCTCCATGTATTAATTGAGAATTCCTCTAACTTATTGCACCAGGAAGAGTGTCTGGCAAATAGAATTATGTTCCATTCCACAGCCCCTAGCAATGGAAGTGTAAATAAAACAATCTTAAGCTCTTGTGAATATGCAATATGCCCTCTCCATCTCAGTGATGTGGCCAGTTCCTGAAACCACTGACTCATTTGCTTTGGTGCAAAGGAGCAGAAACAGTGGAATATTGGCTGTTCCTCTCATAGTAAAGTTTACCTAGGTGCACTTAGAATCCAGGAATAAATTATTTCCTCCCTCACAGACATCTTTATTATGTGGAGAAGGTTGTCCATGACATAACAGTAACACTTGGTCTGTCACCCTTGGCCATCATTCTCGGGTTACAGGTGAGACACACACAGTGAGGATGTGTTTGGCCAAAGATCATCAACTCTAGGGACAAAGAGGACAATTTGGGAACTGCAGCCCATGAAAGCAGATTACCTCTTGCTTTTCCAGTCCAAGGGCAGCCTGGTTTTTCAATGGGCTACATTTTCTTGTCTTTAGACTTCTAGGAACGGGACATATTCTGCCTATGTGGAATATTGCATGAACACTTCCTGCGTGGGAGGCAGAAGGATGCTGCAGCCAAAGGAAAACAAGCTTCTGCTGTTTTAACAGCTCATGAAAATGCTTTCCTTGTGCATCAGTGCTGCTGGAGCCACAGTCCCACAGACACTGAGAGGAAGCAACAAGCCACTGTTTCCATCTCCTTAGGCTTTGTAGGAAAAGAACTTTAGGGCAAAGTGTGGAATTCTGCCCTCCTCAAGAGGGGCAGAAATTCCATGAGAAAGCTCTAACATCTGCATGACTCAGGGATGTGACATTCACCCCCACCTGCATTTTCTGTTGTTCCAGCAAAATCCTGCACTCTGTGCACTTCAATAATAGAGAACAACCGGAGTGAGAAGGCTCTTAGCACCCAGAAAATTCATAAAATAAACCTGCCCCTTGCCCCTGCGTGCAGAAGCTTCATGAACACTCCTGCACCAGCACTGTTTTTCCAATATAACAAGTTGATTCCCAATTGTATCTAGTAGGAATTATCTCTTTTAAAAAATATCAGTGGACACAGCTGGGGCAAAATTCACTCCTTTCCTGTACAAATCTTGCTGAAGATGCGGATGAGGCTTTAGCACTTCTTGCTCCCTGTAACAATTGAAGCAACACCCAGAGCTGTCCCTTCTGACACAATGAGCAGCCTCACTGGGCTTTGGTGACTCAGAAATCTTCTTGCAATACAAGAGTCCACACAACCTGTCCTTGCACCCCCTGGCTCACCCATTGTTTTTTCTCCCCAGAATGTTTTTCCTCACAGGTCCCTGACCACTGCCCATGGGATGGGGTTGTAGACTGGCAGTGGGAGGTCATGGAGGCTGAGGATTTTCTGTTGGCACAGTCAAAAAGATGATTTATATATGAGCTTCTTCTTTAGGCTCTTCTGCAAACCCAAGCAAGTGACAGCTCCTCTAAGCAAAGAATGAGCTGCTCATGAGGGAGGGCTGCAAAATGGATGTTCCATTTGCAGACCTAATTTGGAAATTTCTTGAGAGGTGGGTCTGTAAAATGCTCTTGTGTGACATAAACACATGCACAAAATGTAATGCTACCATGTATAAGCCCCACAAAATCACATTCCCCACCAAACGAGTACTGAGCTGAAGTCACTCAGGCATCAGATGTCAGGCATTGCTTATGGTTTTTACACTGTGTGAAGATTTCAGAATGAGGCTGAAGACGAGATGAAACAGCACACAGGCTTACCTTTGGCCTTCAATCTAGAGAGATTTACTTTTCCTCATGCAAGCTGGTAGGCAAAAACTTGGAGGATAATGCTCTTGAAAGAAGAGGTCACACTTTTCCATCAAAGCACAGTTTTTTGATGGGTCTTTTTTCATCTGTAACTGTTGCATGACTTCTTCCAGTGCAGCTCTGTGACTTCTCAGGCTGATGGGAGTCTGGTCTGAGCAGTTCCACCTTCTCCCCTTCCCCTGGCTGCCCCCTCTCCCTCTCCCTCCCTCCAGTCAGCACTAGGGCTCAAACACACACAGCAGGTGCTGACTGAGAAGAAACCTCCTTGTCCCTAAATTTCCTTTCTGGACTCTGGGAGCTGACATGCCTCTTTAGTTCTGCCATCTTTGGATATTGCTGAGGTCACTTTGCCTTGCCCTGCTGCAGGCTCACACCTGCAGATGGGACAGGAGCATGGAGCTGGGGGGAGGATGGAAATCAGGACTACCTGAATGTGGATTAGGTTGAGCCAGGTTTATCATGAGGAGGGTTTAGTTTGGAGCACTGCAATTTTGAGGCAAATCTCTTGATTGCCCTCACTTACCTTGAGCAACCTGGGTAACGTTTTTGGAGGAAGCTAAACCAGAGGCTCTGCTTGGAATTCAGTCCAAATTCCCTTTGGCTCCTGGTGGGACCAAACCAGGGTGCAGCTGTGATGCCCTGCAGCACCAAACAGTGAAGCAGCACCGGGGTGCTCCCAACCACCAGAGCTCTGGAGACCCTGTGAAGTGGTTTGTGGCTGTACAAAGCCCCAGGTTCCATTTGACCCCGTGTGCCTTCAGGCTTTTTGCAGTTCTGCTCCTTCCTTGTTGCTGCACTTTTATCTTGGTTCAAAATCCATTTCTTGTTTTGCTTTTTTTTTCTGTCTGTTACCCCAGAATTATGGCACTTTAAGGGCAGTGCAGCTGAGGAGCCTGTTGCAGATTGCTTGAAGAGATCTTTGGATTGGGCTATGCCACCAATCTGGTTGCACCTTGGACCCTGTGAGACAATCTGGGGTTGTCATGCTTCCCCTTCTATAAAGGGAAAGGACAAATGTTCAGATGAACATCATGAAAATATTCAAGATTCAAAACAAGCCTGTATCAACCCCAATTTCATTTCCATCTCCATTTTCATAGGGGGACATAGGGCTGTGCTCATGAGGTTTGGATGCAGATTCAAATAACCAAAGAGAACAAAGAATTCAGACTAATTCCACAAAACAGACTTGCACCAAGCATCATTAAAATGATCAGATGGGAACTGAACTTGCATGAACCCTGGCAGTTGGTCTTCAGTGTCAGCCCTTTCACAAACAATTACTATTTGGATGGGAAAAAACAAAGAAGCAGGGTAGAATTGATAATGTATTTTATTAACTCTTGAAAGTTTAATCCCATAAACCTTTCTGAAACCTTGTGAAAGGGCAGAGCAGCCTTTGAAAGAGACTGCAGAGAAAGGTTCTCATGAGTTCCCCCAGTTTGTTGTTCTGCTTAGAGGCAGGATTGTTGTTACAAACGTTTGTCTGACCTATCTAAACTTTGTAGGTAGCCTCAAGTCCAAAGCTAGCCTTAGATTTATGCATTTTTTCCCCCTAACCTAAATCTTTCTGTCTGCAAATTAAGCCAATTTCATCCTTTGCATCCTCTCTGTAATGACGTTAGCACAGTGGAAGCCTGTTTAGTTTTCTTTTTTCAATATTCTTTTTCCAACTCTTCGTCCCAGTCATCTTCTCCACTCCTAATTTTTCTTGCTCTCTTTAGGATTACCTTAAATTTGTGCATTTTTTGTTTTTAAACATCGCATGCCAACTTGGACACAAAATTCCAGCACCAGCAAGATTGGAATAATTATTTCAGAGGTTGGTTGTCTGTAAAAAGCCAAACAAACCAATTCCCCCCCTCTGTGATTCAACAGCTCTGAAGGTTATGAATGTTTCTAGGCAATGTGGGTAGAAGTTTATTCCAGACCTCTCTTCCTTAATAACTGCTTGTTTCTGATCCCTCTGTAGCTTCTCCTGTCTATCCCAGAAAGTTCCTCAGATCTGATTCCCTCTGCCTCTGTTACCTTGGTAATGTGCAAGCAGGGGTTATCTGAGGACATACCTTGAATTTTCACGAATGTTAACGAGGTGTAGATTGTCTGGAGCCTCCTTTTTCTGTTTGAAAACAATGCCAAAAGTGTTTAACATTTTCATCAATGACCTGGGTGATGGGACTGAGTACAACAAATCCATGCTCTTCCCAGCAGTGTCCATGGACAGGATGAGAGGCAATGGACATGTTAGAATACAGGAAAGCCCCTTTATGCTTTTGGACTGTGAAGGTGATCAAATATCAGAACAGCTTGGCCAGATAGGCTGTGCAGCTCCCAAATATTGCTGGAGAGACCCCAAACCCAGCTGGATTTGGCCCTGGGAATCCTGTTGTAGCTGATGCTGCTCTGAGCAGGAGGTTTGGTCTGGACAATCCCCTGTGGTGCCTTCCCACTGCAAACCCCTGAGATGCTGATGTTAGAGGTGCCAGCACTGTTAGCACTGCCCAGGGGACACTGTCCTTGCACTGGGGTGACACCTGATCAATCTATGCTGCACCTTGAACCTGGGATCCTCTCCTGAGCAGCTGCAGCCTGACCAATTACTCCTTGAATTTTACTACTTCTAACATGTAACAACCTGCACTGATCTTTAATTCTTTCTCGTTGGCTTTCTCTCTCCCCTTCAATTTAAAGCTGCTCTGAAATCTATCCCAGTCCTCCAAACTCCACATAAGCTGCCTTAGCTTATAGCCCATCATCCAAAAATTTTGTATGTTCTCCCTTTCACCCTCCAAAATGTTAATTTTGAACAGCATTTGACTCTGGGACAGTCTGATCCTCCTCCTTTTCCTTCTCCTTTGTCATCCTTGAAATGTCTCCTGATTTTATCAGTGATAATTCACATTGGATATGTTTTAACTGTACTCAGGGGCACTGGTCTTTAACCTGCCTGCAGGCAGAGAAAGTTCTGCACCTTTGGGCCTCACCTCATTTTCTCCTCAGTCTGTTTGAATTCAGGTGGTCACCAGCAGGATGTCCATGAGCCACATCTCTCTGAGCCACCCTATGACAATGCTCATGCCCAAGGAGAGGGGATTTCCCACTGTGAACGGGCAAAAAACAATCCAGCTGGGTTATGTGAAGAGTAAATCCACTTGGATTCCTAAAGGGGAGCCCATGGCTTGCATCAGAAAAGTCTCCAAATCCCATGGCCATGGCTGAACCCAGGACATGAATTCCCAGCTCAGGAAGGAACACTCCTGGGATGCTGGAGCTGTGCAGAGCTGCCTGTCCAGCTCCAGCATCTGAGGTCCCTTCCCTGCTGTGGAGCCCTTTTCCAAACTCAAGGCTTTGGGAGCCATAGGAAGGAGCCAGAGCCTGGATCCTTCAAGCACATGTGGACGCAGTATTTGAAACAACTGACATATTCCTGGCATACAAATCTGGGAAGTTTTATCAGAGTTATGCAGCTTGGGGGATTCTCACGTGTATTGACTTCACTTCACTTTGGCCTCTTGGATGTGGTGTATATTCAAGGAGGTTCCTCTCTGCAGGACTTCTCTTCAGAGGCTGAAGGGAGAGAGGTCCTTGAACAGGCATTTTGTGGCACTTAAGCTCCTCTCTCCTCTGATTCAGCCCCTGCAAGCATCTGTCCAACCCCACTGGTTGTAAAGCAGAAGCCCAGGAATGCTAACTCAGGTATTTAAGGTCAAGCATGGCAATACCGCCTTGAATCTTTATCTGGTGAACTGTTGCCATTTGTTACTGTCCCTTTCAGTTTAAATGACTGCTTGATGTGCCTGTTGACCTGAGAAACATAAATTTTTTTGCAAAATATACGAGCAATCTCGTGTTTGGTCAGCTGCTTTAGCAGGGATACAGAGCTCAGATGCCAGGCCAGGCAGGAATATTTTATATATAATGATTAAAAGACAGGAGCTGCCCTTTTCTAGGGTAAGAGGACTTATGTAAAAGGGAGGGGAGATCCAAAGAGCCTTGTCCCTTTAAGGTTTGGAAGCTGCAGGTACCAACACAGCTGTGATGAGTAGAAAGTTCATGACCAGAGAGTAGAGTGGGATGGGGAGGAGCTTCCTCTAACAGGCCAGAAAGAGATAAATCTCCATGAATTTCCTGGTGAGTTGGTGCCTTTAAGATATCAATGTGAAAAGGATGCAGATTAAATAGCAGCCAGAAAGGTTTTGTTTTATTTTCTCTGTAGAGCAGGCATTAGCCAGTTTCAGCAAGCATCGTGCCCTTCCCCAACCAGGCTGAGAGTGCAAAGGCTGTGACAGAACTTAATGCTTGGAAAAATAATACTGGTGTGAACCAAGTGCCAAAGGAGTGCAAGTATCCGTATTTTGTATGGAATTGCAAAAAGCCTTATGGAAATACCAGTGATTTCTTTTTAAATTGGTGTTACAGTTCCCCCATGTTTGCACCAACAGGTAATGCTGAAATACTGCGTATTACTGCCCTGGAAAAGGTGGGAAAGGCCAGTTTTGTTCCAAGGTGAAACACAGATGTGGCAGTGTGGGCAGACCCCTGAGGCTGTCACAGCCTGGCTGCTGGCAGTGACCCCCCAGTGTCCTCTCTGCTGTGGCACCAAATGTCACCAGGTTTTACCTTCCCCAGCCTGAGCTACAGGCACAGCTGAGGGCTGCGGCCAGGGCCCCTCTCCCTGTGGTGAACGTGAGCTTTTTCACCCCCATTTTTACATCAAACTGCAGCCTCATGAGTCCATGTGAAATATTTTCAGGTTTGCTAAACTCAAATCCCGATTTGCTAAGTACTATCACGCCTTGGAGCTGCTGCTGAAGACAACTGGCAAGTATTTCATGCAACGTGTTTGAAACCTCTTTCTTAGCTCCAGTGTTTCTGTACCTTTGGAGAAAAAACCCTGGAGCATGGCTGGCAGCAGGAGCTGTCCCACACCTGGTGCTCCTCCAGCCCCACAGGTTAATTAACGGGGAGCTGTTAATTCCAAGGGGTTCCCCTGGCCCAAGGAAGCTGCCAGAGAGGATGAAGAGGGTTCATCCCGTGTCCCCACACAGCCCTGGCTCTGCTGTCCCTGCTCCCGCACAGCCAAGGTGGAGCCGAGCCCTCGGCATGCCAAGGTATGGTTGGTTTTTTTCAAGGAGAATTTTAATTAGGGGCTTGGAGGCCTTGGAACAACCCTGGGATTGTGCCTGGGGGACGGGTTCTTTGGGGAGGAGGGACGGGGAAGGTTGTGGGGGTTTTGTTGTTTTGTCTTCCCTCGGCTGTGAGTGACTTTCAGTGCCCTGTTTAGTCAGCTGTGGCTGATTATATAAAGTAACCCCCTGGCTTTTCATATAACATAGAAAGCTTATCACCTTTTCCAGCCACTACAACACTCATTAAAGTCCCTGGAAAAACAACCACCTGCTTTCACTGTTAAAGATCTGTGTTTTGTGCCTGCTGCAATGGGTGAAGCCCTGGGGTGCTGGGCAGTGTGTCCTTATGGCAGGACCTTTCCTGGCTGTGTACCTGGCTGAAGGAGGAAAAAACCCCTCATTTTTAATCTAGATGAATCCCCCTAGTTGTGTTTAAATCTCCAGGTTAAAACAGTGCAAAAACTGGAGCTGAGTTCCTCAAAGCCCTGCCTGTCATTGGTTTTCCATGTTAGGACTGGGAGGAAAACAAGAGGCCTGGGCCAGTTTAACTGCTGTGGGCATTTTGTGGAAGGGCTGATGTGAGGAATAGGATTTTTGGTGCTTTTGTTACATTCAGTGAGGGGCAGAGCAGAGGCCACATCACTTTGAAGTGATGTGCTGGGTCTGAGCTACTTCCTTGGAGAGGTGACACCTCCTCTAATGACCATTATATTGGTGGATAAATTCACCAAAAAACTCAGGTAAATTGAATGTGTCCAGTCATTCAAAACTCCTATGGCCTCACTCAGTGCTCCTTACAAGTACCAAGGCATACTTCTTGAGCTTTGGGTTAAAAATAAAGGCCCAGCACTGTGTGGGAGCATGGGGGGCTCTGAGGAGGTGCCCCTCAGCCTTCCCTGTGACCTCCCACCAGCCCTGCTGTGGGCAGAAAGGGGCAGGAATGGATGTGGGAACAGCTGATGGAGAAGCAGCTGAGGCACAGCTTCAGCTGCTCTCGCCAAGACAAGAGCAGATGTTCCCAATAAAACACTGACTCCTCAGATGTGGGTGCCTGGCTGATAACAAACAGCAGGAGGGCCCTGTGCTATTAGACCACAATGAAGGCTGGGGTGGATTCTCCTGTGTCTCATAAACACTTGAGTTTGGTGGAGCCCTCAAGTGCATCTTTGTCCTTTACCCAGCTGCCTGCACTGTGAAACCCACAGGAACTTCATATCTTTGAAACCTCTCCCACTCTGTCAGGCTTGGCTGAAGTTTGCATGTGGTTATTAGAGCAGAGGACAGGCAAGTGCATGTTTTATTCTTCTCCATCCCCCCCAATGTGCTTTTTCATGTGTGTGCATATATCCTGCTGCTCCTGAATCAATTTGTTGTTGAATCCTTGCTTTAGTGTAATTTAACTGGCAGGGTTGGGAACTTGGAGGCTTTTCTTTTCTTTTCCTTCTGGGTTGTTTCCCTCTACTGTTTTATGAATATTCCATTGCTCAATAACGGGAGGTGGAAAATGAAATCCCAAGATCATCTTTTAAAGGATGTTAATGACCATGAATGTAACCAATATAGTTAATAACAGTCCAGGCAGAGATGGGAGACCATTCCCTTCTTTTGAGTAAGGGCCAACATAGCTTTCTGATTATCCCTACTAGAGAGAGATCTGGATATTAAAGGATAAGTCATGTTAAGTATTTCCTTCTTAGACTCCTTATTCATTTATGCCTACTGGTTTTTGTCATCTTTAAAGGTGTTGTTTAGCCTGGTTTGAATTACTCTAAACCAAAAAGTTTTGAAAGACAGCTCTTGAATCCATGGAGATGTTTGCTAAATCCTTTGATTAAAGAGAAGGTGTTTTTCATCTTCAAGCAACCTTTGGTAACAAAAGTAAGAATTATTCATAATCTGAAGTGTGAAAGGGAGGGATGAGGACTTCAGATACCAGGAAGCTCTGCTAGGTGGAAGGGGCAGTGTGTGTTTGGTTTTCTTGTGCTTTTCTGATTTAAGTGTTGGGAGGCTCAGCAATGACGTACCATGTCATGGAGCCCAGCATGGAATTCTTAGGGGGGAAAAAAGCTGTAATTGCTTCCTTTGCATAAAGCAAAAACCAGGAGAAACCCCCTATATTTTACCCCTGGAGCAATAAGAAGATAAGGAAGTATTGAGCAGAGGAAGAAACAAAGCCCTTTGGCTGAAGAGGCTGTTGCCTCCAGGTTTCTCTCAGCTCCACCTCTTTCCTTTGTCCCTGTATTCTTCAGTCTCCTCCTCCAGCCTAGCTGCCTCTTAACCTCATTAATACTTTGCTTTGATGGTCTTAAGTTCTTGACAATTTATTCCAGATGTTTGCTACTTTGAGTGAAATAGATTTCCCAAATTTCCTGTTTACTCTTAATGTCTTTTGTCTTTTTCTTCTTTGAAAGTGTGACATTTTTTTTAACCTCTTAGCAATCCAGACATGTTAGTTCATTGTTCCACCCCCTCTTCCTCCTGGCATCTCCTGAAGTTTGTGGTGCTTTCCACAGAATGCACACTCCTTTTTTGTTGTCTTCTTGTGGGGCAATCTTGATCTTTTTCACCTTCCTTAATTCTGCACACATGAAAGTCTGACTCAAAAGTTTCTTAGGTGTGTTCAGTGTTGCTTTTTTTCCCTATGGGCGCACACCCAGAGGAGAGCAAGAAAATTAAGGAGAGAGAAAATAAAAAAAGCCATATTTTTTGACAGGCTCCAGACCAAATCTCCTTCAAACATGGGTTTTGCTTGTTCCTTCAGGCACTTTCCATGAATTACCTGGGGAGCTTTGAGTGGACAGAGTGGGCTGGCACTGCTCCTTGATCTGCTCAAGGTGTAGAAGTTGTGGCTGCTCTTAACAGGATTGGCACAATTCCCTGCACCAGGAGTGCAGTTGGAGCAGCACAACTGACCTGGGAATGGCTGTGCTGTTGGAAGTTCCCATTATAGCAATAAAAACGTGTCCATTTTAAAGTGGTTGTATGGCTTTAATTATTCTGTTGTTTTCTTTAAAAATAAAACCAAAAACAAAACAAACCTTTAAGTGAACCAGGTTTTCAAGTACAAAAGCTGTGCCTAGACCAGGCCTTAGGCCTCAGTCTTGCAGACACTTTCACAGGTGCTTAACTTTACCATTATGAGTAATCCTATTGATTTGCAACGCACTGCTCAGGCAATAAAGAGTGGATTTGTATGATCTGGGCCTTACCATGGGGTATATCTGAAGTCACTCTTCTGAAATTAATGATTACATGGGTGTAAGAGGAGTGTCCAGCCCAGGATTTAGTTAAAATTCATAAGACTTTTTCTTATAGGCTTCCTTTGAAGTATTTAACTGTCCTGACTGCCTTTGAATGCTGTACCTTGAAGGCCAGTAATTCTTTTGACTTTTGTTATGATGACCTTCAGAATAAATATTCAGGTAGGACTTGGTGTACTGTGACTTTCTATCTCTTGGCTGCTTGTAACTTTCCATTGAGGCTCTTTACAGTGCCTTTACAATGTCATTTCTGTGGTGTCTGGCACTGGCTGAGCTCACCCTGCACGTTTCCAGCAGCTGCATCTCTCTTTTCCATCCAGTTGCCTGTTTTCATGAAACTTGTGGCAACGTGACAGCTCTGAAACTCCTGTCTCACTCTCAAATTGGGCTGAAAGCAACCAACTCATTCAAAAGTCATTAGAGATGCATGCTCATGCACACCATGATCACATATATGCAGTATTTTTGAAGGAAGTCAGGCAGAAAAGATAAAAAGTTATTTGATTAGGGATAGATGCATTATAATGTTTCATGAGCTTGAAAAAAAATTACTTTTCTGTCTGGCTGGTCTTACAAATGTGCTTTACCCCAACTTATCTCTTACCCTGCTTAACAGAAACAGGCATAAGGCTACAATTTATGCAAAATATCAGGGAAAGGTTCTCCCCCTGTGAGTGATGGGGCACTGAACAGGCTCCTCAAGGAATGGGCACGACCCCAAAGCTTCCAGAGCTCCGGGAAAGTTTGGGAAATGCTCCCTGGGATGCACAGGGTGGGATTGTTGGGGTGTCTGTGCAAGCCCAGGGGCTGGCCTGGATGATCCTTGTGGGTCCCTTCCAGCTCAGGACATTCAATATTTCTATGGAATAGAGATGGACAAGCCTTTTTGGAAGCCACAGAAGGAAAATTCCCTCTTTCAGTATTGCAACAATATAAATGTAGGCTTGGCACCAGGGCTGAGGGGTCTGTGCCAGTGGCCGACACGGTGAGTGAGTCATTTCTGCTCAGGTGTTTGCTGGAGAAGGAAATCTTTGAGTTCTTAGAGAAATACTGGGGGGGAAATGGGCCTGTTGTGTTAAAGCACCAGGAATCTGACATCCCAGCCAGCTTTGTCCCAGCTGCCTGTGCAGCAAATCACCAAAGGGAACGGGGATTTGACTCAATCCAGCCTCTCTTCCCCTCTAAAAGGGCAATTTTAATTTAAGGAGTTTCAAAATAGGAAAAGAAAAACAACAAACCCCCCCCCTGCACCCAGGTACTGAGATCAGGAAGAGAACATGCAGCTTCAGCTGGAGCTTGCAGGGAAGGAATGCTCAGTGTGAGCAGGTTTATTCTGCATGGCTGCAGTACCTTGTGCTGCACAGCACTGAGTGTTACAATCCCAGCTCCCAAACTGTGAGTGTTGTTCATGCTGCAGCCGTGCAGGGAATGCCACAGCTTTTCCTGGCAAGAACTTAAACTGCAAATTTTTCAGCAATTGTGGTGAATTTCCATCGAGCTCAGCAGGAGCAGGTGAGCACAGGCTGGGTTGGATCATGCTCTTTGGCACTGTGGGATGCACTGGGGAACCGGGGATGGGGATGCAAGACATCAGGTGAGGATCAAGAGTCCCAAATTCTGTCACTGACTCAATAAACTCTTGAACAAGTTGCTTTTGCACTTGCCCATCTGATTGTCGTTGGAGTGATTGTGGCATTTCGTAAGGATTCCTGGCACTGTGCTAGTGGGTGCTTTGCAGGAGCCTTCAAGACCCCCAGGAACTGCCAGGTAGATGATGATAACATGCATATCCATTTTCTTCCTGGCCTGTGTGGAATTGCCTTATCCAAATCCAATCCACATTTAAGTCCACAGGACAAATGTCAAAAATTCAAGTTCTGAAGATGCTGTTTCTTTCCTGCTGTTCTACAGCACTTGCTGCTGGTGTTGTTGTTCTGCCCCTATTTTGGGGAGATCCGTGGGGCTTTGGAAGAGGATAAAAGTTACAGCTGGTTTTTCTCCCTCCTGTGGGTTGTAAGACCAGACTCCTGGGTGCTAGCAAGAATCTTGCACCTTCTCCTGGGAGAAGGATGGGATTTCTAGGTCTTGGACAGCCCCAGGGGCTGCTGCCACTGCCTTACTCCTTTTAAGTATTGTTCTTGGGGCACTGCCACTGCTGCTGCCAGGATTTGAGGCTCCAGCTCAGCCCCTGCTGGTGTTGCTGGCTTTTTTTGCAGCTCTCTGGTCACACAGTTGTTCACTGGAAACCTGGGCTATGGGAGATGGGGCACTACTTGTCTTAATTTATTTTCTCCTTTCATTTGCTGTTCACCATTTTGGAGATGAGTATGAAGGGAGACACACTGTGCAGAAATAATGTTTATTTTGGGAATGATCCATGAGGTATTCTTTTAATCAAGCCTTTGGTTAGATTAGGACTGAATAGTGTGTCTGTGCAAGGCCAAATCAATGAATTTGGGTTTGAAGGCACCAACAACCTGTGAGAAGATCTGGTGAAATTGGAGGCTGGGGTAGAAAAATATCTTTATTGGGTTGTTGAAGGTACGTAGCTGTTCTAGGATTTTGCTGTCAACCTAAAAAATAATTCATTCCTCTTCCATTTCCAAGATGCTCTTCAGGTCCTGCCTGCAAAGAGTAGGATCAGCCAACATTCTCCATGCAGGACCTTCCTCTGTCCTGTGTCACTTGGCAAAACAACACAGCAGAATCTCCAGTGTTAGTTACAAAAGACTCACAATGGGCATTTGCTAAGTCACACACTGAATTTGCTAATATGTCTCTTCATAACTCTTATGTCTAGAAGCCCCAGCTGTGATCAGGGCCTTGTTGTGTGAGATGTTATGCAAATACATATTTTGTACAAACAGGATGATGAAATCACATGGAAAACATCATAATCAAAGCAGAAAAAGAGCAACAGGGGAAAGGAAAAAAACACATGGAGTTGCTTCTTCAGGGTCATGTGGTGGGCCACTGGCAAAGGCAGGAACAGCAGTGGGTCTCCTGGGTTCCAGGCTGGTCATTATCCTGCCATGGCATCCTGCCTCTCCCCCACCATCCCTGCCCTCTCCCAGTGCTCCTTTAAACTCTCTTGCAGAGCTGCAACACTGAGGGGGTTCTGCTAATTCAATTTACCCCTCGTTTGTCAATCTGCTCCCCTCCCCAGAGCCCTGTGGCTGCTTTGTGCTGCTGGGAACTGAGCTGGCCTTGTTTGGTTTCCAGAGAGGAGAGAGAGCAGAGCTGGGATGCTGCACTGAACCGTGGGGCTGCCATCCCAAGAACAACTTGTGGTCACATGCCAGGCTACCTGGTTTTAAATCGTGTCCAACTGCTAGAGCCAGGCAACTAAATACTTCTGAAACTTATTAAATTAACCAGTTAGACCAAGGCAATATACAAGGTAAAGAGGCCAAAGAAAGCATTGTGGGTGAAACCTTTTGAAGGAGAATTTTAGTTGCTGCTGATCAGGCTGTTACAGTAAATGTGGTGTCAGTGTTTCCATATTGGTCTCTTTTCTTTTTTTTTTTTCCTTTTCTTTTTTCCCCTTTTTTTTTTTTCCCCTTTTTTCACTGTGTGAAAAGGTTTGCACCTCATGAAAAGGTTTTCATGTGCTATGAAATGCAACGTGAAACCACTGGATCTTTGTTACCCAAAGAACCTGATCTTTGTTACCCAAAGAATCTGCACTGTTTATATAGGGACAGAGCAGCCTTTAAAACTGGGGTTTGAACCTGATGCCAACCACCCAAATATTTGGGGAGTTCAGCTTGTACTTGATTCTCCCTACATCAAAAGTATTCCCTTTGGTTGTTGCTCAGCACTGGAGAGGTGACAAATCCATGGGTCAGGTCCACCTGTGTGCTTCAGCTCTGGGGACACAAACAGCTTTGCTGAGTTTGTGGTTTTTCTTGGTGTGGGGTTGCTGGGATGAGGGCAGGATGCTGCTGCATCCCCACAAAGGGCTCTGTTACTGGGCAAGCTCTGTCTCAGCCCACACAAACGTGCTGCACTTGATTAATCACCTTCATTATGGTCATATTCTCACCCAGCCAGGAGCAGGGCACTGCACAGAACCAGCCTCCCTTTGTTTCCCCTGGAACTGCCAACCTGTTTCCCCAGGCCACGCCTCCTTTCTAATTTGAGTGACAAAATTAGGGAAAAACTGGTTTGCCTTTTGCTCTTCTATCCGCCTGGGCATGTCTGGGAATCCCTAAGAATGACTGAATTCAGTGGTTTAAACCATTTTCTTTTTTTTTTTTTTTTTTTTTTTTACACACCTCCCACAATAACTCTGAAGTAGCTTCATAATGGAAACGCTGACACGGCTCGATCGCCTCAGCCCCGGGAGTGTGTTCCACCTTCTATTGTTTGCCTTGGCCTCTGTAAATTGTATATTGCCTCAGTTTAATTGGTTAATTTAATAAACTTCTGCAGTGCTGTATCAGTTGCCTGGCTTAGCTTTTATCCAGCAGGCTGATGAAGAAAGTATAAGTTTCAAAAGGTTTCCTGTATGAAGTTAATCAAATAAAAGGTATCTCCTACTGTACTTTGCATGTATGTCTTGGAAAGATGGCTTGAATTGACACATTTTTACAATTAAAGCATTTAACAAAACTCTTTAAAAATCTTTGTGTAGCTTAAAAAAGAGAATTTTCCACTTAAGGCTGTGCAGTGCTTCAGAAGCCACATCTGAATGATAACTTAAGGTATTTTAGATGGACACTTGGGACTGCAGAGCAGGGAGGAAAGTGGGGAAAACACAACAGAAATGATCAGAAGGTATTATGAAATGGAAGTTCTGCAATCCAGCCATGTGTGAGGCTTGGGTGACCTGCACTCATTTTCTGGTTCTGGGCTGAAGCTCCTCACAACCACGAGCAGATCCTTTAACGCCTCCCTGCTTCGTTCCCAGTTTGTCCCTTTCTGAGAGTCTCATCAATTCCAGTTTTGGGATTTGGGGCTCTCACGCTGCAATGAGGCTTTTCCTTTGTTGAGCTGGAGTAAGGAGGAGTCAGAAAGCTCAGTACCTTCACTGTGGGTGCAGCAAAGCTTCTTTCAGGCCAGTGCAGAGAGCCCTGGAGAGGCCCCTTGTGAGGGAGTGTTTGTCTGTGCTCAGCAGAGCCACGTGTAACACGAGCCCATCTTTATCTCTTTTAATCCTCAGCTCCAGCATCCCAAGATTTAGGGGTATTCATCTATCAAGAGTGATTTAGATATACTTGATCATGCCTCAGGGCAGGGGGACAGCCTAGGTTACTTCTTGATATCCCTTCCAGCCCTGTTTTTTCATGACTCTATTAGATCTGACAACAACAGAATCGTATACTTTGTTCCAAAGGCTCTGTCCATTAATTAGTACTTTGTGGTGCACAGCTCCTCTTCCCTTGAGGAGCTCTAAGAGGTTGACAAGTGCTAATTAAGTCCTACAAGAACTGGTGTGTTGGGTAATTATTATTTTACAGGTAGAGAGACTGAGGTGCAAATGTAACCCACAGGAAGTTTTGGGACAGAGTCTCACTTCGATGCTCAGCGTTTTAGCTGCTTAAAATTCTGGTTGAGCTGTGCCTCTGGGCTGTTGTCAATGGAGAATAAGGTGGTGTTTCCCTCCTCCTGCCCACATCTGAGACAGTCAAGGCTGTAATGGGCTCACTAGCCATGTTTGGGCTGCATCAGCATCAGAGGGGCACTGCTGGTAAAATGAATCTTCCCTGCGTGCCAAAAATAAGTTTATTTTTTCTCTGTTCCACGCTTCTTGGACTTGCAGAATTACACTGACTTTAAAGGGGAGCTGCCCCAGAGCCTTGAATCAGGCCTCTTGTACAGAGAGGGAGGTAACCTCTTGCAGTCCATGCCATTTGAGTGTAATTTTCAATCAAACATTTGCCAGTGTAATTAGTCTGCTTCAGAGTTCTCCGGTGTGCGGTGACGCGGCCAAGTGGCATTTGAGAACACTTGAAGAGGAAACGGGCTAATTAGTTTAGCTCTGGGTCAACAGCACCTCAGGAGCCAGACTGGGTCCCTCTCTGGGTTGCTGCTCTTTGAAGTTCTGTGTTCAGTCAGCAGTGCCTGGCTAAAGGAGGGTCTGTGGTGTGGGTGCTGAGGTGTGGCTGGAAGAGTTTGTCCTGTGGCAGGGTCATCCCCCATTCCTGTCTTTCCATCTGTGATGTTGCATCCCTAAGAGAGATGACATGTGTTGCTTTTCCTGCATCTTCTGCATCTCACAACACCAGTTTGCAAGGTTAGGTTTTGTGTAGGATTCCAGGAAAGCTCACTGATTCCAAAAATAATATTTAGTGTCCTTAATCAAATTCTATCCTGAAGACTCAGTGATTCCACTGACTTCTCTGGGTCTCTGAAGTCTGTGCACAGGGATCTGAATTTGATCAGCTGCGGATTCTGATGAAGCAAATTTCATTCCACCACACCAATCCTCAAACCTCCCATTTGTAAATTATCCAGCTGAATTCCCACCTTAGCTCTGCGCCCACAATTAAAGATCAGTTCTACGAGAGCCCTTTCTCGCTCCACCTGAAACACACATTAAATGTTGGCAAACCAGGAATGCAGACCTGAGAGTACAAATTCCAGGGTGGTAGCAAATTTGTCCTTGATGTGCTGCAGAGGGGCTGGTTAGACAAGTTAAACTCCAATTAGCAGCTTTCGTGTGATGGAAATTGTTGCCTTGTTGCCTCTGTCCGGCCCTGTCACGCTGCTGCACATCAATTCCCTCCCCTCCTCCAGGGTGTGGTCTCCATTAACCTGTGCATGCTGTAATTTGTGGTGCTGCTCAGTTTAACAGGACCAAGGTGCCTTGGTGAGAGGGTGAGGTGCCTGTTGCAGCCAGGAGGGTTTTTCCCTTTCACACACCATCCCTGGTAATCCCACAAGCCGGGGTGTGATGCAGCTTTGCACGGCAGCACAGGCTGGGAGGGAATGGGCTGGTTTATCAGGAGGAAGTGGTGGGAATGAGGGAGCTCAGGGCTTCTGGACAACTAACTAATATGATTAAGCAGAAGCCATTTATTTTTTTTTTTTCATTAAGCTGTATTTATACATTCTAAAATTCACACATGATTGGTGCCTCTATCTTGTCCACATATTCATCCTGCACCTTTCAGGAAATATGATTGGTTACAGTCCAGTGCTTCATGGCCCTGCTTTATCTAGTTCTTGGTATTCTGTTTCTCAGCCTCTTCTTTCTTATTTTAGGACAACTTATGTCTTAGCAACCTTGATGAATTCCAGAGGGGTCTGATAAGGATGACTAAAGACGGTGGCTGGGGCACAGTGTGGCCTGAGCTGCTCAAACACATTGCTACAGTGGAAATGAGCCCCAGAGATGTTTCTGCCTCGTTTTTTCTCCCTGATGAAGAGGTTTTCTTGACTAGGACTACACAAGTAATCTTGTCCCAAACTGTGCTGGACATGCAGGTGTTCCCTGTGCTGTGTGAGGCTCCTGCCAGAACAGTTACACCACTGGACTGGACAGATCACACCCACAGTACTGCACAGTCCCTGTGCAGTGCCCATTCTGGGGGAATTCTGCTATGGTGAGACATTAACTTTTAAGAATT
>VXBB01003357.1:34737-46532 GCA_013399915.1 Illadopsis cleaveri | reverse complement strand
CTGCTGCCCAGGATTCTCCCTGGAAAAGCCTGGAGGAGTCTCTGCTGGAAAAGACGGATTTGCCCTGAGGGAAAAGTCGGGATTTAACCGGGAGCATGGAGCTGCCAGGGAAAAGGCAGGAAAATCCTGGAGCAGCTGGAAAACGACCGGATGGTTTTTAGGGAATAGGTTTGGCAGCTCTTTTCCCTGCTCCACCGCTTTCCCGGAGTTGGGAGAGCTACAAAGCAGGAAAAAACAACAGGGAAAGAGGATAAATAAACTGGGAAAAGGAGATTTAAAAGAAACCAAGCTGAGTTTTCCTGAAGTTCCATTTGTGTCTGGAGTCAAAACAAGAGGGAAAATTCCAGCAAATTTTTCCTAGGTGCTGCAAAAATTCGGGAAAAGCACATGAGGCTCTGGCTGGAATTCCCAGAGGAGCTGGGGCTGCTCTATCCCTGGAAGTGTCCGAGGAAAGGTTNCCAAGCTGAGTTTTCCTGAAGTTCCATTTGTGTCTGGAGTCAAAACAAGAGGGAAAATTCCAGCAAATTTTTCCTAGGTGCTGCAAAAATTCGGGAAAAGCACATGAGGCTCTGGCTGGAATTCCCAGAGGAGCTGGGGCTGCTCTATCCCTGGAAGTGTCCGAGGAAAGGTTGGATGGGGCTCAGAGCAGGCTGGGATGGTGGGAGGTGTCGGGGCTGGAATGGGATGGGATTGAAAGTCCCTTCCCTCCCAAACCATTCTGGGATCCTCTGGAGCTGCTGGGATGGGTCCAGGGTGGGATTTTGTTCCCCAGCAGACAAATCCGGTGGGATGCAGCTCTGAGGGATCAAAGCACAAAAAAAATAGGATCCAGGGAAATCTTGGAGCTGCTTCCCAAGCCTGAAGGGGCTCCAGGAGAGGTGGAGAGGGGCCTGGGAAAGGGCTGGAGAGATGGAGCCAGGGAATGGAATTCCCACTGGGAAAGGGCCAGGATAGATGGGATATTGGGAAGGAATTCTTCCCTGTGGGTGACATGGACTGGGAATCTTCAGGTTGGTGACATGGATGGGGAACGTTGGGGTTGGGTGACCTGGGCACCCCCGATCCCAGTTTGGATCCCCCTCTCCCAGCCCTGCGGATTTTCCCGCCGCTCCATCTCCGAGGATTCCTGCTCCAGGTGAGGGGCAGCTGTGGAGCATCCTGGGAACGCTGCCCTCACCCCGTGCCGAGGTTTTCCAGGGGGATTGGAATTGGATTTGCCAGTCCTGCTCCGAGGGCTGTGAGTGCGGAGCTCAGGCACTCCTGTGGCTGGAATTGGATTAAGCTCTGGAATAAATCCTGTGAGTGCTTCCCTAATTCCCGACAGACTCCCTAATGCCGTTATCTCCCGGGTAAAAGCTCCTGATTCGTCCCTGTTGGAAGCAGACGGTGGCACCGGACACTTGGGACACCGGATCTGACATGAGTGGAAACGGGGATTGGGGTGGAAAAACGGGAAGGTGCCCTGGAGGTGAAATCCAAATTTAAACAGTCAGAGGACACAGTGGGAGCCCATCCGGAATGTCAGGGAGAGGGATTGGGAATGTCGGCTCCCAGCCAGGATCTTCCACTGTGCAGATTGGTTCTGGAAAGGCCCAGGTTGGGTCGGATCCAGGCTCTGGATCCCGGCTCTGTTCCAGCCTTTGGAGCAGGGAACAACTGTAATTCCTCATCCCGACTGCTCTGGATGCTGGGGCCTGATGTTCCATGGAATCCTGGAATGGTTTGGGTGGGAAGAGATGTCAAATCCCATTCCAACCCCAACACCTCCCACCATCCCACGGTGCTCCAACCTTTCCTTGGACACGCCCAGGGATTCTCTGGGAATTCCAGCCCAGCCCCTCCCTACCCTCTCAGATGGGAATTCCTTCCCAAGATCCCACCCCGAGCTCCCCTTTCCCATGGGAATTCCATTCCCTGCCTCCTGGCCCTCCAGCCCTTGTCTTCCTTCCCACCCTGTTGGCTCCATCCTCCTCCCATACCCTGTTCCCACATCCCATCTCCATCCCCTTCTGCGGATGGAAAAGGGATGTGCAGGATCAGGAGTGGCTGGAGGAGGCTGGGATCAGGGAAAGGCTCCCGCTCCCCCAGAACTGGAACAAAACCGGATTGATTTGTCCTTGTCCCCCAGAAATAGCGGGAAACAAGGAAAACATTCCTGGCTGAGATCCCATTGCCATCCCGGGAAGTGTCCCAGGCCGGGTTGGACACTGGGGCTTGGAGCAGCCTGGGATTGAGGAATGCCCACGGCAGGGTTGGAATGGGATGGGATTGAAGGTCCCTTACAGCCCAAACCATTCCAGGATTCCCTGGATCTGTGCACAGCAGGATGGGAGGGGGAGGGGGAGGGGCATTTCAGGCCATCCCAGGACCCAGATCCAGAGGATCCAAACCCAGAGGTGAAGGATCCAATCCCAAAGTGAAGGATCCAAACCCAGAGTGAGAGATCCAAATCCAGATGTGGAGGATCCAAATCCAGAGTGAAGGGTCCAAACCCAGAGGTGAAGGATCTGAATCCAGAGGCGGGGGATCCAAATCCAGAGGGAGAGATCCAAATCCAGAGTTGCAGGATCCAAATCCAGAGGTGAAGGTTCCAGACCCAGATGTGGAGGACCCAAACCCAGAGGTGCAGAACCCAAACCTGGAGGTGAAGGATCCAAATCCAGAGGCAGAGGATCCCTGTGGGATGTCCGGCCATGGCATCCCTTCCCTGGCCCGAGTGACGTCCCAAAGCCCCACCAGGGTCTGGAGGCTCCTGGATTTTTCCTGCCCATTTTCCCACCCTCGGCTCCTCTCTCACCACCGGGAGAGATCCAGATCCAAACCTGGGCTGAGTTTGGTCCCGTTTTCCCTCCTCCAACTCCCTGGACTGCCCCAAAAATCCCCCTTTTCCCAGGAAACCCTTCCCCCAGGACCATTTTCCGCAGGGTTGATCCAGGCCCAGCCCAGCAGAGCTGTTTACAATCCCTAATTAAATTCCGGGCAGCGCCTGCAGCCATCTCTGTTCTCCATCAGGCACCTGCCGGCCCTAATGGGCCTCTCCCGGTCATTCCGTGTCCTTGGATTTCCTGGAAAACCATCAAAGGCGGCCCTTGCCTCCGGCTGCTGCCGGTTCCAGGGATGCGGAGCTGCAGCCGGAGCGGGATCTGAGGAGGGGGTGCAGGAAGCTGGGACAGAATCCCTTGGGATCGTGGAATGGTTTGGGTGGGAAGGGAGCTCAAAGCCCATCCATCCCACCCCCTTCCATGGCCACTCTCCCAGATTTTCCCACATTTCTGCCCATGCTTCTCCTCCAGGTGGGGAGAGGCTGATCCCTCTGGGAAATGTTTGGTTTTCCCATCGATTTGCCTCACCACTTTTCCCTGTCTTTTCCACCTCTCCAGGTGGAGCAGAGGGAGTGGAAATTGCTTCAAACCAGACTCCAAAGGGAAGTGAACACAATTTTCCACGGCAGAAATCAAGGAGGAAAAAGTCAGGGATAGTTGGGATCTTGGGAAGGAATTCTCGGCTGGGAGGGTGGGGAGGGGCTGGGCTGGAATTCCCAGAGATTCCCTGGATCCCTGGGAGTGTCCAAGGCAAGGATGGAGCCACCTGGGATGGTGGAAGAGTTGGGGTTCGAACGGGATGGGATTGAAGGTCCCTTCCCACCCCAACCACCCCGGAATTCCATGAAATCCCGAGGCCTGGAGGGGATTTTTAACACATTTGCTCCCAGCAGGTTCATCCCTCCTGGGAATGGTGGGACAGGGATGGATTTGGGACTGGATTCACCCGGCTGGGACAGCCGGGAATGCGCTGATGGAGGCAGGAAAACATCCCAGAGAGGGCTCAGCTCCAGGAGAACCTTCCAGAATCATTCCCACATATTCCAGGGGGGCCCTTCCCAATCCCGCCTTTCCCCTCAGGCACAAAAATCCCAGGATTTTGAAGCATCTCCAGTGTTCTCCGTCCCCTGTCTTCTTCCACCCTGGTGGAAAACCATTCCCAGGATAACCAGGAGATTCCAGAGCTTTCCTTCTCCCGGGGTTCCTGGAGAGCGGGATGGGACATTCCAAGGGAATGCAGAAAATCCAGGACCAGGGGGGTCCTGGGTCCCTCCCCATCCCAGGGCGGGGACAAGGACACTGGGAAGGTCCTTGTGGTGTTCCCATTGATCCGGAGGAGCTGGAGAGGCTCATTCCTGACCACAGCCCGGCTCCGAGGGCTCGGAAGGGAAAACGTCAATATTGGAACGTTCCCGACGGCAGCGCTGCCCTCCCCAAGGGCACGGACACCACCCGGGGACAATGGAGTGTCCCCAAGGGCCACCGTCTGCTCCCTTTTCCCAAAAAAACCACACCCTGAACTGCTGGAGATCCGGGATCTGCCCCGTCCGTCCGGATGGGATGGGGAAGGGGGATGTGGTGGGGAGGGAATTCCCAGATTCCCAAAGCGGAGCAGCAGGGAAGAGCAGCCACATCCAGCCATGGTGACAGTCCCAGGATTCAGGCTGGGAAAATCCTGCTGGGAAAAGGTTTTGGGTATGGGTTTGGAGCAGTGGAGAAGGCAGGGACAAAAATCCATGGAAAAAAAAACCTCTCCCAGAGGCTTCATCCACTGGGATCAGCCATTCCTGCTGGGAGAAGCACGGATGGAAACACAGGAAAATTCAGCTGGGATAGTGGGAAACATCCCTGTCCATGGGATGGGACTGGAGGGGCTTTGGAGTCCTGTCCCACCCAAAATTCCAAGATTCCATCAGGGAAAAGCCTTGTTAAAGCAGCTTGATCCAGGAAAAGGAGGGACAGAGCCTGGAATTTTCCTCTGGATCCTCTCCAGGCTCATTCCCAGCNCCCGCAGCTCCCGGGGACAGCTCCGAGCTCGGCCTCCTTCCAGCCTCGGATTCCCGGGGTGCCCCCGGATCCCGGCTCACCGAGGCCTTTGCTTTCCTTGCTTCCAACGATTTTCCGGGAAAATCCAACCTGCAGGAGCAGCTGGGAAGATTTGGGATTGTTCCTGTGGAGGGAAGAGGCAGGGCCAGGCTTTCTTCCAAAGGAAAAAAATAGGAAGTGGGAAGAGATCCTCCCTGTGTCCTAGCAGCCAGCAAAATTCCAGGCTCCAAGTGCAGGAAAGGAGAGGAAAGTTCAGGAAAATCTTTCCAGAAGGAGAAACAAGGTCAGGGAAGGGACAGGTTATCCAGGATTCCTGGGGAATGCAAATCCAAATTTTCCATCCTCCCTCACCCCACAGATTCCCCTTGGAAGCAGAATTCCGAGCCCTGTGGGATGTGCTGGGACCAAGCCAAATCCCGGAGGATTCCCAGGGAATCTGTGGCTGCCCTATCCCTGGGAGTTATCCAGGCCAGGTTTCCAGGGGCTTGGAGCAACCTGGGACTGTGGGATGGGATTTAAGGTCCCTTCCCACCCAAACCATTCCGTGATTCCAGGACTGAAAATTTCCTTGGAGCAACCTCTTGTGGTTTTCCAGGTTCCAGGCAATTCCCAAGCCTTGGTGTTCGGATCCATGGGAGAGACTTTGGGATTCCGGGAAATCCCAGAGGGACAGAGGAGTGGCAAAGGGTTCATGGGAAATACGTGACATTCCAGGCTTGTCATGGAATTTGGGAACATCCCAAAGTTATCCTGACACCAGTTCCCGGACACACCTGGATCCCAACCTGGGATCATCCCCAAAATTTGGGATATTTGATGATTCTCGGATTATCTAGTTTCAACCTTTGGTCTGGACGTGATCCCTGGAGTGCTCCAGGTCCCAGCTGGAATGCAGGCAGGATCCTTGGGAATCCACAACCACTTCCAGGTGCTGGAAACCAACAGGGGAAAGAGCAAAAATGGGGAAAATTCCCGTTTTCTCAGAAAAACAGGAAAAATTCCCAAGCAGGTCCTGCTGAGTAATTCCAGCTCACCTTGGATTTGCTCGAACCCCCACGGATCCAGAGCCAATCCCTCATCCAGTGTTTCCAGGGATTGTGGATTGCATTTTAACTGGCAGCCTTCCCTCTGGAAAATGACTCTGCTTCCCTCAGGATCCTTGGATAATCCCTTTTCCCTTCTTTTTTCCCCCTTTTTTCTTAAGGAAGGAAAACCCCAGTGCTGGCTCTGAATCCTCTCATGATTCCCAGGCTCATCCCCGAGCAGGACAAGGAATTCCCGCTTTCCATTCCAGAATTCCCCTGGCACATCCCCCTACCCTGCTGGGAATACAAATTCCAGGAGTGCCCCTGGATCCTGGTTTTTGGCCGGAATTCTCCAGCCTGTGCCCGTCGGACACGAGGAGTCCCTCTGATCCCCTTTTCCGGGCTTTTCCCAGGGATTCCATGCAATCCTTGGCTGCCAGAGCGTGGGGGAAGCTGTGCCAAGGCCTGGCCCTGTGCCCAGTTCTGGGAAAAAAAAGATGGATTGGGGCTTTGCACTTTGTTCCTGGGAATTCCGGACTTGGAGCGGCTGACGCAGGGCCCGGAGCACGGAACTGGGAGCGGCCACATTCCTGACAAGGGATCTCATGGAGCTGGGGTGGGAAAAGGGACAGGACTCAGGTCCTGGAATCACATGGAGGAGCCACCCGGGAATGGGGAGGGGCGGAATCCAGCTCTGCCGGGGGCTGAGATCCCGGGATACGGAGTCCAAAGGGAGGGGGAAAGAGTGGGAGACCAGCCCAGGATGGAGAGGGAAAACCTGGGCTGGGAAGGGAGAAACAGGGAATTCATCCCAGCATGGAGCCATTGGAACATGGAATGGGATGAGTGGGAAGGGACCTCAAATCCCATCCTATCCCATCCCAAAACCTTCCCCAATCCCAGGGAGCTCCAGCCTTGCCTTCCACACTCCCAGGGATCCACGGATTCTCTGGGAATTCCAGCCCAGCTCCTCTCTACCCTCCCAGATGGGAATTCCTTCCCAGGATCACACTCCAAACTCCCCTTTCCCACTGGGAATTCCAATCCCTGCCTCCCAGCCCTCCAGCCCATATCCCAAATCCCAGCTCTCCTTTCCNGGGGCAGGGATTGCCTGGGAAAACTCGGGACCTGAAATCCCAGGTGGCTGCAAAAACAAAGGGAATTATTGTGGAGACAGGATCCAAATCCTAATCTCCACACGGATGGAATTCCGGCTGGATTAGTGGGAAGAGGAAAATCCTTGTTTTTTCCACTTCCCTCGTGGTGCTGGGGTGACTCCTGGGAATTTTGAGATCCTGGGAATAGTTGCTTTTCCAGAGGGATAGGATGGGCTGGAATGAGTATCTGGCTCATCCCATTTTCCTGACACTTCCCCATATTCCCACCCTCCTCCTTCCCTCCTCTATCCCATTCCCACTTCACTTCCTCATCCTGGATGAGCTCCCTGGGCTGATCCCACTGGGATCATCCATGGGAGAAGTTGTTGGGATCTCAGGGCGGCACAGGAGGGGATCCACCCAGCAAATCCCACTCTGGAATTCCTTCGGGATCCCAAATTCCCTCACCATCCTTCTCGCCGCAAATCAACCTGAGCCGGAATTCCTCTGGGAATTCCCTCACATTCCCAGGCTGGGAAAGGTTGGGAAAAAACCTCCATGATCATCAAATCCAACCTCCGACCAAATCCCTGTGGAAAAGTGCCGCATCCACTTGGCTTTTTAGCAATCCCAGGGATTCTGGGATGAACATTCCAATGCTCATCCCCTCCTCCAGCGCAGAAATATTCCCAAATATCCAACCAGACCTTCCCTGGCACAACCTGAGCTCTCTTCCCTGAGTTGGGCTGGATCCATCCCTGTGGATCCCACAGCATTCCCAGTGCTTCCCACAGAGCATTCCCAGGGCCCAGGGATCTTTCCCAGGGCCGATCCCGGCTCCCAGAGCCGCTGCCTTGGCTCGGGGATGGATCTTGGCAGCCGCTCCCGGCTCAGCTTGACCTCGGCCAGTCCCAAATCCCAGGAGCTTTTCCAGCTTGTCGGGATTTACGTCAGCCTGGCACGACCTGGAAAAGCTCCCTGGCACTGGGATGGAGGGGGAGAAGTGGGAATGGGGGCGATCCCAAAGCATCCTGGGGTTTCCATGAAATGTTCCAGGGAGTGCTGATCTGTTGGAAGCCCTGGAGAGGGAGGAAATAATGGAATTGTGGGGTCCTGGAATGGTTTGGTGGGAAAGGAGACTAAATCCAATCCCATTCCATGTGCAGGGACACCTCCCACATTCCCAGATTGCTCCAGCCTGGCCTTGGACATTTCCAGGGATCCAGGGGCAGCCACAAATTTCCTGGGAATTCCATCCCAGCCTTTCCCAGGGAAGGATTCCTTCCCAAGATCCCAGCTCTGTATCCAATACCGAGTCTTCCAGGGATTCCCAGGGTTGCTGCCTCCATCCCGAGCTGGCACCAGGATTGGATCCCAGTCTGGAAGTGCCTCTCCCACAGGGGATAACCATTCCCTGATCTCCCAGCTGGGATATTCCCGGCTCCATCCCACCCTGGGGTGGGGGCTGGTGCAGTGGGGAGAGAAGATCCAGGTGGGATCAGGGCTGGGAACAAGTCAGGACACAGCTCCATTTATTTCCTGGGATTTCGGGTCCCGAGTTTTCCCAGGCAATCCCTGCCCCGGCCATGGNCCCCAGGGATGGGCTCCGGCAGGATCCCAGTCCTTGGGCATGGCTTGTCCCTGGGATCAGCTGATCCGAACAGTGCTGGGAAGGAGGGAAGGATTGAGGAGCCCCGGAGCTGCTCCGAGGCTGGAGCCAGGCTGGGAGAGCTGGGAATGTCCAGCTGGATCACAAAAGGATCCAGGGAATCCTTGGGGCCTTTTCTAGAGGGAAAGGAGAGCTGGGATTTGGGATAAGGGCTGGAGGGCTGGGAGGCAGGGAGTGGAATTCCCAGTGGGAAAGGGGAGTTTGGAGTGTGATCCTGGGAAGGAATTCCCGTCTGGGAGGGTAGGGAGGGGCTGGGCTGGAATTCCCAGAGGATCCCTGGATCCCTGGGAGTGTGGAAGGCAAGGCTGGAGGTCCCTGGGATTGGGGAAGGTTTTGGGATTGGGCTGGGATGGGATTTGAGTTCCCTTCCCATCCAACCCTCTCATTTGATCCCGAAATCCTCGCTGCTCTGGCTCTGGGAATTCTGCATCCACGCAGCCAAGGGAAAACATTCCTCCCCTGTCCCGGTTATCTCCTGGAGGCAGAGCTCTCCCTCCGGGTGCCAGGTGCTGAAAAAACCGGGAAAAATGTGGGATTTTCCTTGTTTTGGCTGCGCAGCTCCGTGTTTACATTGCTCCGGCTTTCTCCACATTCCTGGCTCTGGCATTTCGGGACAGGGAGAGGATGTGCCAGGGATGAATCCCAACTCCCACTTCCCTGCTGGCTCCCAGTTTTCTGAGGCTCGGAGCCCAGCAGCTCCTAAAAAAGCAGTCAGGGAAGAGAATTCCTGATCAGCTGGAGCTCCTGATGGATGTGGAGCTCTCCAGGAGGGGAAAAACCCCTGGAAAAAGGGGAGGATTTTGTAGCTGCTCCTCCCAGCACCTCAGAATCCAGAATTCCTGCGGGAACAGGGGTGGGAATGTCCCGTGAGATCAGCAGGGATCACAAACAGATCTTGCAATGCAGGTTTTCCCCCAGGAATAAAAGGGTTTTCCTGGAAAATTATTTTAAAACGTGGATTATTCCACCCCTGGATTCCTCATCCATGGGGTTTTCTTATCCCTGGAAGTCTTGGGAAGACCCTGTTCCCATAAACACTCCAGAGCAGGGATCCCTGGAGCGGATTTGCTCCCTCCCGGGTTTCATCCAGACCAACTCGGCTCCCTCTTCCCTGGAAAACAACTTGGGAAGGGCTGGGATCCCAAACCCTTCAGCACGGGGAGGGATGGGCTGGGAGCAGCCTGGGAAGAAATTCCCAGCAGGAATCCAGGGCTCTTTTTGGGACAGGATCTGCTGTGTGGACAGAGAGGATCTGGGATCATTCCCACCCCTTTTCCCTCAGAGATTTCTCCCCCCCTCCCCGTGCACTTCCAGGATGTTTTCCAGCTTCCCGGACATTCCAAGGCCTGCATTCTCTGCATTCCATAGGATTGGGAGCAGGATCACCCTCCTGTCTCCTGCTCCAGGCCAAATTCCCACTGTGATCCATGGGATCAAACCCTGAGGGAAATCCAGGATGAAGCCTCTTTCCCAAGATTCCCACAGGGATGTGGGGATTTGGGGCGTCCGTGGATTCCAGATGTCGGAATTGTCTGGACGGGGGTCGGGATGTTCTGCTCCGCTTCCAATCTGGAGCTGTCCCTGTTCTCCAGGAAAATCCTGGAGCAGGAGGAATTTTGATCCCACTCAGTGCTGCCGTCAGGAAATTCCTTTCCCTGTTAATTCCAAGGATCATCCCAGGATCGGATTCCCTTTCCAGATGGAGAATCCAACTCTCCTCTCAGCCGATTTTTGGGAGCGCAGCACTCCTGGAATTCTGGGGATGTTCCAAAGTTTTGCTGCTGCTTTATCCACGTTATTCTGGAATGGAGAACTCCAGGCCCCAAATGCCCCAGAGTGAGGATTCCTGGGATTTGCTGCCTCCAGCCCGGAGCTCCCCCAAACCTCTGAGTGCTCCCTGAAAAAAAAAAAAAAGGAGGGAAAATCAAACAAAAATCTCCAGGAATGATAAAAAACCTGATCCCAGCCCTGCTCCTGTCTCCGGGATGGGAGCTCGGTGTTCCCAATGTGGGAATAACTTCCAGTGCTCCGAGGTATTTATAGCATCCAGCTCATGAGTTTTTAATTAAAATTCCATTTCCTTGTGCTCCAGATGGCACGGACAGCCAGCTCCGTGTTTTCCTTGGGTTTTGTCAGGATCACACGGCCCCGGCCGGGATGGGGTGGTTTGGGAAGGGGATTTTTTTCTGGGATAGAGGGGCTTCCCATGCCCTGGACTGGGGCTCCCGGTGGGATCTGGGGGATGGAGGGGCGGCTGCTCCTGGCCCAGAAGTGTCAGATCCGCAGGGATCGCATCTGTCCTGAGGGAAGGGCTCCACGTCAGGAAAAATCACATCAGGAAAAGCAAAGCTTTCACCGGAGCTAAATCGGGATGGCTGGAGAGGGAACAGCGGGAACAGTGGGAACAGAGGGAACAGCGGGAACAGCGGGAACTGTGGGAACACGGGAACAGCAGGAACAGCGGGAACAGCAGGAACAGCGGGGCCAGAATGGATCCTGACCACCTCCCTGGGATGGGGCCATTCCAATATCCCACCGGGATGAGCAGCTTGGATGGAGCAGGGAACTGCAGGATCAGTTTTCCCGGCTGGAATCTGGGGGATGTTCCCTTTCCCACTGCATTCCTGCAGATCCCAGGAGCTTCCCGGGCTCTATGGAGCCCCTCTCCAAAAACTGGGAAATGGCTCCACCAAATAGAGACTTTTGACGGGTCAAGGAAAATTCCCAAAATTCCCAGAGCTGGTGCTGCTGGGATGGAAGAAAAGCAAATTCCTGGTCCAGGTGATTCCCGGCTTGCAGAGCTGCTCCAGTCTGGGATCCAACATTCCAAGGATGTGGAACTGCTGGAGCGAGGCCAGAGGAGCCCACGGAGCTGCTCCAAGGGCTGGGAGAGCTGGGAATGTCCAGCTGGATCACAGAAGGATCCAGGGAATCCTTGGAGCTGCTTCCTGAGCCTCAAGGGGCTCATGGAGAGANCAGAGCTGGTGCTGCTGGGATGGAAGAAAAGCAAATTCCTGGTCCAGGTGATTCCCGGCTTGCAGAGCTGCTCCAGTCTGGGATCCAACATTCCAAGGATGTGGAACTGCTGGAGCGAGGCCAGAGGAGCCCACGGAGCTGCTCCAAGGGCTGGGAGAGC
>VXBB01003356.1:1693451-1713654 GCA_013399915.1 Illadopsis cleaveri | reverse complement strand
TGGTGCTGGCTTCATTTTAAAAGGCACATTTACATCAGTCTGGTGCACTTCACTCTGACACCACTTGAAGTCCTGAACAAGACGAGATGACTTTGAAATGTGGTTTAGAAATATTTTTCTACATTTTCAAGAATCAGGAAGGACTAGAACACAAAGCTGATCACATATCATATACATATATGAAAAATATATTTATACTCTTCTTTTTCCTACTGTAATTTTATTTTAGGACATTAAATTCAGAAAAAAAACTTCCCTGGAGCATTCAGGTGTTGGGACAACTTATGCACACACTGTAACTCAGCCACAATGCTTTTCCCAGAAGAAACATCATACCAACTTTCTAGCAGACACTCTCCAGATTCTTGAACTGGTCAGAGAGAAAAACTAGGCTTTAGGGTCCACATATATAAGCAACAGCTTTGTAAGAATTTTCCTAAAATAGTAATTTCTCTGCCATGAGGGCAAGTCACTACAGAGACATATCCCAATAGATAAATGGAGATTTTTGGGCCATAAATCATTAGCCTTGCATCATATCAGGTTCATCTAATACCTCACTATTTAGAAGCAGAACAGAGCAAGACTAATTGCCTTATAATATTTAACAGTTAATACAAATAATATTCTACTACATCAAAGGTGAATTCATACAGCAGTTAAGTATACAAATGACTTCTAATAAAGTGGTAATTTTTCTGTACTGTATAAATGCAATCATATTAAACTCAAATCAGTGAAATGCTAATTCACTTTTTAATGAGTTCCTTTCCTATTTCATATTTTTAAGCAACTTTCAACTGGTTTGGTTAAGCATAGTTAATAAGATGAAAGGAGTGGTTTTTAATTAACTCAGACAAAATATTCCATTGTATATATGTGAGTTTTTAAGGCAATGTTAAGTATGATTAGAATTCAGGTTTTATTCTATCTGATCTTCTTGTGAGTTCTGGAATTTGAATACAGCTATCTGAGGTTGTGGAAGAGAAGTATCTTATTCTCCTCTGTGAAATTTGTGTTTCTGAGGAAAGCTCTTAGTTTTCCTTTTGGACATGACTGCATTGTATTGGCCAGGACATATTCTCATTTCTAATCCATGAGAAAGCAAAATGATTGCAGCTCTTAAGCCTGGTTATCCCACAAAACCTAAATGGGTCATTATGAACTTCTGCAATGACTCTCACATTGTACAAAGGGACAGAAGATAATTTTTGAGGTCCCTTTAAGGCATATGTCCTAATTCATGGATACTCAGGGCAAAAATTGATTTCCCCAAAGCTTAGGAGAAATAACTTATACCCTTACGTACCTGCCTGTTTGCTGTCTGCAAGCCTGACTGAAAATTGGCCAGAATCAGCTAAAATCTTGATGCTGATTTCAGTGGAATGTGTGATTATGTGACCATTATTCATCTAGGGATGAGAAAACCACGCTCATTAATTCCCATTCCATAAACACAAAAATGCCTTTTTTCACATGCCATTCAGATCAGGCATCAGAAGAATATCTACTCTTGATTTGCTCTGAACTCTGGTCCTGGTCCACTACAGGAATTGCATTGTGCAAGGGAGAAGTAGATCATTCGTTTTTGTTAGCAGGTTACTGCTTGTTGCCAACTATGAGAGGATTCTCTAGAGAGAATAAAACTGGGGTATCAGAGAGACCTGACAATGTGCAGAGTCTTCCTGTGTTTTCTCCAGCACAGTTGAGTTTAAGAGTTATTCAAAATAAAATGTAATATTTTAGAGTGAAAACTTATTTTTTCCACATTCCTGATTTTCTCATGCCATTTGTGTATTAAAGTTTAGAATGACTGATTTAATTAAACTATAGATCTCATTAATATTTTCACTGCTGTTAGAATCGAATCTTAAGTCCTCCCTGGTCACCAGTTAAAGAGTTTTAATGCTTTGGAGTTTGAATGAAGGTCATTATATCATATCCCACACTACATGCAGGTAACAAAATTCCTTTCCTGCTTTGATTTTAGTTGAATACAATTATTCAAATGAAATGCGATATGAGAAAGCCTTGCTTTGTCTAAATAGTAAACATGACTTATTGTTTGTCAATTTTATTGTCATTAAGTGCTTTTTTGTTACATAAACTCAACATTGTTTCATTTTCATGCTCCCAGCAACTGATCAAAATATTTTGGAATACCTTCAAAACTTGGAATATTTTTCCCTCAAGATGAAGAGTCTTGATTCATGGTTTCTTTACACAGCAACTTAACTTTCCAAGCCAGGAAACCTCAGTATTTTCACTGACTTTCAGCTTCCCTCCTTCCTTCAGTCCTCATAAAACAGTTTAAAAAACTCCTTCAGGCTTCAAAATATTAGTATTTATTTGTTTTAGATTATCATCTAATTCTGAAAAGACAGATATCTTGAACACTACTGGCATAATGTCACCATCATTTGTAGAATCCCTAAAAATCACCATGAGAAGCTCTTTAGAAGTGGCTCTTCCTCCTCCCACAGCCAGTTGGCCCCTAGCATCTGTCTCCCAGGAGCGCCCTGGCTGAGTGTTTGGGTGGCACTCTGGAGTCAGCAAGCAGGTGAGATAATGTGCTCCAGAGCATCTGCAAAGTATTTGTCAATCAGATATTCTGTTACCTAATACTTTTCACTAAACCTCAGGGATTGACAGCTGTGAACCTAAGCCTGCAACTTATGTTATTACACATCCACTAGATGAATAATGATGCAGAGCTCCTTGTTTATTTGCTTATTCTGAAATCAGATCTTGTTTATTCTGTGCCCCTTTCTAGTCCTGAAATATAACTAATTGTTGGCAGATGTGGCAAGTATCTAGGGCCAAGACATATTTGTTTGCACAGTCTGATTTTTGAGTCTCAACCAGTATCAGGCCATTGCAGCTGTTTTTTATCAAGACTCTGAGCACTGTAGACAGTCCACCTGGCAAAACATGATTTGGCCATATGACCTTCACATGAAAGCTTTAAATACATGACTTCTGCTCAAACAATATTTAAAATATCTGAAAAAACCTAATTAAATTAACAAATTCAAGTGAAATGCTAATCAGTGTTTGTGCATGTAAAATTGCCCTGTGGTTCATAGACAATAGGGTGGTAGACTTATTTCTAATTTTGACTTAAAATCTGAACCATATAATAAGGGTGCTAATTGTCTGAGACAATCTTTCCTTTAGCAAGCTAGCTACTGTCTACATTTAATCATCTTGCTTGAAACAAAACAGAAAACTAGCATTTGTCTAATGCTTGGAAGCAAAGGGAAAAAAAACAGCAGCAGAAAAATAAATCAGCATGAATCCAGTTTAGCTGGCTAATATCAACACTTCTTTCTTTTCTGATGAGGATCTCACTCCTTCACCTTGCCCAGATGCCAAATTCCTCTTTGTGGGTTGTTTTTATTGCTTTCTTCAATTTTTAAAAACAAATAAAAGATTAACATTGGAATTAGCTTGTTTACTTTTAGCTAGAAGTTCTCTGAGCCACAGTAGTATTCCAGTTTTCAACTTCTCATGGTTTTTTATCTGTCGGGAAATGTAGTTGACTTGTTATATCCATTCAAAATATTTTAGGAAAGTAATATTGTGGAAGATTGTTTATTTGAAGTGGTAGTGAATAATCTGTAAACTCTGTGTTTACATGATTATCTTCGCTAATAAAATAGAAAACCTGTACTTATTTTTGTTCTGTATTTCTTTTGTCACTGTCAAAAATAAATCTGAGAAGAGGTACAGGCTGTTCAGGATTATGTCAGCTTGTAGAGTGGAAATCATTCACGCTATATGACTGAAAACTCTTCAATTTATTCTGATTTTAATAACATCTATAATTCCACTTATCATTGCCAAATTTACAAATTAATTAAAATACCACTAGTGGAGTAACAGAATCACAGGATAAAATAATAATGTGGAATCAATAAAAGATTTTCTCTTTTATCACACACCTAAAGCTCAGACAACAGTCAATATTCCTAATTTCATTCCAAAAAGTTTTCCCTTCCCTTCCCTTCCCTTCCCTTTTTGGAGGGGAAAAATAATTGAATACTCATGCAAAAGTAAGAAATCAGATCTTTTGCCACTGTATTCAAAACATTTCACAACAACACNCCCTTCCCTTCCCTTCCCTTCCCTTCCCTTCCCTTCCCTGTTTGGAGGGGAAAAATAATTGAATACTCATGCAAAAGTAAGAAATCAGATCTTTTGCCACTGTATTCAAAACATTTCACAACAACACAATGTGAAAGAAATGCTACAGAGATGTCATAAGATCAGACAGAAAAGTAATTAGAAACAGGCTAAGAATTTAGACTGTCAGTTCATGACTTCTTCACTGAGTATAACACCTGCATTGTTTTCCTGAAGATTAGAGTACCACAAAAAAAATTTGTTACTTTAGGCTTGAGTAACTTCCTAAAGATCCCAGTAGGCAAGCCTGGAGTTCATCAGGGAATTATGATTATCAGGGATGAGCTAAGTCCCCATAGACTGGTATCTTTATTAGAGTCACAAAAGAAGGAAGAATTACCATCTCCTGGTCTAGTAACACAGCCTAGTCTGTGGGAGTTTGCCACCTGCGTATCACAAAGGACAACTAAGACAGCCAAAAAGTCATAGTTCCAAAGCAGTGAAGAATTTGGCTTTGGGAAGTTTCCATCAGATCACTCTCCAGGTACATGAGATCACTCCTTCATTCTCTCCACTACGGAGCAAGCAGTGAGCTTTCCCTGTGACTGCACAGAGCCAGCTGGCAGCATGGATCTGTCTGCAGAGACTGAGGGTCCTCCATAGTGGCTCCAGGACATCTGCAGCTCCTCTGCTTGGCAAACTCACTTCCCTTGTCCCTGGGTTTCTCTACATTTCAGTAGAGCAGCTCTACACAACATGTACTTTGTCCTTCACATCCATTTCCCGTGTAGAATATCTCATCCTTAAACTGCAGAAAGTGCCATTGATATGTAGTCCAAATCCTTCTTCTATTGCACATTTACAGCAGAAAAACTAATCTGCCATGATCTGCCAATCCACCTCAGTGTTAAGCTCAGAGTGGAAGAAGAAACAGTCTTAAATATGTGCTTGCAAGGAAGCATGTTTGTTGTTATTATTCCAATATGTTACACTTTTTAAATTAGGTGTACTTTTTTAATATGAACACTTTACTTCTAACTTCATATGTCTGAGGGAAAGGGAAGAAGTGAGCTACTCCTGGAGGCCGGGACACAACTGGGATGTTTATGTGCATAAGCTGCTCATCTCTGGCTGGTTTAGCATGTCTACCTAGGAGTATTTATTATAATATGATACACCAGTCTCTGTTCCTAAACCACTGAGTATGAGTGTAATACCACAGCACATATCTTCACATTTAATGGATATGCCCTCATGTATTCCAGCATGGCTTAGAGAATTTCCTCCTTCTCTGTGACCAAAAAATGAACTTAGTTCACTCTTATGCTAGAAGAAAATAACACAAGACCTCAGTAATTAAGTGTGTGACCCACAGAATTCTTTTTTTTTTTATGCTTTGTCCACAGTCCATGAAAAATTGATGCTCTCTCAGGTAACATGCTTCTTTTTATCTACATGCAACACATTGATCTCCTTTCAGTTTGGAGTTAGCTTGTTCCTTCTACTATCATTCCTGAAGTAACAAATGATATTTTCATAGGCATGGTTAGTAATCAATATACACAAGTAACTGTCATTGATCTGAGTACAACCCTTGATCTAGAAAATCACCAATTATAGCTATTTAAAATTAGATTAGGTGGAACCCAGAGAAAATATTGCCAGGGCAATTTACCTAATCATGTTAAAACTAAGGTGAAATCATTTAATTAGATAGCATTTATAGAGGGAAATTTAGGCTTTTACGAACTTTAAAAAAGAGCTCTCTGAAGAGTATACATTTTGAATTTTACATATAAATGTACAATTACTGTTGCCAGACTTAGAAACCTACATAGAATGAGGTCTAAATTTCTTATTAACATTTTTCATTTGTACTTAATGCAAACAATTCCATGTAAATAGTGATATAATTTGGTATATAGCAAAATTCTATACCGAGAAGTTTGAGATTTTGTTTTAATCTTGAGCCCCCCACAGCATGCCTCATTCTGTGTTCCAGCTGCAGCTATCCTGCAAACATGAGTCCCTTAGACCTGCAAAATTCAGGAAAACAGAACCAGAAAATATACATTTCATAACCCTATACAGCAATACAAGCTACGATAAATCACCTGCAAGTATTTAACCATATAATTCACACTCACTTTAAAGCCCCTTTGTCCTGCCAAAGATGTTTAAAGGGGCTTTAATACAGTAGTGAATCAAGCCCGGTGACCAGCTGTAGCTTGGTATTTCCAAGCTTTTATCAGTTTTCACCATAGCTTTCATGTTATTTTTAGAAACTGGCTGGAATCAGAACTCAAGTCTGAAGTTGTCTAAGTTTGCAGTGACTGATTTTGGCTCCATTTTCATTATGACTGCAACTAAATAAATGCCACAGATTTTTCTCAGGCATCCTTTCTGTCTTTCTCATCTCCATCAGGCTGCATATATTCTGTAGCCGTGGACTTCGTTCCAGGAAAGTTAATAGTCTCCATTTCATTCACCATTTATAGGATCCCTTTTCTCCTGTTTAGCCAATAAATGGCTGCAAGTTTGGACGACACCTCTGTGATCTGTATAGAGTTACACAGCTGAAACATCCACACGCAGTATCCCTTACATGTCCTTCAGTACAAAAGAAAGATGATTTTAGATTTCAGGGATACCAAGGGACAACACAAAATGCACAGCACCTTGCAAGACAAAGATGGATCTTTCTGCAAAAAGAGAAGTTCAGGGGAACAAGCAAGTAGTTTTGCAGACTTACCACAGGAATGGAAATGTTTTCCTTTCTCAGCATTGCAAAAAGAAAAATTCCTACACAAAGCCCAGCAACAGGGGCATATAGCCAGTTGGGGAATTTACACATTCTCTCTTAAGTATTGTAATAATTCATTACTAGGGAGTGGCCACTGCTGACCATGAGACAAGTAGTCTAACTGTAAACCATAAGAAAGGGAAGAAAGTGAGTGTAAGAGTCCAAGAACTATAATTTCCATGAGGCTCTCTAAATATGAAGCAGATTGCTATTGCTCAGAGCAAACATTTGTTTTCAGCTGAAAAACTAGAAATACCATTTCAGGTAAAAAAAGTCAAAATACTTCAGTCAAAAAGCTGATAATTTAGGCAAATCTTTTCCTTCTCATTTTTAAAATATATTTTTCCATTCGTGGTTGCTTTTTTTGTTTGCTTTGAAAGAAATAAAGCAAAAGTAGCAGAAACTATTCTACATCTTCTATATCTTTTAGCTATCATTGATTCTCTAATAACAGATGCAACCTCTTCCATTTACTTTGCCTCTCTTATAGTCTTAAGCTGTTACAGACACTACAGTCCAATAGAGAAGGTTAAACTCAAGTTAACTTAGGCACAAGCACAAAAGTAAACTTGGCTGAACAGGGCCTACAAGTTTCAATACCAAAGCAAAGTATAGGTGCTGAGAGGAAAACAAGATATACTTGGACTCCTTTTGGAAATGACACACACATTATGGAGATGATGCTCAATGTTTATCCAGTGCAAAAAGTCTTCCTAGGAAAGCATACTTAAACATTAGCCCCAGTAATTTCACTAATTTAGTCTCATCATATCTGGATGATTTAAATGTAACCACCAATTAATCCAAAACTCATGAGTTAACCTACTCCAGAGATTTTCTGCAGCTTGCCAGACTTAATTGTTTAGGGAGATTACTACCCAAACAGCCCAGTCTCAAAGGTGTTGACTTTCACTTTCTTCATTTCCTAGCTGTTGATAGGTGAGTTCGTTCTACTAAAAATCACCATCACATGTTTGACCTGCCTATACTACTAGTGAGTTTAATAACATTTCTTGTTTCATGGCCACCAATGCATTTCCATTAGCAGTGGGCAGGAGGGGTGAGTGGGCAGCTGGAGAAATGGCATCCCTCCCTAGAAGGTCTGGATCAGGCTGAGGCTGTAACCTGAACCTGAAATATGGTCATACTCCCAACAGCTAGTTAGTTAGTTGTGGTTTCATTGGTGTGAGTGGGTTATTGAAAGAAATTTTAGAAGGCAGTTCAAAGAAAAATGCTGGTCCTAAAAAAGGCCTTGGCCTCTGGCTCTGTGGGAGGGTATTAACATTAGCTATCAAGATCTCCAAAGTATTACTAGGTTGCAGCCTACTTCAGCAGAAGATCTAATCTCTGAGTTTCCTTGACCTTGTGATCTTTTACCTCCAGTGAAAGTCTGCATTCCATTTTAGAAATGTAAACATTATTAGCGCATATATGAAAGACCACCACTGCTCTACAATGGAAGATAAATAAATCCAGAAGAAATGCCCAAGGCCTAGACTGAACTACCTGTATGTACCATTAGCAAACATGTCACCAGAAAGCAAAAATATTATCTTTATTAGGTTATACGAAAACAAAGAATGGAGAGAGTTAAACTGAGAATATTGAAGAGTAAAAAAGTTTTGGAAAATTTAACCTAGACACTTCTTTCAGAAACCTCAGCTGCTCACTCCACATGCACAAATTCTACAGTTTTTATACATAGATGTATATAGATATATTTAATGCTGTGTTTGGTCTGTCCAAAATTTAATGATATTCCATACTTCCTCATTGTCCACCAATGTGGATGGGAACTGTGTATATATGTATGTCCATCTGTCTAGCTGTCTTTTGACTTTGGTATAAATCTGATGATTGATCTATATTTTCAACAGCTTTTGTTTCTTTACTCCTAAATCCGTAACAGCATACAAATTCTGCTCTCAAGAAATCACAAACAAACAGACAAAAAATTGGAATATTTGATCACCCAAAGAAGGGGAAAACCAGTCTCAGGGGAGCTGCACCATAAAGGGACAGGGTCCTCACACAGGACACTCAGAAAGAGAAGTTTGCCTCAGCATCCTATACCTGGAAGGAGATGTTTGAGGGGAAAAGCAAAGGTATTTCATCCCCATTCACTTCTGTGCAGGCAGCAGTTCCATCAGTGCAGTGCAGATGTCAGCATTGCTGCTTTCTTCTCATCCACACTTAGTTCCCATCTCCAGAAGTCTAGAGGGGTTGACAAGAGGTAGTGAAACAAGCCCTTGGCCAGAGACCCTGCTGTGCTAGCCATGCCCCTCTCGTCACAATGAGGAGCCTCCAGTGCACACAGCACTGCAGCCCTTATGCTGTGGGTGGCCTGGCCATTAGTCAGCTCAGCTCTGCTGGTCAGAAAGAGAACAGTGACAGAAGTACCTCTGGTTTTTCCTGTGTAACAACTCTTCCTAAGGCCTCTTTGATTCTTATTATCCTGATAGTCATCTCCAGTTGCACTGCACTTACAAAGCCCATTGAATCTGGAGTATGCTGTAATGACTCAGAGCCATTAAGTTACAAAATGTCTGCATTTGTGTACCGTACTTGTCACCATAACTGCATGGTGACATTACCCCAAATTACAGTCTGCTCTACCAGTTTGGCCAGGCATCTCAGCTTTGGTTTATGGCACCAGTTTGTCATGGGTTTAGAGGATCCCTTTTTCAGTTTTGCTGGGAAACATGGGAAATCATGAAGAATGCTCTAAATACTAAGGACACATACTAAATCACCTAAAGGGGACCCACCCATTCCAGACGCTATATATAGTATCCAGACCTTGTTCATCGCCACTTAATACATTTCTGAAGGTATCTTTCTGATGTTACCTCAATCTCTGTAAGAACTGTTTAGGTTTAAGTAGCATTTGTATATTTAATTATGTCACATATCCTTGGTGCTTTTAGATTCAAAACTAATTAGACAACATATTTCACCAGGGTATCTTTCCTCTAGCATACAAAGCTCTGCTAATAAAACGCATCAGCTTGGGAACCTGGCAATGGAAAAATTATTTTGGATTGAGTTTCTAACTTTTTTCATTTGAGAAATGTTAGCAAAATACCAGGTTAAGGATGGATTTGAGGCATAGAAAAACTGTCACAGTGGCCATCCTAGTTTATTTACTATTTTCAGCTGTGTTGTGGAGTCAAAAATAGCAGTGCTGCTGTGTAAATGCAAAGTGTTACAAGCCAGGTGGAGACAGAGCATTTCTGTTTCCAAAAAGCTTAATTTCATAAGACATTTTGCTCTTCCAAGTATTCTGTGGTCACTGGCAGAAAACAAACATGCTGCATCTTGCATATCATATTAATGAAGCCAAAAGCTTTGTGAGTAGGGCGGTGTGCCCTGAAATAGTTTGAAAGTTTAGCCCTTATACCCCCTGCAGTCAATTAAATCTGGGGGAGGAAAGGCAGGGCACTTTCAAGTTTTCAAACCTGGAATTTTTTTCCTGAAGTAATGTTTAGAATAAACTGCTTACAGTAATGACTGTAATACTGTGGGAGTTTTCACTGATAGAGGAATGTGTTTAAGACACCCTGACATAAAAAATAAAAGAGCTTTGGTTTCAATTACTAAGTGCTAAAAGAGAGAAAAAGGGGTGGGCTTTCTCCTTTTTGAGGATAAATATGTACGTAAAAGAAAAATGTCACCATGGAAACCAAGGTTTTGCCATAGTTTTTCATACAGAAAAATGTTAGAATGGAATCTTGTGTTCATTGCAAAAACAAACAGCTTGAAACTAAGTTGGAGGTACTATTACAGCATTGTCAACCTCGTCAGCTTGGGCTCCTTTGCAGTTCATTTTCTTTTATCCATCTTCTTGTGTTTCCCATCTGGATTACAATTACAGTGTCATACTTCAACCTGCTGTCTAAGGTGAAAAGTTTAATATTTTTCCAGTGCAATAAAAGAAAAACTTTAATAAAGATGAAAGGAAGATAAGTATCCAAAAATGGTTCCCTTCACCTGTGTTCAATCATAATGACAAAAACTACTTAAATCAATTTTAAATATTAAACAAACAACAAAAAAATTAAATTAAGGCACTAATCCTACAGGCACCATTCTTCATGGGTTTAAACTTACAAATAACTTTACTGTGACTAGTGTCTGAGACAGTAGTGAGATGTCTGTGTGTGTGACTGTTTATTAGCAAGCTCAGGACTTCAATGGATGAGAATAGAAAATACACAGAAGCTCAGAGATGCCATTCAATCATGTCATACATCAGGAAGGAGAAAATAGAAGGAAACAGAATATTAATCTAGGAAAACTGCATCCCCAAATGCTGTCAAAGACTATAACCTGTTTGGTATATTTGCCCCATTGAAGACAGTCTCTTTGGTAAACAGAGATGATCAAGCATGTGCTAATTTGGAAGCAGTGTAAATGCCTTTCAGCATGTCTCATTTGCCAAGACTATAAGTCAATTTGCCAAAACACTTTACCACAGCTGGGCAGCACAATGTTGCTAAATCTTACTTTCTTGGAGTCAAATCAAGAACCCATTACCCACAGGCAAGTAATGCTATTCTCCCAAGGAGTCTCTTTGGTTTTAATAATACTCATTGTGTGAATGAATAATCACAGAGGAATGTGAGCAGGAGGCTAAAAATCTGGCTGTTGAATCTTCTGTTTGCAAGTCAAGTGCATAGCCCAGGTAGGAGCAAGCTGTGGTTTTCCATGGCATTGTTCCTCAACCTATGAACCCACATGCCATGGGGCTTTTCAAATATCTTCATGATAACTTAGTTGACTTCCCATTAGTAACTATTCTATTTCTTCTGTACAGCATAGGAGTTCTTTGAATTACTATGGGCTATTATTTAAATGCATATTTAAATTCCTGTAGACAGGAGATTTTTAACCCCAATAGACTACAACTGCTCCATTAAATCAGTTTCGAAATTTCATGTCTATTTGGCTGCTGCACATACAGAATAATCTGTGAGCAGTTATGAAATATATTATTTTTTAAATAAAATGTGGGTGTACCTGTGTATAAGTGACCAGTTGAAAAAAATATGAGTTATCTGGCACTTTCACAATAGCTTTTAAACTTCTCTGCCTTTAAAAGACTAATGACCTGCAAATTTTAATTTTAATTTTTTTTGTTTGTTTCATAAACTAAAAAAGGCATCTAATATAACACCATTCCCATATTTCATTTACGCAACGTCATAACAACTGAAACAATTTGCTTTCATTTTTTTCTTTAGATCAGTTGCATTTGAACTTTACATCCTATAGTTTCATCTCAGAGAAAACTCCAGCTTTGGACTTACATAATACATCCAACCTTAATTCCATGAACCAAGTTGTCCCATTGCAGTTAGCCTGTCTAATAAAACAGAGAAGGTCATGGTACTGAATCCATGCTTAACTTTACTATAAAGACAATGCTGAGCACTCAAGTTAAGCACATGTATACATTTTTTTCCCAGTACCTGGGTCTAAGTCTTTTTCACAGGACTGGACTCCTAATGGTTTAATCATAAAAATCTGAAAGTAGGAGTTATAAATGAAAAATGTGACATAAATGTACCCAGAGTGGCACAAATGGCATCATCATAGTAATCACACTAGATATTTTCAGGGAACAAAACAATATAAAATAATTCAAATCTTTCTACTGAGGAAAGAAAAAGAGTTAACTGAATAAAGTACTTTAGAGGATTGTAACCCACTTATGTTTTCATTTAAATACACATTAAGATTTTTCTAAAAAGGCCAAAGACAGTTTTTGTAACACCACATATGGATGTCAGCAGTATATGCAAAATGGAGAGAGAACAGTTCATTCCCATTATATTTAGTGCCATATTTTTCTAGGTAAGATCAGCTGTAATAGTGGGATTTCATTGTGATTTCAAACCATTAATTTTCTCAATAAAAAGTGCTAGATTTTTAATAAATGGAAACCTCAGAATGCATGCATGTTCATGGTGAAGTGCCAAGCGTTATTTAAAGAAGGCTATTGTAAGTCTACTTTTATTGTTCTTCATAGACCACCAAGATCAGATAGTGTGTGGCCTAGAGAGCAATTAGAGATTTACAAAGGATTCTCTGCAGGAGCAGCATGCTCAGAAACAAAAAAAAAATCTGATTTGTAAACACTAAATACTCAAAACAGGAATCTGTGCTAAAGTTCTGCCTCTTTATAGTCCATGAAAATAGATTAAGAATTATCATATGAAAATGAGAGTGGTTATTGAAAGTTTCTTCAGGTCATAGCAGTGAAAATTGTATTCTTGATCATAGTATTTTGTCTAGTGATGAATGCCTGGTCCTTGTGCAGCTGATGGCAGTGGGAAAGTTACATCTCATTTCCTCCCACTTCTCTCCAAGCTCCAACACCTGGAAAACCAATCTGAAGCCTAAATGCTGCTTTCCTCTCGTTGACCTGGATGGTTGTGCAGAGGAATTCATGTTGCTTCTCCAAAGGCTGAACTAGGACATACCATTGACCCTGCCATTCCTAAAGGTGATAATCTTGATTCTCCCTCTTCAGCAGTTGATGCACAGCCAGAACATGCAGGATGGATGTCTCTTGTCCATTTTTATCTTTACCAGTGGCAGGCCTGCTCCATAGCCTGGCTACAGCATTGCTGTATCTCTTGGGAAAACAACCCCTGCCTGAAACAAGGGCCATATTATTCTGGCAGCAAATTAAGCCTTTAACCCAGATTCTGGAGGGCCATCTGAAGGGCCATCAGAAACTTCTGTAGACACACTTTGTCTCAAGCATTGCTGCTAATAGCCCACTTAGTCCTTATCTTCATCCCCCACAATGGTAATGACACAATCTTGTGTCACTGGAAGTATTTCCATATTAAGTATTCCCATCACCAGCAACACAAGGTTCTCCAGGTAAATTCATATACCAATGCCTAATCAGGGACAGTGTTTAAGGTGATAACAGGCTGTACAGAGAAGAACATGGGCAGTCCATGCTGTTTCCTATTAGTCTCATTTAAATAAAAAGAATTTTAGTGTTTCTTGTAAACAAAGACTTGGGAATACAAATGAAAGTAACAGCAATTCAGATCAAACATCCAATCTATACAGTGGACAATCTGCTCCAGTGTACATATTCTTTAAAGGTTATACCCATTCACAGGTTAAAGGACTGTTAGGGTCAGAATATATATCATTAATGCACCATAGTCTGATGAATGGAATCAAGCTGAAAAACATGTGTGGCTTTCAACTATTTGTTTATACTCCTCTGAATTTAAGTGAAAGTAAAAACTTAACAGGCAAAATTATAGCTGGTATATACAGCTTCACTGACTCTTCTGATTTACATAAATGTGATATTGCATTGTCAAGGAAAACATTTTCTGTTTGCTTGATTACTATACCCAATGTATTTTTTACAATATCAAAACAAATTCCTTTCCTTTCCTTTNCCTCCCCTTCCCTCCCCTCCTCTCCTTTTTTAAAATTTTCCAGAAACACAAAATGCAACTTGTAAATAATTTTTGTCTTGGCAAGCTCTCATGCACTAACGGTTTACATATTGTTCTGATTAAGCAGGCTAAACATGGTACTAAGTATGCAGACGTGTTTCAACTCATGATGACAGCTTGTGTATGATTTACAGCACTGGCTGCTAAAGGCAATTGTTCTGGTTCAATATTCCGATTTATTTATGCCAGCATTTTGCTGTAAACAAAGCCATTTATGTATCAGATGGCTACTGACAAAGAGTTTTTTGAAAGCTCAGTGCCAAGAAATGTGCAGACATATATCCACAGTTTAAATAAGTATTCTGGCATTCTTTATACATTTTTCGATTGAAATGAAACTGAAGAAAGATGCTTCTATAGCAATTCAGCAGTTCATTTTGTCTGATTCTCTTTCCTTCTTAAATTTATCTTTAAATATAAATTTATTGCCAACCCAACAAGCTGATAATATCCCAAATATGAAAACAATACAAATGTGATGGGTGAGTAGCCTCCATAGTACAAGTGATACAGGGAAATTAACCATCTCCAAATATTTCCTTTAAATCAGAATTAATATTATGAGAATTTTGTTTCCTTATATTCACAGTGAATCTCAGCTGTAATATTGTTCTTCTACTACTTTTTCAAGCCTATACATAAACTGACTGATAGTTGGTGTTAACATCCTTGTGAAGCAGAGTTACAAAGTTCAAAATCCTTCTAATCTGCTGCAAAATCCTAACTGTGTGACCAGAAGGCAATATTCTACTTTGCAGAGGCAGAATGGGTAGCTTCCCCTAACAATGAATGTCAATGACAAAATCTAGTCTTTTTTAGTGCGAAAATTTATAATACTTTCAGCAAAGGGGAAGAAGGTGGACTCTGTCTCCAGCTCTCCGTAGGTACTGGATCCTGGACTTTTGGTGGTTACAGATGGCCTATTACACCTAGTATTTCCCAGGCAAAGAAGTTTCTATGCACATAGACTTTTCTCTTTTCTAGGCTGGTAGTTGTAATGCTTAGTCCATATTTCAATAAGAAAGTCACTGATGAATACATGACCTGATCCTGCCAAATCAATGTCAGAAGAAGCAATTCTACCAGTCCATATAGCAGTGAGTAGGCCACCAACTTGGATCCGAAAGCACTGAGCTTTCCTAAAGAACATCAAGCCTCTGGAACTGATTCCTCTGCATCAAAATACAAGTACGTTTTTCCCTACACAGCACCATTCTCATTTGAACTTTTTAATTTCCAAACTTCTTTTTCCCTTTTTTATTTTACAAAATGCAGACATGTCTGCAGACCACACGTTCTCCACAGCAACTGGAGAGAAGGCCTACCTTCTACTGTGGGTAAAGTGAACTTAGTGTAGTACATGATAGCCTTCTTCTCAGATGCCCTCCTTGAACATTGACAGTTACAGTCTTTCCCAGAAATCTCCACCAAAGCCTTTGTGGAGTCTAACATTCCAAGAAACATCCTCCTGTAGATGCATCATAAAAACCCTAGTGGGGACCAACATGTAGAGAAATATCTTCCCAAAACAGGTAACATAGGATAACAGTTTGGTCAGCACTGTTAGCATTCTTTGCTGTTAAAGAACATGATCTATAAACCTGCCATGCTAACCAGGTATGTTTTTCCCTACACGAATGTAAAAGAAAACATAAACCCCTAAAAAACCCTAAACCCAAAACATTGGAAATCATAGAATCAGGCTCATTGAAAGCTGTAGCTACTGCTGATAGCAGGTGCGGGTTCTGCCGAACAAGACCATTTCCAGAGATAATGCAATCCTTTCTTATTTTCTTAATTTATAATAATAGCCAAGCCAGAGTCCAGGAAAAGATAAACTAAAAATATTGAGGTCATGGGTCTATTTAATGCAGCAGTTAACAGCAATGGATTTATGAGACAAAATAAGGGGCAATACTCTGGGTCATGAGCTGAAGAAAATGCTGCTCTCTATGTGTCAGCACGGCAGCTGTGTCCAGCTCTGGCTAAAGACATAGCAGCCCTTCCCCATCCTTTATTAGGCTGGGATGTTTCCCCAGATAGGGAAGGATTGGGCTCTCAGCCTCTGCCGTCACTTTGCAGTCCCTGCTCCAGAGCAGTAGTGGGTCTGCTCTGCCCCAGGAGATGGTCTGGAGCTAGATAGCCTATTGGGCAGACACTTGTACTTAATGTATTTCTTATCCCTGATGCATGTCAAAGGCAGCATAGCCCAGTGGACACACTGTGAATGGGAAAACCTGGATTCTGTGTATGACCACTCTGTCTCTCTGGATTCATTCCCTCTCCCTTCAGTACAAATGAATAATGAATCTGGTCTTTCTTTCCCCTTCTGTAAGCCCTAGCAGTAATGATAGCCCTCAGGCTACAATGATCCATGTGGAACTACTGTAAATGATGGTGAAATTAACTGCACTGAATGTCTACCAGGATTTCAAAACAAAAATGACCTCCTCATGCAGAAGGAGAAGATGAAGAAGGTTTCTTAACACCACTTTCCTCCCACATAATGGAAAGACACTTGCAGCCACTAGGCTCAGAGGACTATGCAAACTTCTCAGTCTCATGGGCTTTCCATTAGTCAGGGAAGGAGGGATTTACCTCTCTCCACCGAGTCAAGAAGATGCTCACTGCAGGAAAGCTCCAAGTTTAGTGATCATGCTCTTCTGCAAGCTAGTGGTTTTACTCTCATAGTTGTCTTCTCTGATTTCAAAAATATACTTCTTTCTTCACTTGAACACCTAAATTTAAACACACAAGTCAGCAGCTGCATAATTCAGTTCCCCTCTGCAGTGATGAAAAAACAGTGTCTCACCAGGTGCCAGCAGCTTCAACAAAGTAGGTCAACAGTCTCACAATATGTATCTGCCTACCAGAGCCTGGTCAGGGTGTTTGCCTCTGCAAAAGCTCTGCAGTAGGAATATCACGGTCCAGGTTTCGGTCTAGTAAAGATTTGAACACCACAAGTATACTGAGAATTATGAGTGCATGATTTTCTACTGCTTAGTACCTGCACAGTTTTATGTGCTTAGACAAACAGAATAACATGAGGCAAAATTCGGCAGATAGGGTTCTACATTCACGCTGGAAATTTGGGAACAGTCAGGGAGAGGGAGCTGGAAATTGAAAATAAGGCCCTTTAAAATCTTTAAGAGAAAGATTTTTTTGTTGTTGTTACTGAAGAAGCAATTGAGAATCATAAAAGGAATACTGAGAACCTCTTTGCTTATTGAAACCCTGAGTGTGATCTCACAGGACTGTAAATAAGTAGTAATTCCAGTGAGATTTCCAGCTGCACTACAGTAAAAGTAGCATAAGCAAAATCAGAATCCAGACCTACACTAACATTTTAATAAACCTAATAAGATATTGTGCAAGTATGTACTCACACTGTAACTCCACTTATCAGTTTGTTAGTAGGAAATAGACCTCACCTTGAATTCTTTCAGCACAGCCTGAATGGTATGATTATGGGCCCATAACATTTCTTTAAAGTGCTTTCTTACTCCGTTCACAGCGTATTTTGATACAGTATTCTGGCTTATTTTTGTCTCCCAATTTTGGCCAGGTTGCGTCACCCTTATATGGCTAATTCAAACCCCTTTTTGTTTCCCCCACTGTTGCAGAAAGTCTCTTCCTCTGTTTAACAGGAATCACCTCCTTTATTCTGACTTCCTTCGGCATGTTACTGTCAATGATTTGTTGCAGTATNAAAAAAAAAAAAAGGAACAGAAATGACTGTACAAGGGTTCACATTTGCAGTCATGGAATGTAAGTATATACCAGGTCCTAGGTATCCTCATGAGAGTCTGAAGTTACATGCTGCCTTTCTCTTAATAGTAAGGCCGTTTTTTACCAGGGCATATTGTCGTATCTGGTCAATTTTTCAACCTTTTGGAAGCCAAGGTGAAAGCTTAAACTTNCTCTTCTGCAAGCTAGTGGTTTTACTCTCATAGTTGTCTTCTCTGATTTCAAAAATATACTTCTTTCTTCACTTGAACACCTAAATTTAAACACACAAGTCAGCAGCTGCATAATTCAGTTCCCCTCTGCAGTGATGAAAAAACAGTGTCTCACCAGGTGCCAGCAGCTTCAACAAAGTAGGTCAACAGTCTCACAATATGTATCTGCCTACCAGAGCCTGGTCAGGGTGTTTGCCTCTGCAAAAGCTCTGCAGTAGGAATATCACGGTCCAGGTTTCGGTCTAGTAAAGATTTGAACACCACAAGTATACTGAGAATTATGAGTGCATGATTTTCTACTGCTTAGTACCTGCACAGTTTTATGTGCTTAGACAAACAGAATAACATGAGGCAAAATTCGGCAGATAGGGTTCTACATTCACGCTGGAAATTTGGGAACAGTCAGGGAGAGGGAGCTGGAAATTGAAAATAAGGCCCTTTAAAATCTTTAAGAGAAAGATTTTTTTGTTGTTGTTACTGAAGAAGCAATTGAGAATCATAAAAGGAATACTGAGAACCTCTTTGCTTATTGAAACCCTGAGTGTGATCTCACAGGACTGTAAATAAGTAGTAATTCCAGTGAGATTTCCAGCTGCACTACAGTAAAAGTAGCATAAGCAAAATCAGAATCCAGACCTACACTAACATTTTAATAAACCTAATAAGATATTGTGCAAGTATGTACTCACACTGTAACTCCACTTATCAGTTTGTTAGTAGGAAATAGACCTCACCTTGAATTCTTTCAGCACAGCCTGAATGGTATGATTATGGGCCCATAACATTTCTTTAAAGTGCTTTCTTACTCCGTTCACAGCGTATTTTGATACAGTATTCTGGCTTATTTTTGTCTCCCAATTTTGGCCAGGTTGCGTCACCCTTATATGGCTAATTCAAACCCCTTTTTGTTTCCCCCACTGTTGCAGAAAGTCTCTTCCTCTGTTTAACAGGAATCACCTCCTTTATTCTGACTTCCTTCGGCATGTTACTGTCAATGATTTGTTGCAGTATGTTCTTCTTTACCTCCCACTTTCCCCACTCTGTGCCAAGAAGATTCTCTCCACCTGTCTTCCTCTACTGGCCTTGGAAATCCGAACATTCTTTGTATCCCATGGATCTTTATAGCCCCTTATAGCTGACATCAATTTGCTTTGCTGTGCTTTCTTCAAATATGATTTGCCTTTTTCATGGGGATGGGGTTGTGTTTGCATTTTGCTCAGTTTGCTTCACGGCCTTTGCTTTCATTAACATAACATTACGTGAGTTGGATAGTGTTGTGCCTTACATGTGTAGGAAGTATAAGGAAAGCAACATCATACAAGCACTGAAAACAGTAAGAACATGGTAAACAAAGAAGTTTGGTAGGGCTTTTTTCATAATAATTTTACAATAGAAGATGACTACCATAGTTAATATCCCACTTTTTATTAAAAGAAAAATGCATGAGAAAGTGGAAGTAGTTATACACTAGAACTTTACTGTCAACTTATANTAAACTTCTCTGCCAAAGTATATCCATTGTGTATTAAAATATCCAGGATGATTCATTCAGTCAACCCAACTTCTACTCATCAGCAGGAGAACAAGCTAAGGAGGCACTATATCTTTCTCTAGCACACCGCTTAAAATGAGGCATTCCCATCGAAAAGGCAGAATTGTTCCTTTGAGTGAAATAATTACGGCGCGCAGGAGCGGCAAAGCTGGGACGACAGCGACCTCTAGCGGCGGGAGCGCCGCGACGGGCCGGGCCGGGCCGGCTCCTACTGTTCCGCACGGCCCCGCACGCACCGCTCCGCACCGCCCCGCACCGCCGCGAACCG
>VXBB01003356.1:1611190-1693405 GCA_013399915.1 Illadopsis cleaveri | reverse complement strand
CGCTCCACCCCGCACCGCTGCGAAGCGAACCGAACCGCCCCGCTCCGCATGCACCGCACCGCTTCCCACCGCACTGCTCCGCATGCCCCGCACGCCCCGCACCGCTCCGCACCGCACTGCCCCGCACGCACCGCACCGCACTGTCCCGCACCGCTCCGCACTCCGCAACTCCCCATGCAAATCACCGTCGTGCCCCGAACTGGAGCCTCATGGCTCCGCGCCCCGCACCGCGCCCGCCGCACCCCGCGGAGCTCTCCCCCGTGCGGAGGCCGGCTGCCGGGCAAGGGGCCGTGGTCCTCCTCGGCAATGCCCACCGGCATCCTGCTGCTGCCACAGGATAAAGGGACAAAAGTGCCTTTCTCTCCGTTTCAGGCGTTAATTTACCGCCTTATGTAGCAGTGCACTGCGGGACACGACATTAGAAATTGAAGTTGCTATAAATCCCATGTAACTTTTTTAAAATATAAAAATTTCAAGTCAGAGAAAATTTGAGGTTTTTTACTGCTCCTGTTTGTTGAGACCCCTGACCTGCTTAAGTGAGGATTTTGGAAAAATACAAGACTTAGTGATGCAACTTAGGTTCTTACCAATAAGAATGTGCTGTCACACGATAATAGTTCCATATATTTATATCCTTTTGCTTTACTTGCTTATGGGAGGTATCTTGTTTACGCTTTGAATTGCTTTTTCATCTTAGTGGCCCAAATGACAATTTGTCTCAAGGCATTTGCAGCTACAGTCACTATTGCAAGTCTCATCTCACAAAGTATTCTTTCTTTCTTTCTTTCTGGATGTACTGATCATGCTGCTGCCATGTCTGTAAGCGTGGCATTGTGTCCATGGCACAGCTCAGCTGTCATGCCCACTGCAAAGATTTGATACAATTAGGCCTAAAGTGTGTGAAATCTAGCAAAATGTTAATAATAATAATAATAATAATAATAATAATAATAATAATCAGAGCTATTTTTTGTTTTAATAAGCAGATTCAAAATAATGCAAGGGCAGAGAGAGACGGGACATGCACTGTGTATTAAGTGCAGGTTATCAAAAAGAAACTTGTCTCTGGATTATGTACAGTTTCACTTGACTGAAGCTTCATGGAAGATTAAGCTTCTTTTGTTCTCTGTGCTGTTTCACATAGATCATTGATGATGTGCAGAATAATTTTAACCACATATTAAACAGTGGTTAATCTAAGATAAGGAGATGAGCAAATATGAATAGTGAATAGTGTTTTTAATGTTAATGCTAATTAGAGAAGGAGCAAGCAGTTAATCAGAAATTTAAACTTTGTGCAGGGTTCCCAAAAATATAGGTATGAAGAGAGGGCCTGTTTACTATCACAATGTTTACCAGCCAGTCTGCCATGTGGTACACATAATTTATGAAGGAATCAATCACTCCTCTCTGATTTATGGAGAATAATAACACTGAAGCGACTGATTTCTGGAACTGCTGCAGACATGGAAAATACAATAGGCAGAAAGTGTTAAAATCCAGGACACTGTGTCAAAGAGTTTTGAGTATTAAGCTATTTGGGTAGCATTTTTAAAAGGAAAGGGAGGTGGAGCTGTGGAGTTCTGCAGCATATAAAAATAACACATTGTATTCTCTTTAATTTATGGTATTTCCAAAATATTACACTTCAGATTTTTGCTGGCTTCACAGGAGACCTCTTCAGTGCCTTTTCTCTTGTAAAGATTTAATTGATCTCTTTTGAGGCTAGAAGAGATCTAACATTTTGCAGATCTATTTTTATTGTCAGCTTTTGCGTTAATCCCCTTCATACACGTTTAATTTCTTCATTTGAATTAATTAAGCTGTCCTTGGATATATGAAGATGATGAGATTTCTCGACCCCATTCATCACACAGGTTATTCACAGTTCTTTCAGGAATTTTACCAGCAGTTCTCAGCAATTTGCTGAGATGACCCACTTGTTACTTGTGTGTAGATATTCCAGCAAGCCCATGATTCAGACAGCTGGAACTTCGGAATTTGCAATGAGAGCATTTATCTTTTCCAATAGATTCCATTTTAATAACATAAAGTTTATTCATATAGCTTTCTAGGTGACAATTGTACATCACTGAGGAAACAAGTACTTAGTTGTTTCAGTTAGCAAGGACACTAAAAAGGGAGTAAAACATTGAATTGCTTCTTTTGCTTCCTGTTTTCTCTTTCCTTTTGGAAGACAAAAGACAAGCTAATGGTATAGTTCATATGCTGTGTTATCTCCTCTCAGCCACCTGTTTTTGTGTTCTGATCACATTTACTCTTACATGGCATACCTTCAATTTTCATTTTTCATCCTTCAGATATTTATTGCATGGAAACAAGTCTTATCAATCAGTTCCTTGAATATATTGCTTATGGCAGAAGAACTACTGAGTCTACTTTAGTGAATAACTTCATCATCATTGCCTCATCATCTCTGATCAGATAGGTGTCGGGGCTACTTTTCCCCTGTAGGTGGACTCCTCTCTAAATATTATTTAGAGTATTGCTGGAGGTGGTCTACTGCAGAAATTTATTTGGCACTGCAATCTTTGTGCATAAAATATGTGCTGATCTTTTAAACATGAAAAGATTCATTGCTAGTCCTGCAAAAATGTTTAAAAATTGAGGAAAGACACCATATTGGGGATGAGCAGGAAGAAAATGGTTAACCGAGTGTAATTTACCAATCATTCCAACAAAGAGGCACATGGTTTCAATTTTCTTACTGAAATTGAATTATAGGTTTAGAACAGGTTGGCAGAATAAAACCATTTCATATGTAGCTATCCAATACACCCTCCCTTTCTTTTTAATCTCCAAGTACATGTGGCAAGTTCAGAGATTGTTTTCTGGAACTGAGGAATCCCAAACCAAAGGATTCGCTCACTGTGGTATTTTTTCACACTTTTGTTTTTCATTTTCTGATAATACAAACAGATAGAACTTTTAAACTTAAAATATCAGAGAACTATTTTCCTTACTTTTTGAGTACATTTTTTTTAAACATCTTTAAAGGCAAACACTCTGTTCTTATGTCTCACAAATCAGAGGAATATGCGAGGGAGTATTACTTTTTGGGGAAATACGTTAACCGTGTACATCATCATTACTTGAATTGTCAGGGAAAACACCTAGAAAATATTTTTGTCCTTTTTTATCACTATTAAAACCACCAGGCACAAATATTCCAGTGTAAACATGAAAGAATGCCTCAGTAGCCATTAAATTTATATTAGTGTTATTGCGCACCTAAAAATATCTTTAAACATCTGGGCAACAGTTTGTGGCATTCACAAACGTCTGCTCCTCTGTCCCCCTGGTCTGTACGTGCTTCACATGCTTGCACCATAGTAGTGAGACATTTGCTTGCAAGGTGCATGTGGCTGTTTCTGAGGCTATTGCTGTTCACCTTCACTAGAGGCTCTACAGAGCTTCACTCTAGTGAACCCGTTTTCCCTTGCACTTGAATCCACTATTGGATCTCCTGCTAAGAAACCTGAAGAGTGACTACCAACGTCTGAAGTGTGGTGTCATCTCAAATTCCTGTAGCTATTTTAAAAACAAGGTTATGCCAACACACACATGGTTTCCTTTCATGAACCTGCGCATCCCTACCAAATTCATGGTGTCCTCAGACACTCAGAGGACTTGTGAAAATCCACGTCCTCCTCCTCTTGGCATTGTTGGTTTAGCTGTGGTTTGCAATAAATTATGTGGGGAGGCAAGGTGGAAGGTCCCAGACAAAAGGAGAAAGGACGTGCAGTGAGAATGAATAGTGGCATCTGAGAAAAGACCTCCCAGCTGGATCAAGAAAATCACAGAATCACCAAATCAGCTGAGTTGGAAGGGACCCACGATGATCATCAAATCCAACTCGTGGCCCTGCACATGACATCCCCAAGAGTCACACCACAAGTCATAAAAAGAAAAGATGGGGCAAAGTCATTACTGTACAGGCTTTATTCTCTTACTTCCCTGACTCATCATAACAGGTGACATCACAGAGATGGTGTCTGAGCTTTAGAATACAATATCAGACTTTTTTTATGAAAATAAATAAAGTAGAGCTAGGAGAAAAATAAGATCATGGCTCACAAATGATTGAAAGCTGAAGAGTTATTTTTCAAATGGATTTCTTTATTAATGTCCTTAATATCTATATGAATAAGTTTTCCTTTGTGAACTACAGAGTGACTGATTAATAATTTTCACTACTTCAGTGTGGGAGCAGGAATCATTATGACTTGGCAAAAAATCCTTGGCATGAGAGAAAAAACTGTTCAAGTGAGGTAAAACGTGGGAACAGACAATTGGCTCAAATATGTTTTGATAATCCATATAAAACTTGGGAAATTCAAATACCACTGTATAAACTGGGAATATGAACTAATTCCCAAATTAACAAAAGATAGTAACACATTTGTGACCAATTAATCTATGTGATTTGTTCTAATATATATTATTATTTTTCCAGGTAGATTTAACAATATGAAAAGATGAACAAAATTACTTTAGTAAGAGCATACATCCTTAACCTGATGGATAACATTTCTTATTTACTTCATCTAATACTTCATTAACTCAATGAATGCTTCCAAGTTCCAAAAATTAATACTTCACAGGGTTAGAGTCTTTTAGACAAAGGATCTGAGAACAAAAGGGAGCCAGTACATTTAAACTAAGAGAGGAAATCAAAGGGTCATGAATAGAACCCATAATGCAGGTTGCTCTCCTGCAGCTGGTTCCATGAGCTGTTGGTGCCACCCTAATGCTTTATCTGGCTTGGGTTTGTCTCCTCCTAATTTTTTTTAGCATTAGAAAGTAATTTTTGCCTTAGGTAGAAGACCGCATTTCTAGGCAACCCTGACAACTGTTATTTCTGTTGATTTCTGTAGACTTCTGGAATTATTGAAAAATTCACGGATCTTTATACAGGTATATTTAATTTTTTTCCTGAATTATAAAGCTTCCCCTGTAGTAACAGAAAACATAATTATTCATAAATAGAAATTATAGTGTATTTTAGTGAAACTCAGAAACCTTAGTTATATTTGTAGTTTCAAAACCTTGAAGAGGATAGTCTCCCTAAAGGTGGAATGAGTATTTCTTCTTTAGAAAAATGTATTTTCAGCAGCACTTTCTAAATTTAAATACACTCTATAATCAATTTGAACTGTGATGTGTGTAAATGTAAATAGAATTTCATCTCATAAAAAACCGTGTTTGGTTCATGAGAAGTCCTATTCATGAATGAGAAGATACAGACAAATGAAATGCTGAATTGGAAGCATGAGCAATTCAAAATCTGCCTTCCAGATTGACCCACAGACACAAAATTCTGCTCTGAGACCCTTAGAGGGAAATTTGCCACTTGTCATGTTACAATCATGAGTATTCCTTATTTTCCAGCTTTTACTGAACATGTTGAAAATACTCATGAGCTGTTTTGGCACATACTTATTGATGCAGCTTAAGTCTTCTGTTAGCTATAGTCTTTAGTCATTTTAGTACACTGAGAACTAATCTCCAAGTCTGTCAGTCCCATTTTGCATTACAAATCATTTGTAGTTTTATAACTGTCATTCCCAAGGACATCTGGAAAAGATGGATTTATGAAAGGTTATCATGCATTCTAAGGAGGCCAGGAATTAGCATGACTTTGTAAAGGTTCTTGTAAATTGAGCAGCAGCCATCACTGGCAATAAGCTGTTTTCTGCTCCAGTCAAGTATCTTTATTTAAATATTAAGGAAGAGGTGTGACCTTTGGCCTTAAAGATGACTATGATACAGCAATAGCACAATCTATTAGCTGTCAATGAAGTATTATGGCCCTGGCTCTCTCAAGACACCTATTTGTGGACAGTGTTATAATAACCCTTCCATTAGGCATCCCCAAGGCAAATAACCTTGGCTTTAACAGAGTCAGTTTAAAATTCCTTGGAGTAACATTAAGAGAATATCTGGTTTGTGTCAGTTTAGGATCAACTATCAGCATTAGTCCCATTCTGCAAATTGTAAGTAGCCATGGATTTATTAGAATTTTTTTATAGATGCCCACAGGTAAATATTAAATACAAAGAATGTGAAAACTTATATTGCTTTCTACTTCCTACATAGAATATATATAGATTAATGGACACCTGACAGGTTGGAGCATTTTAAAACAGGATCCATTTTCTACTGTACACATTTAATTTCTTTTGTTGATGAAAATTACACAGTGCCACTAGAATTAAATTTTACTGGGAAAAAAAAGAAATAAAACAGTAAAAGCAATAAAAAGTAGTCTAGATAACATTCCTATGAGTTGATAATTTCTACTATATAAATTGTTAGGTACAATAGGATTAGAATACTATCTAAAAAGCCAAGACATTTTCACATGCCATGTCTTGTTTGCCTCTGCTGCATTTTGATCTCAAGGTGTCAGTATATTTAATACTCAAATTTAGACCAAAACAAAGCATTTTCAAACTTACATGGGATGTTGAAAAGAAGTCTTTTCTTCATGTCACCTTTGTTGTTTAGACAAAATAAATCTGATTTTTCCCCTCCAATGTCAGCTGAACACCCTTGAAAACTACAAGATTTCCACTCCATATATAAAATCTGCTAAGGTTGTGTTTTGCACCTTGTGCAAAAGAACATCTCTAAAGTTGCCTTTCCTCGGAGGTAACGATCAAGGTCAAACTCCAATTAAATATTTTGAAAAATTAGAAGTACAGGCAAATAATAAAAATAACGCACTAAAAATCTTATTAACATTGCAAATATTTTCACCATTATCCTGGCTATAGTGTTTCTTCTGAATTCAGCTTTAATATGTTATAGAAATGGCTTTTGTTGTTGAAACACCAACGATTGAATGTGCTTGCAGTTCTAAAATCAGAAGCTTGTCTGGTTCTGTAAGTATAGCTTCTGTAAAACTTCATTTTCTGTTGATTTTTAGCAGTGGAATATAATTCCTTAGACAGGAATAGAAGCATTCATGTGGTGGGGAACCACATGAGCTGTCCCCCAGCAAGGTTCAGTGCCTCCACATCACCTCCTTGTCCCCAGAAGAGCTTTGATGGAGCCAAGACAGTAATGGATCCCCTCCAGCCACAACCCCCAGGAGTCCTCTGCTCATGGAAGGTTTACACATTGCAAAAGAAAGCACCTGAATTAAAATAACTCAGTGCTAAATTGGCCAGTTCTCTCTGCTAGTTTTGAAGAGTCCCCTCACCACCTGCAGTTCTTGACCTCCTTAGAGGGTTTTACAGGAGGAAGATGAATAAAGGGGAAAAAAAATGGAGGCAATAGCCTACCATGCTGTGATCCATCTTCTAATGGGTGCATTGGGATTTATCCCCTTGCCTAACAAAGGCAGACAACTTGTACTTGTATGTGGGTCAAGACTGGAAATACTCAAAACTGTCAGTGCAGATTCATGCTACAGCCAAGAATGTTTGGCTCTTTTACAAGTGCCATCACTACTCTGAGCAACATGGGCTTCAGGACTAATATTTTCAGCCTGGGAGCTCTGTTACCCCCAACAGGTCATGGCATGGTAGACAGTCCTTGCAAGACATAGAGGATCCTGAATCAGACTGGACAATTCAAAAATGTTCAGCAGGTATTTTGACCCTGACATTCTCAGCATTAAAAGCTGTGGGTCCAAAAAGTACAGCACAGTGAAAGATGCACTCACCTTTCTTGTGACTCTGACAAGCTTATTGCAAACCAGTGTTAGGGAGCTCCACGTAGCTACAAAGCAAACAGTTCAGTTGAGGATTACAGCAGTTGTTTTCAAGTGTTCAGTTCTCACATATTGCACACTATGAAGGCAATTTTCGCTCTCAATAAAGGGCACTTGACTTTTGGTTCATTCTCCCTTTAACACTCCTCTTACACTGATATTGGATACAAAGCCATTTTCTTTCATAGGGCAATACATGGCAGAATCTAGAATGTAATTTAAGGGGCTCTATTGATATCATAAATTACAAGAAGTCTGCTGAAGCAGTTTATGAATGGCAGTAAAAACCTGAAACTGAACTGCATCATTAGAATCATCCATTGCATACATGTATTATTATTTATAATACAGACCTAAGTATCCCTGCATTTTATAGACAAAGGAGATAATGCAACCTTGCACTAAATGGGAACAGAATTTCCACAGCCTTCTTGATAGCATATGTGCTCTAATAATGGAATAGAAATGCGATGTTTATGAAGTTACTTCATAAAGGAGGAAAGAAACAAGTTTTGGAAAGTGTGATACAGCTGCTATGCTTTTTATAACATCAGTTCCTCGTGCCACTCTCTGAGTAACATCTTAGTTCCACATCCCACCAGACTGAATTTGAGGAGGACGCTTAGGACCTTTATTATTTCTGTACACAAAATCTGAGAGTATTTCAGAGTGTATACAGAAGATTTGGCTGTAAATCACATCACTATCTCTGTTTCTGCTTTTAAATTCTTTGGCTGCTACAGGTATCTAGCAAAAACACTTTAAGCAGAAAGAGAGAAAACTTAAAAACTACCATCTCACTGAAACAGTGTATGAATAGTCCCCAATCATTGCTCTCAGTTTCCTTAAGAACTTAGTTCTCCAAATCAAAGTAATTCATAGCCTGTATTCAAATTTCAGACATCTGCTTCAGGAAATGGGCTTTGAAGGGAAAGTCCAAGTACCCACATTTTTGCAAATATTTTTATGTGAAGTTTACTTAATTCTCTGTGTTACTTCACTGTTCAAAACAGGGCATGAGGGTAATGGTTGCGGTAATAACCATGTTTTTCTTAACTATCCAAAAAATAATTTTGAAAATGCAAGCATGAACCCTTATTTAGAAGGAAATCCTCAGTTAAGCCAACATGCCCTTGATGCTAAATCTGGTCCCACCAGCAAGGTTATCAACAAGCCATGTGCACCTCCTAGCAGCAATAAGAGTGCCTGAAGCCAACAGCCATCCGGTTTGGGACTTCAGGGGTCTGAGGGAACCAAATATCTATTTCTTACTGGATTTCAATACTCTGAGCATCAAAACTAAATTACCTCTTCTGAAACAACAAGGCTTAAAGGGAAAATATGTTTATTTTTTTCCCATGCTTGGTAACTTTTAAGATCAAGATACATAAAAACCCATTCTAGCCTTTAGAATAATCACATAAACACTTGTCCCCAGTAATGTATTGGCACTGTTTCAGAGCTTCCAATCTGTTAAACCACTGAGTGGTCTGGCAGGTTCACCTGGAGCTGCAGCTGGTCCCTGAGACACAGGAGGAGCTGGTTCACACTTTCACCAGCCTCTTAGGGAGGAAGAACAGTGAAGAAGGGAGGGAGAATTTATTTTTTATCTTTCAGAACTAATTCTGAAAGGTTTGAAAATGGAGATAATAGTGTGAGAAGTGGGCAAGAAGGGGTACTCATAACTTACCCCACTGGAAGCTGCCTTAATAATACCCTAAAATAAGGTCCCCTTTCCTTTGGGAAGGGACAGGTTCTGCCAGAGCCCAGCCCAGTACTCCTCTGTCTGCTTCTCTGTCTGCTTCTTATTTGCACTTGAGCAGAGATCTTCCTCTGGGTGTACCAAATCCCATTTGTGACATTTTGGGATCAAGAATCTACCTTCTTTTATTTTCCATGCTCCTTAACTTCAGTTGTCTCATGTTTTGCTTTCACTTGCCCAAAGGATTCTCTTCCCACTGCAAAAGAGCAAGTCAAATTTAATGTAATTTGGAGTGTAAATTTCCAAGTGGAGACACTGCCCCTTGGGTGCTTATTGCAGGAGTCAGTTCTCTGGTCCATGCTTAAAATTGACCATGATTACTTTACTTTGCAGTAAGACTAAATTGCTTTGTGTCAGTTTGTTTTTATAGCAAGCCAGCTGTGTATATTAACTGTTCTACAGTAAAAACTATTTTCCAGAGGAAATGATGGAATGGTATTTCTGCAATTAGTTTTGTTATTCCCTTTACTTTCCAACTGACTCTGTAAAATGTGATTTTGGGTTTTTTTTGCTGAGGTTCCTCTCCCCAGTGTCAACAGGATGTGCACGTGTCACAGAAAACTAATTGATAAAAAAGATACTATATTAGGAACTTTTATGGTTGTAATGTTATGTTTTAAAAAGAAACATTTCCTTTATCTCAACCTACTCCCAGAACAGTATGTAAAATACTTTAGCTAACAGATTTTTGTCCAATTCTGAGTATTAAACTTGAACAATTTTGAATCTTTGGGAACTGAAGACAGGTCTGTTACAAGTAAATACAATGTACAAATGTGTTTTTCGGTAAAATGCCTAAAAATAAAAACCAACCAAAACTCCTGTTAACAACCATTAACAAAATTAATGTCCTCAGCAGGTTTTTTAGGAGGGAGTGCTCTTGGTCTGAGATTTTGGCTGCCCTCTTGTTCAAATCTCCTGTTCAAATCTGGGTTCAGAAGTCTGGGAGGTCTGCAGAAGAGCTCAAGTATGTTGCCAAATCCTGGCTTGCTGTGGTGGGCCACTACCAGATTGTGTAATGTCAGTATTATACTTACAGGTTTTGAACCTGTTGGATGTCAGGAGGGTTGAAAAGTGACCCAGCTTTGGATTTGAGGCAGGGTGATCAGGATCCCTGTGACCAGCCGTCTGAAGAAGAAATCCAGATGGAAAGTGAGACTGGGAAAAGGTGTCCTTCCCTGGAGAGATGGGACCGTGGGGCTCACCACCAGAGGCTTGGTTCATTTGAATCAGCTGGCAGTGGGACTGGTTGCAGAATGGAGTGAATGCTGTCACTGCTGCCTCAGTTTCACAGACACATGGTCCTGAGACATCCCAGAGGTATCACAGGGTGGTGACACAGACCACATAAATGTTACATTCTAGAATTCCAGAAGCCTGAAAGTAAATTTCTAATCCAAGGAGTATGTTTTAAAAATTCAAAAGCACTTTGGGGAGCCACTACTTTTTGAATGGTTCCTCTTTTGCAAGGAAAATATCCATCTACGAATATTTATCCATTGATTCCAGAAAATTAATAGATGTGGTATCACTTGAATCAAGGCCCTTCACAGAAAACACTGTTTATTGGCTCTTTTCACATAGAGGAAAGGTGTCAACAATAATGTACCTGCTAATCACAGAAATCTGTGATGTGTAGCTTTCTTGACAACCTAACATCAAAGAAAACCACCCCAAAACCACTGTGTTTCAATAACTGAAAATTGACATCTTAAGTCCCACCTGGAAATCAAAGGGAAAAAGATCTCAAGTCTTGGTTCAGGTGCTAATGCAAGGACTGATAGGTTTTCCAAGGAGGGAAGATAATTAAGATAATTTGCCAGTGAAATATTTTGAAATTCAACCCTGGAATATACTGATATAAAATAGGAAAGTAAATATAAGAGTCATGAAATTTTCTGAGGAAACCTCATGGTAGGCAAGAATGCCAGTATCTTAAAGTGCATGAATTAAATGTATGTATTAAACACAATCTTAGCACTTCAGTACATATGCTTAGATGCAGGGATCTTATTTGAGCAGGAAAATGCCCAAAGTTTGGAAAGACCGAGATTGTATATCTCAGTAACATTTGAAAAAAACTCACTGGATATTTCTAGGATTCGAGGTATTTCCCCTTCTTACACAAAATGTTGTCTTGAACTCATAAGCATATGAATCTCTTTGACTGTACTACTTTTCAATCTGCCTGTTCATAACTCAGCTTCTTATTCCATTATAATGCTTGAATGATTCACATGCAATGTTTCCAATCCACTTTTCCCATCTTGTGAAACTTTTTAACGAAATGTTAGCATTTGCAGGCACCAGATGTTTTGACATAAGGAGAAGCAATATGTAAATTTTAATCCATGGTAGGAACAATAGCCTGGAGGCACCTTCTTCTTATTACATGAATCATATACTTAACCACAATGTGGTGGATTATATCAAAATCATCACCACCCTGAATATAGAACAGTTGTCTTGTGGTTGCAAATTAATGAAATTGATATATATTTAACTTGATGGGTACCAGTGATTTAACCAATAAGCCTTAGCATACTTCACTGCTGCAGTCTCCTTTATAATTAGACTTTTGATCTGATTATTACCACAACTTCATACATTTTTCTCTAATCTCCCATTGGTTGTCACCACAAATGATGCTGACATTAAATCTATTTGTCTGTCAGTTGCAAACCTCACTACTTTTAATCAAGCAGTGTATCACATAGGGCTTTTATAATTTCTGAAATAACTTCTGATTTTATTTTTTGATGTTGTTTATTTAATTATTAATTGTGTGAGTCCTAAACAGGATAAGCATTGGCTTTCTACAAAGCAAAGTGGGAGCTCTCAGTCCCTTCACAAAAGAGCTGAGTACCTTTTATGGTCAAATCCTAAGTACATTATAAATATGTAAAAAAAGAAAAGCTTCTTTCTATAGATAATCATTGAACTTTAAATAATGTTTATAATAATATTCAATTTTAATACTGATGGGGTACCTTAATGATTTGACAAAATAAAGAGACTGAAGAAATCTTTAGTACAAATAAAGTGTTTATCTGATGTACACAAACAATGAGCACTATTTTACATGAAATGGTATACTATTACAAAACTATAGTTGAAATTTGTGTTACCACTCAACAACTTCTTCATCATTTCATGCACAGAAAGGACCAAATATCTTCTAAAGAAGGCAGCACTTTTGATATTAGGAATTCAAAATGAAATCTGAATCCTTACTTACTTCCTTAAGTGAGTATCTTTTAGTGCCAAATGCTACCTTAATTATCAGCTTTAAAAAATGTTTTACATCTTAAAATACAATATTCTGTTTATCCTAGATTGTCTGGGGAACATCTAGTACATTAAAAGGTTTTTGTAGAGCTTCTTAGTGATTTAACTGATATCATGCCTGCTAGCAATTTTGCAACATTCTGAAAACACTTTTCATAAATCAAAGCCTTAGCAGCAGGAAAAAGCAGATGGCAGGAGACCATATAAAAGAATGTATCAATTATTTTTATTAATGGGATGCTACTGGATCATGATGTATCATAATGGTCTAAATGTTTAGCAGTTGTGAAGTGTTTTGTCTGTTAGGTATCTCAGATGTTCTTACTGGATATAACTATATTACCTTTTGGTGGCATTTCTGAGGGTCTGGACAGTGAAGTTTGACAAGGGACATAGAAAAAGACGTTTTCATTTCAATCCTTTAATTATATTCATACAATAAGCATAAAATTCCAGCAAGTATAAAATGTAATTGTAAAAAGATTGCATATATAGTGTGTAATAAAGTACATTCTGTCTGCATACAATGACTTAGAAAACAAGATACTATATGGTTAACAATGAAAAATAGCAATTATTATAAAAATATTCTACAGTCTCATAATAGCAATGTAAATGCCTTTACTTATCTAAGAGACTTAGCATAATTTTAAATTACAATAATTTTACATCCTCCATTCATATATACAGTTCTATTAAATTCAGAAAGTATTATAATATCAATGTTCTTATTAAGATTAAGTGACTGAATTCTATTTAGTTATTTTTTTGTATAAAGCAACTGAGTTCCTGTTTGTTAAAACTGTTTGCACTTATTGTAGCTTTTCCCACTATCCATGCTCTGCACAATGAGATAATTTAGTTTTCTTTTCTTGGTATAGCATCTATATTCATGTCATGAATTAAACAGGATGTTAATATTTCAACTCCCTTTACTTTTGTGTAATTATTAGTCTGCTGTTTTGTGGATTCTGTTGGAATATGTCCACCAGCTTTGAACAGCTGCTACTGAAAACAAGCAATAACTCCTCATTTAGTACATCTTGACAAAAATAGCCAGTTTTTCTACCCCCTACCCTGCTTGAGGGCAAGATCTGTAAGACTTCAAATTCTTTTCTAGGCCCAGATCCACAGGCATATTATGCGTCACTTTCATGAGATTTCACTAAACAGATCTCTGTTGGAAATAGCTAAAAAATGTATTTTACTTGCACCACTACTCAGCCAAATAAAACTTGCATGGACAGCAAAGAAATTCTGCCTGACAGAAAATGTCAGGGTTTGTCCCTGTAGTTAAGAAATCTCTTTCCTCTGCAGAATCTGGTAGGACTGGGCTTGGCTCTGCCCAAGAAGTCCTCTCAGATTCACAGCACCTTTTCCAAGCCTGTGGTGGGAGAGGGAGTGTTTACTCCAGAAAGTCTGGGATGTGACTATCAGCATATGCATCTCCTGAATACCTTCAGTAGCACCTATTAATCCCCAGAATGTCCTAGTCTGGTTTCCAGTCTGTAGCACCCCATAATTTTGAAGGTTAACCTGTAATCCAGGCTGTAATTATTAGCTGAAATACTAAATTATGATGACTTCTTACTAGAAAAGCAGTGTTGGTGAAATACCATTGCCATAATAAACACCTAGAAGGATTGATGCATTTATTGTTTTGAGCAAGGGAGCTGACGGTTTTGTGTGGAGGAAGATAGCTTGAATGTGTGTAATCATAGATGCAATACCGTGCCTTGCAAAAAGGACATTGACTATCTTAAGTTCCTCATGCAAGAAGAGAGAGAAAAATTCTGATGCTTTAGACTGAAGCAATGATCAGAAGAATGAAAATCAACTTAAAAAATTTAATGGATGCACTATAATGTTTTTTTAGAACAGTGCTTATAAAAGTGATGAAATTCAAGATATTATTTAAAGTCAGTACAGTTCAGAAGTATGGTCTAACTCACATGTAAAAGTTCAATGGGAAAATCATGTAATACATTCATATTTAATTTCTTTTTCTCCATTATGAGAAATCCACACTGGTGTATTTAAAACTAATGTAGTAGAAACTGCAGTACAAGGACAAATGGCATTTGATATCAACCAAAAAATCCTTCCTTTTTTCAGCTGAAATGGACAATACTCATACTACGCTAGACATAATATGGGCATAGAAGTTACTTTTAATTAATCATGTTTTGGATTCATATGTCAATATTAGCAATTGTCTTTGACAAAACTATGACAAACTGGTTCCTCTTTAAATTAATCCAATTAAAATGGCGGTCGGTCCTATATACAGTTATCTTTGGTTAATACTTGTTTGTCTTTGTGATGTGCTACAAAAACAAAAAAAACCCAACCAAACAAAACAAAAAAAACACCCAAAATAAATAAACAAACTAAAAACCTAAACCAACCAACTAAACAAACAAAAAGACTAACAAAATGACCAAACCAAAACAAAATATTACCAGAACCCTGTCTGATGTCTTTTTTTTATCCATGAAGTGTGAGTGTATCAAAACCTCTTCTAATGGTCAGGTCTGTGCTTACAGGTCACCTTAGATCCGAGTGGTTTACACTAACTCATAGAAAACCTTGAGATTCCTAAAATTATAAATATTCTTGTGAAATTGGACACACCATCATCTTTCATAGCCATCTGGGTGTGATTTTTTTATCCAGCTGCTAATTTTCCAATTATGAAACTATTGTGACACTGCCAGGGTTGGTGAGGTATGCGCTGTGGCCTGGCAGGAACACAAACCTCAGAATGACTGTTAGGAAGGCCCAGGTACCAATAACAAAAGAGGCAATAGTAAGAAACAATTGCTCTGGTTTTGGATAGTATGGTTTTAAAAACTTAAAATGTTCATGCAAAAAGTAATCCACTTTAATCTCTTCTTACTATTTTCAAACCTGTGACACTTCTGGAGTGTGGCAGGCTCAGTGACAGCAAAATTAATACACACTTTTGAAACATATTTTGAATTGTTATGGAACTCCTGTGGTGGTCTCTGCTCGGATAGAGTTAATTTTCTTCACAATGGCAAGTATGAGGTTGTATTTTGGATTTATTCTGGACAGAGATGTTTTTGTTGTTGCTGAGCAGAGCTTACACAGCCAAGGCCTTTTCTGCTTTTTATACTGACACACTGACAAGGATGTTGGGGGTGCCTGGGAGTCTGGGAGGAGACACAGCCAGGACAGGTGACCCCAACTGACCAAGGGATATTCCTCACCACATCAAATCATGTTTAGTATATAAAGTGGGGGGAAGAAGGAGGAAGGGCTGGAGATTTTGGAGTGATGGCGTTTGACTTCCCAAGTCACCATTACATGTGATGGGGCTCTGCTCTCCTGGAGACGGCAGAACACCTACCTGCCCATGGGAAGCAGTGAATTAATTCCTCGTTCTGCTTCACTTTTGTGCATAGCTTTTGCTTTCCATATTAAACTGTCTTTATCTCAACCCAAGAGCCTTCCAGATTTAACCTTTCCAATTCTCTCCCCAGTCACTCTGACTGGGCAGTAACCAAGTGGGTGTGTGAGGTTTGGTTGCTGCCTCTGGTTAAACCATAACAACTTCCTAATGGGATCTTTTGGCTTTGATTGAAGGAGAGCTATGAAGAACCTGTTCCAGTTTATCTTCCCATGTTTTATTATTACAACTGGAATCGTTGCACTTAATTTTCTTCAGGAACATTAAGTACATCGCTCTCCAGAATTTCACTATGTATGGAAGTGAGTTTTCTGAATGCCCCCTCCTAGCAAGCTGGTTATGAGAGGTAGTACATCACATCAGTGTTTCTGAATATTCCCTTCAGTTTGAGAAGTCTTCCTTTCCAGGTTTTCTGCAGGGAGTCCAAAGCCAAATATGAAATTAAATTCTTGTTTTTGATAGTGTATGCAATGGGAATCTTGTCATTTCCCTCTGCTTCCAAATGGATAAAAAGCACATGTATGGGTAGAGTCCTTTTGGAAAAACCTCACTGTGCTGTCAAAGGACACTGAAAGTGTCATCCAACAGCCTAGTGTTATATCTGAATTCCAATTTCTTCCACATAAAAAGGACACAGTTTGAATAATCTTGGAATAAGTAGCTGACATAGCACTGTCATGAGTAGTGCTTTTTTAAATTGTACTAACTGTAACATGGAGTGTCTGTGCTGTCTTGTATATCCATAGTCTTTCTGCTGCAATGCTGTGTCTTTTTCTGTCTGAATTCAAGTCCCTGTTATTATGTTAGTTTCCATTTTTCTTCTGTGCCATTAAAGAATATACTTAAAAGAGTGTTCTTTTTCTATAAATGAAATTAAAAAACTAATGATATTCCATGGAAAACTTAATGGATTTTCTCCTTTTAAAGAGAAGCCCACACAGTTGAAACTTCATGTGTGAAAGCATTATCGTCTGAATTTTTTTAGATTTTAAAACCTGTTATATCTCTACAGTTCCCAGCTTAAATACTTCATTGTTTCTTCACATTTTGTGGAATTTTACGTTATAAAAAAATAAAGAAATTAGCAAATAACTAAAGCTCATATTTGTAGCAGAGAAGTGTCAGCAGACTGAAAAAAGTTTGAATACAGTTTTGCAACGTGGGTATACTTTTTGTGGTAACCGTTTTCATAGTACTCTAAAAAGTCATGAAGTGATAGTAAAAATATTGCCAGTGAAGAGAAATTTATGCAAATGTAGGCTGTGAACAGAGGGTGAATTTGGGGCAGAGTGATATGAGTTCATGTCCATCTGATTTTCTTGTGAAGTAAGGGCTGATTGAAATCCTTGTCATGCAGTAATTGATTTTTAGTGTCTCTCCTTATAGGTATTTAAAATAAGAGCAAACACCATGCTTACGTTCAACTCAGTCTTTTAACACTGTGGTTTAGAGAAGTATGAGACCCTTTCTGATTTTATAAATCATCTCCATCATCTGTGCTAAAGCTGCTTCTCCTGCTGCTCTCTTTTGATGCAGCTGGAGATGTGGAGGACAGGAGTGGGTCTGTTCCAAATGGTGACACTGTGTCATCCAATAAAATTTCCTCTAGTCGTTGTTCTTCTTTTAAAGCTGCGCTGAAGGACAAATCTGTGAAGTGTGAAAGTGGATCAGAAAAGGCTGTAGATCCATTGCAGACATCAGAATTTTGTCCATGTACCAGAGGCATTTGTTGAGAGTAGTCTACAGAGTTCTCCTCTGGATGAGACTGTTGCTTGATGACCTGTGCAGCTAAATCCACAGCACTGAGTGAAGACATGACTGGAAGGCCATGTGCACGTGCCTGGATCTCCAATTCCTAACATTGCAAACAAAAATAATTAGACAGCAACTTAAAAAGAGAAAACAGTCTCTCCAGAATAACTGCAGAAAGTATACAAATCACGCATTAAAATTTATTATACCTATTGCCCAATTGTGAGATTAAATTTTAAAATATTAAAATTTTTTATATCAGAAAATTTGCCCCTCAAGTGTTTTTATATCCCTTACTGTCATTAAGCAACTATTCTACAGGAACAGAAAAGGTAAGACAGCCTCTCTAAAACCATTGCGTGCTGAATCCAATGACGGTAGGAGAAAAATGTTGCAACTTGATAGTTCATTATAAAAAAGAAGTTTCTTTACTTGATAATGCTTATATTATACAGAAATATGAGTAAATCAACATATGTAAGATGATTGGTTTTATGTCTATCCATCTACCTATCTATCCATCCCATTTCCATAGGTGTGTGTCTATATTAGAATCTTGCTTTTCAAGACATGAAGGGCTATATTCTGCCTCTTTGCATCAAAAGCAGATATAACATAAGACACTCCTACTGGGAAGTGTGATGCTGTAAATAGTTTGAAAGAGAAAATTAAAATACTGAAGGGAACTTTGTGTCTAGTATTGATTTTGGCTGCAGGAATATACTTATTTCCTTTTTTTTTTTTTTTTTTTTTTTTTTTTTGTCTGTCTTTGTTTCTAACATATGCATAATGAAACTGTTTGTACAAGTAATTTATTGCTTTTCCACTAGTTACTTTATGTAAGGTATAATTATCAAAGAAATTTCCTGGAAATCTAAAAAAAAATACTCCCTCCCCAATTTACAGAGAAATAAATAGGCAAAGTCAATTTAATTTTAATAAGCATCATTTGAAGAAAAATTATATAGATTAACAAACTTTGATGGGGGATAAGTACAGGGAAAGCTTTGTAGTTCGTGGCAACACTTATACAAACCTGAATTCGGAGTAGAAGTCTTCTGTTAGCATGCTCTAATTTCTTCTGCCTGTGTTCTAATTCTCTGGCTCTCTGTTGTTCTTTTTGTAGCCACTTGATGTACTCTACTGATGCTTTTAAAATAGTTCCTTTGTTCCAGCGCATATCACTGCAGAATGTAGAGATAACCTTTTCACAATTGTGCATGTCAGCAGAATTCATAAGAACTTACAAAATCTTTTACATTAATATGAAATAATGATTTACATGACTATTATTCACTCTTAGATATTATTGCTTCTGAATGGAAATTTTAATAGAATAGTTAAGAAGCCCTTATATAGTAAAATTAATCCCAGAATGAAAATAAGTGTCAAAAGAAAGTAATAAAGTGACTTTTTGTGGGAGAGCTAAATGCAATATCATGATTCTACCATTACAGTTTTTATATTTTTAGTGAAAATTGCTTTTATTATTAACTCTAAGATTAAAATCTATGTGCAGTATTTCTGCATTAATGAACTAGGAAATATACATTACTGAGGACTTAAGCCTAAATTTTTAAAGATCATTTTGAATATACTACTCCTTATACCTGACTTACTAATGAGGTTGCTTTTATGCTTGTAGAGAAAAAATATCTGTGCTGAATGCCACTCCTCATTCATGACAGACCAGAAAAATCACACTTTCATAACCATAATGACATGGAAACAGCAAAAATCATGTTCAAAAATCTTGAAACAATAAAAAAACAAGTTAAAATCTACAGCTACATGCAGATGCCAACTCAAAGTAAACGCTTTGCAAAAAAATTAGACGAAACCTGCCCGTCATTCAAATGAAACTGTTCAAAGACTTCCATGTATCCATTTATCAAATTTTCATACATTCCTTTAACTAAAGTCTTGGAACAAGAATGAATTTTGCTGAATATTTTTAATTTCTAATAAATTACAGTATTTCATTATACAAGATGGGCTCACTGCATTAAATATACAGATATATGGGCTTTATCTAAGCTATCTACTTCACTGCAAGATTGCTTAGGCTGAGCAGAAGGTTGGCCAGGCTTCTGGATCCAAACACAATTGTGAGAAAGAAAAGCTGTTAAAACAAGTAAGAATCTGATGTAGGCAGGGACAAGCACTTTTTCAATACCTATTCCAAAGACGTATATTTACGAGCTGTCATTTATGAAGCAAAAAAAATTATAAATTATATGCCTGGCTATTATCACTTTCCCTTATTCATAGAATCATAGAATACGCTGAGTTGGAGAGCACCCACCAGGATTAGTGAGTCCAACTCCTGGCCTTGCACAAGACACCTCAAGAATCACACCATGTGCATGAGAGCATTGTCCAAATGCTTCTTGAACTCTGCCAGGCATGGTGTTGTGACCACTTCCCTGGAGAAGCTGTTTCCAGTGCTCAGCTACTCACTGGGTGAAAACCTTTTCCTGATATCCAACCTAAATCTCCTCTGACTCAGCCTCATGTCATTTCCTTGAGTCCTGTCAGTGGTGACGAGAGTGAAGAGATTGGTACTTGCCCCTCCATTTCCCCTCGTAGGCTAAGCACCCTTAGAGATTTCTGCAGTTATTTTTCTTCTGAAAGTACAATGCAAAAGCCAGGCAGGTACAGGATTTAGGAACCCAGACCACCCAGATTTTCCTGACATCTTACTAGGGATAAAACCTGATGGAGCTGATAACTTTAAGACACTAAAAAGAATGCACAAAATTATTTGTAAGAAAGAATCACAGTGTTTAACCATACCATAGAATTCAGATAAATTACTAGAGATTTGGAAGTAACATTTTTTTGATCCAAGAGTGCTCAAATTCAAGTGTCAGTTCTCTCTGGACAGCACACAAACTGTGAGGCTCTAGTATACTGGGACCTCCCCTCCTCTCAGTGCTGCAGGTCAGAAATGCACAGCTTTGGGAATTACAAGGTAAGAGAGTCAGAAAAGAATTGCTGTCTACAACCCTACTGTCTACAAAGCTAAAACATAATTTGGTATATATTCTGATTTAGACTTTGCCTGGTTGAAAAAGCTGTATCAGAGGTGGGCCTGGGAGCCAAGAGCAGAATACATCTCCCTCATGATGGCTGAATCATCTCTCAGCAATTACTCTGCCTTCTCCTTCCTGTCCCTGTACCTCTTGGGCAGGTGGGAGGACAGAATTTCTTTCCAGCATCCCATGGGCTGTATCCTAGGAGAGGACTTTCTCCTCTCAAATGGCTTATCTATATTCAAACTGTAAAGGTTAAGGAAGTTTTTAGTATGCATATTTTCTGGAAAAATCACCATGTCACAGTTTCACTTTCTTCACACCCCTTTGGAAAGTCAGGTAAAATACTGAGAGGTCCCTGTTTATGACTAAATTGCAGTGGAGTTTGAAAGACAGTAAAATGTCTGTCTGTCTATGCCAGACCATTCATGAATAAAGAAGATAAATAAAATAAATAAAGTTAGCAGGACAAGAACTTTTCAAACTGGGATTCCCCACTCCAATCTCAGATATGAGCTATATATGCTACATGGAGAAACACAATCTGCCTTGACAAGGAGGTTAGTCTCTAGTAAATACTAAAAAGAAAAATTAAGCCAGGTCTGAACTCATGGTCTGAACCTAAAGATATAGTACTATGAAATTAGAAACAAATCCATGGCTGGAAAAATGGAAATAATTGAGGAAATGTAATAGCAGCAGAAAAAATTGAATATATCACATATTAAGAAAGTATTTCATTGTGTTTTTTTAAAAAAATCATGTCAGTTATAAAATTTTATTAATTCAAAATCAGACAGTTATTTTTGGTTGATTTTTCTGATTGACAAATGAGTAAGTCATATATATTCATGGCTGTATTTGAAATATTTTTGATTAAATTCATTCCTGTTACACTTAATTGTTACACTTAATATCACCTTTTGATATGGCTTACTTTTAGTTCATGTTTCCTTGATAGTTTTAGAGTTTTTTTCTATGGTAATGATTTTTTTTTCACAGTTTTAAATAAACCTTCACTGGAAGACTAATTCCTGGGTTCAAACGGCCAGAGAAATGGACCTGGTCAGCTTTTGCATGAGATGCATATAGAGAGATATCTCTTGTGGTAATATTTACAGATCTGAGAGGCAAAACCATAGTGGAGAGCTAGGATAAAAATGCAGTGGTTTCTATTGTTGTTTAAGAGGCAGTTCTTTAACCTGTGTACACGTGTGTGTCTGTGCGTGTGTGTCTGTGCATGTGTGCATATCGTATATATGGCTTCTGCATCCCTTCTCATGTACATAAACTGGTTGGTGTCTTATTAAAAGAGGAATATTGAAGTTAAACCTTCCAGTGTCTGAAGGCAGCACAGCAAAGGAACAGCTGGCGACCTTAGAAGTCAACGTGTATTTCACTTCATGTCTCTCTTTACCAGGATCTAACAAAAAAACTGAAGGTGTCTGTGCTGATTCTGCATCACAGGCACTCTTCATTCATTCTAGCCCACAGCACACACAGCAGTCACAGAACAGTGCTGCAGAGCAACAGAGGCTCTGTGCAGATGTGCAGGGCTGGAACAGCAACAGTGCAACTGGTAAGGATGAAGGCAAATTTGGGCTGGTAAAGGAGAGATTCCTGCCTACCAACAGTCTGAAATGCATCTAGCTCTATATATCAGGCAGGCAAGCAGATTCATCTACGATGGGAAGAAAAAACAACTCTGCATTTGAAAATGGATTAACTCAAAGCACAAGAAGTGCATAAGAAGAATTCAGAAATTCTCTGATCGGTTATTTGGTTTCTGTTATTTCTCTGAAAACAACTGATTCTAAATAAAACTACCTGAAAAGTTATAAAATTGTCACCAGGAAATTGGAGTTTTTGCTTTTTAGAGATTTGTAGATTGCTCTTAGAGATAAAAACTGAAATGGAAAGGTCTACAATCACATTTTTACAACCTTTAAAAACTGAGAAATCACTAGCAGTCGTTGCTCATTTAATTGGAAGCTTCTGTATAAAAACAGACAAAATACTTGCATTCTTAGCTGTTTTCATCCTTAAAACTTAGATATAGATCTACTGATCTTCAAATATGGCAGGAATTCTTTTCTTCCTTTCAATCTTTCAGTTCTATTAATTTTCTATTTTTCTTTTTATTTGGCTTTTGTTTTTATTAGTCTTGATTTTTATTAAATGCATGCATGGACCATCCTGTAAATACTGAAATACATGGGAAATTCTACATCCAAGCTGAGTCATTTGAGAGCAGTAAGATGTTTTGCCAGTGTGGTCATCAGAAATGACCTCTGCAAGGAGGATTGCTTCTTTGTTCCTGTGTGTCCATGTGGTAGAGTAATTTCAAGTTTCTAGCGAGCTACAGATGTGTTAGTGAGTTTAATAAACAGAGGTTTACCAAAAACAACAAGATTTGTATGGAATTTTTTTTAGAAAAATAAAGTGAAAAACACATTATGCTTTATTAATCTCTGAATCCTGTCTTCTCCTAACTTTAACATCTGAATCTCTCTACAAAACTCAGATGCCCAGAACAAAACATTTAACTCACCAAGTAGAGTTTCCCATTTTGGAGAAACAAAAGATAGAAAAGAGACTGATCTTCCTCTCATTTCAATTACTTTAACTTTGCTGAAGTCAAAGGAGCTTCCCTAATTTACAGAAGCTGAACTCCTGTAGGAAGGATGGGAACATCTGGTCATCTAAGATTAGAGCTAATTAATAAAAGCAGTGTTTGAGAGAGTGTGATAGTCACAGAGTTTGCCAGACATAGGCCAGTTACTAATAACAATACATTTGCAAAGTTGAAACTGTTTGCAGAACATTTCTTTCCCTGTTTCTGAGAAATTAGCTTTAAACTAAAGAAATTTGCTCAAAGAAGTACTTGGAAAGACTTTGTACTTGTTTTTAGGACTTGCACAATTGCAAAGTGTATTATTTTGAAAGAGGCAGCAAGTTTCCAGTTTATACCAGCATGGGTGTACACAAGCTTTTCCTTTGCAGGAAAAGTGTCTGTGCTGGCTGCTAGAGGGTCTGTCCACAGACATTGCAGAGGTCAGGCACAGAGAGATGCAGAGAGCAGAAAGGAGAGAGTGAGAGCAACCCAAATCATTAGCAGTTCTCTTAATATTCCAGTTCTGCAAAATTACTGGAATTCTTTAAGGAAGGGGCTTTTTCTTGTTTAGCTTTCTGGCAATTTAAGTGTGACTATCATTAAACTGCTCTTGTGTAGGCATTGCCAGACTCCATCACAATAAGAAATCCTGTTAACCACCTAAAAGGAGAATTCTGAAAGGTTGAACACAAATGGAAAGGCAGGCATAATTAAAGGAGCAGGTTATGAGTTTTTCAGAAAAAAGAACTGAATATTTCTGGCATTTTTAAAATTCTATTTTGGAATTATTCTGTAAAACTGATTTGCATTTCTGAATCATCTAGCACTTGGATATCTAAGCATTGAAAATTAAACAAAAGAGTCATAGTTCTTTGTAACTTATCTTCATTTTCTAATGCTGATGAAGTGAACTTAAAACACCCATTCATTTATGTAATGTAATCCACACTTTTCATCATTAAATTAGGGGAAAAAAAAGTGAAAAGAATAAGGATTTAATCCAGTCAAAAGAAAGTCCCTGCAGAAGCTCTGCAGGAGCCAAACAAGTTCATTACATAACCAACAAAACAAAAGTGAAATAAAAACCCCACACAGCCCTTCTAAGAAATATCAATCACAAAAGGTTTCCAAAAGGCATAAAAATGTCCTTTTCTGTTTCTGATTCTGAATGTAATCTTTTTGAAGCAAGCCATCTGGGACAGGCATGCCAACCACAATGGCTTAGTTATAGTAGTATTTGCTCTTCAATGCAGAGGCTGATTTTTTCCACTGTCATTAGCCTAAGCATCAGTAAGCTTTCTCCTTTTACAGCTAAGTTTCCACTATAAGAAGAATCTTCTAAAATCAATATGAGGCAAAAATGCTTTGTGTGATAAAATGTTAGAGATAAAGTACTGTAAGCCATGATAAATCTCATCCTTTCAAAGAGTGGCCAGACTGGGGGCACAGTAAGGTGCTATGAAGTATAAAGCAAGAACTGAAAAAAGAATCAGGATGCTGAGCTATGATTTGGCAAAACAAGATCATATCAAAAGGTAATAATAACTTCCTTCTGCTCAGCCAAAAAACCATGTTCAGATTAATATATTTCACCTAAAAATACAAATACAAAAAAAATTGCTTACACTTCTTTGAATTAATTTATCCTTGCACTAAGCTATAGTAAAATTACCTTGCAACCTGGTTTTTCAAAAGCCCTGCACATTTTGATGACTTTTTTTTCTTAGCACTGACTTAAAAGCTTTTCAATAGGCCTGCTTTCCAAAGGAGTACTGATTATCAGCCTTTTGAAGTCAGCAGTCTTTGGAGTGCGAGATATTTAAGTTCACCTTGTGCTTTTGTAAACATAAATCACTCTGGGTCTGGTCACACTGCTGAACTCAGTCATGAGTTTGCAAACAAAAACGAGATAAGGCAATGATTTCAGAATCTATACCTGAAACTTTTTCATCAGGCAACAACACCAAAAACTGAGGGTGAAGTCCATCATCCACTTACTGAAGCAAAACTGCAGTTCCAGGTAAATCATTTTAAGAACAGCTTAAATGATTACTCTAAGTATTAATGTTTTGATTGAGTTCACAAATTCAACCTGAATCCAGACCAAGACATGTAAGTGAAACACCTTTACAGGCAATCAAAAAGTGCAACTGGACTTTGTACCCCATGCCTGTCTCTAATTGCAGTATAACCAATTTCTATTTTTGCTTTATAGCTGCAAACCAACAGTGCCATCCACTGTTTTTCTGAGAAATCTTTCAATTACTTGCCCAAATGGTATTGAATAGTGAAAGATGCACAGCAAAATTAAAACATTTCTATCAGTTTCTGCTTGCAATGGATTACATGTCCAAAACTTTATTTAGGTTCTTTTTAAAGTGCTTTTTACTTTAATTCAGCTTTAACACCTAATTTCATATTAATAATAAAATACATGTCCATTTATGCAATCCTTGGTGGATGCTACAGAAGGAGCTGAGTTTATGAATTCTGTAAAATTGATGTAATATGTTAACTTCCTCTCTGGTGGCTTCACTTCAAGTAAAGCCAACCTTCTACTTGTGTAAGTCTCACACAGCTTTGTATTGTTGCAGAAATCCTTAATGTAATCAAAAGTTTCTTAGTCCTAAGATTAAAAAAGCTGAATATCAATGGATTGTTTCATTTGAAGTATCATGCACATCTGTATTGACATGCAAATGATTAAGACAAAATCTGTATAATCAATTTTATGCATGTCACAATCATGCTGGTGCATTGTCTTAAGTCTTCCCTGAGCAACAAGAGAAATCTAAGGCTAAAGTTCTGCATTAAAAATCACTTTGAATTGTTATTGTTAATCTTGCAATGGGCTTTTTCACAAGGCAGCCTTTTTCCTGTTGATGACAAATATAAGCTTTAAGGGAATGCACATACAGTTCAAGCAATATGCATTTTTTGTTTCTGTAAGTATATGCATTAGTATAAAATGATATTATTATAGCAATTATAGCAATTATTACTGTTATTCTTGCATTTTAGGACTGATGTTTTCCCTGCACTGAGTTGAGGACTTTTGAAAAATGTACTGTCTACAGACTCTTAAATTGATTTTATTTTTTCTCTTAGTCAAAGGGCAGACAGTGACAACGTAAACTTTGTGTTATCCCACTAGAGGGCCATGGCAAGAGCTGAAAGCATCACTACTTCCTTCTCCAGAGGCACCACACAACTGTGCTTGGGGACAGAGAGATGAAGTTTCTGTTGTTTGGATTTTTTTGTTTGTTTGTTTGTTTGTTTGTTTGTATTTGTAGTTTTGTTTTTTATTGTTTTTAGTTTTGTTTGTTTGTTTTCCCTTGAAGTGGCAGTCTCTCTTAAACACCCTGAAATTCTTTCATATTATTATGCTTTCAGATAAACTTTTCCAACAGGCACAACAGAACAGTTTTCCAACAGAAAAATCTGTAAACATTATTATAGGAAAGACAGTTGAACTCACGGATCATTAGACTTGGGGATGAGTGTGCCAAGCTCCTTGATTCGGTAATTAATATTATACCTTCTTCTTCTCTCAACTGTTAAAAAGAAACAGTTACTATTTTTATGGTGAAATATTTTTGGAGAAATTCAACATGAAACATTTTAATTTGTTACAAACATGTTAGTCAATATAGAGAGAAAATCTTCCTCAAATAGCAGTCCCAGCATGAACTCATACCTCTCTCTGACTTACTCTCAGGACAAACTCTATCATTAGTACTGTCTGTATCTTACCTTAACTGTAGTATTTTCCCCTATTAACATTTAGATTTCTAGAGAATGAAATAGTCACATATTGTCTAAATGTGAGCTAACATTTCTTTTTTCCTGATGCTTATATATTCTTTCTCCACCATGCTCCAACAGAACAGAAATTTCAGCTTAGTGGAGTCTTGCTGGTAACTTCAACAGGGATGCAGGATAATTCATCCAGAAATTTTATATTTTGGCAGAACTCCTGGTACAGATCACAAGGTAACAGCTTCACTATTCTTCATTTACAATTACCAGCATTTAAACCCACAGAGAGTACATAACTACAACCATATCTCCTCACTGAAACAGAGCAAGATTATGTCCCAAAAACACTTCCTTCCCTCTACATCTCTTTCCTTTGATGATGGACAGCACAAAAAATATTTATGATATTTCTTCAAACATAGAGAAAATGAAAAAAACCCCACCATGGTTTAAACAATGAAATGTATTTTCTGGATTTAAATTTATGCTTCTCCTAAGACAAGCTATGTAGCGTATCTTGGTTCACTTTGTAGTTTAGTTAGAAGGAAAAAAGAGGAAATAAATCTCTCAAAATTAGTACCCTTCCTGTGTGCTCTCCATTCACTTTATCAGCATTGTACTGGTATCCAGACTGGTGTATGTGATCCTTCAGAAACTTCACATTTTTCTAGTGGATGGGTCCGGAGAACATCTCATTGCTTTGGGGAATTACTTGTATATAATTTTGACACAGAAAGTGTATTTTGTGTGAATGTAGTCCCATTGGGATACTGCCAGGTGTCAGAAACCAGCAGTCTCTACTGGTGTTTCACTGGTGTAATCCTCCTGGGTATACTGCTTAGTGAACCCCTGTTGGAATGAATGTGCTAGGTTTTGTAGGAGAGCCCAGTGTACAAAAACAAATAGCAACTGAAAAATTTTTAAAATATATTTCAGTTATGTTGGCAAAATAATGGCATGGCAAACAAAATTGAAGAATGTGCTTTAACTATACCATCCTATGGCATAATAGCTGTTGTTTAATTAATATTTACACTGTGGAAAAGTCTGTAAGATATTCATCCAAAAGTAGTCAACTAAGCATTAGCTATAAAACAAAACAAAGAAAAAATTATCCTTACAAGTGAACACTTACAGAATTCTTTTTTCTTTATATATTTGCATTTTTCCTGAAAAGAAACTTCCAGTGGTTGTGTCAATGAGTTAGGGGGGAGGATTTTTAAGCTTGGAAACATGTTGCAATGGAACTTTCCTGATGTATGCCTGTAACCTTCCCAGAGATATCCTGAGTTATCAGTAATATTTCAAGCATCAAATCATACATAGGCCAAATCAGAAAATTCTTTTTCAAACTGCATGGACAGGATTATGATAAAACATTTTTTGTTCAGAAGCAGAAACATTAAGTAATGTTTCAAACTCTGTCTGTTGCATGAAGGGGTTCCACTTCCTAAATCTAAATCTCTTTTCACGGTTTCTTTCAATATGCAGTCTTTCAAAATAAACTTTTTTCCAGTGCCTTTATTACTCCTTGTTATTAGAATGTACAAGAACATTTCTGTGAAGTGTAGACCTTAATTCAATGTGAAAATTTAAAGTTTGTACAATTCCAACCACCTTTCAAAAACCGATTTTTCAAACCATCACTAAGAAACCTGATCCTCATAAAAGGGTAAACCACACTGATAAAGGCTTTATATGCAATACATTATTATGTCCAAGCCTTTAGATAGTAGAGCTATGTCCAGAGGGCCTTTGGGCTCTGTAGCATGCACCTGGAGCCAAGCCACAACAAATGCTGTCTTTCTGCAGTGGTATCTTCATGGCCTTCAGTTCAGTTACCAGTGGTGAAGGAAAGCTCTCAGACATTTCTTCTGTGATCAGGAAGGACTATGATAAGCCAAAACAAACAATGGAGGCAATAGTAAGTCTAGGCATCCCTAATGTATCTATGATGAGCCTCTCTTTCCCTTTGTAGCTCTGGGTAACTCCTACCCACCTCCTTTCGTAGTTCAGCAAAACTCCCCATTTCTGCCCTAACAAGACAGCAGCTGCAATGGCATTTCAGAGATTACATGCTAACAACATGTTTAAAAATCATCATGGTCTGTCTGTAATCCACAAAAAGTTACAGACAGGTATAAGGATGCCTTCTGGAAATTTTAAGTAGCAGAAGATTGTCCATAGTGATTGTTAGCAAGTTGTGCCAGTGGATGTATACTTTCAGGTATGTAATTTCATGGAAGTAAAGCCATAAATCCCTCTTTGATTACTGGAATACCCAGAGAAGCAAGATAGAAGTAAGAGAATAAAGATATGAAGAGTGGCTATTAACTAATTACCAATTTAGGTTTAAATTCATAGAATCATAGAATATCTCAAGTTGGAAGTGATTCATAAGAATCATTGATTCCAACTCCCACACAGTTTCTGTTGGAAGAACTGGAAAGGAAAACTTGAAAATTGTAATTGCTTTATTCAACACTTTCCAAAAAGAATCTTGCAGTCTTTTTGTTTCAAATTATGCTTTAGAGGGAAAAAATGTGTAATTTTATAGGCAATCTTGTCCCAGTAATGAAACTGATGGCTTTTTTCTATTCTATATAAACTAAAATGGTTTTTTATTTTTATAATTCTAATATTTAGACACTGAACTATGAATTTTGTTGTACTCTAAGCCTGTTCCTCTAGAACCAACATGCCTATCATCTGTATATAGCTGTACTGTTGTCCATAAAGGAAACAGAAGTATATCCCAGATGACAGAGGTTATGGGGCTTGTGTGGCAGAGTCAGAACACTGATGAGTCTCACACACTCCTGCGCTGATCTCCTTTGGTGACATATAATTTCAATAAGTTTAAGAGTTTAGCAACCACTTAGAAGTTGCCTGAATATCCTATGCAAATTTTTTTTCCCTGTCTGTTACCCATAAAGAGACACAGCCTCTTGCTTTGGTGCTTCAGTAAATAAGGTGTGAAGACTGGATTTTCGTTATTGTTTTTCTCATAATCTGCCTCCTTTCTTGTCTGCTTTGCACTGTATTTCTTAGAGAAAACATCAAGTAAAGTGTGCTGCTGTGAAAAAATAATAGCAGGAGATTATATGGAAATAAATTAACTGCAATATGCAAAGTATTTTGAAAGACAGAGACAGAAATTAATTTCAAGAAAGAAAGCTTTATGGTTGCCTGCATGTGTAGTCTGAGTTCAATTTGATTAGCCTGCTGAGATGCTGGTCTAGAAGAAGAGCAGAGTTGTGGTAGCTAATGTATCATGGTTTTGCATTCTCCATACGTTCCATTTAATGAGATGGAAGATGAATGTATACTTACTGAGATTGTGGTTATCCTTTTTTTGTCTCTCCTTTGCCATTGCTCTTGTATCTGCTTCTGACAGAAAGTAACATTTATTAAAATAGTCCTTAAGATGCAATTCCAGTACTTCTTTCATCTTTTGAAAATGGCTTCTTGTCACAAAGACCAGACTTCCAGTCCTTTTTCTGCATTACTATTTTCATTATTAAAACAGATCATAGGCAAATCTTTATTCTACCAGTACTAAATTTTGAGCAAGTCTGGCGGGTTGTTTAACTTTTTTTTTATATAGCACTTTTTTTTAGATTTAAGAATGTAGAAATGCCATGGAGGGGTACTTTTCTCCAATTTCCTGTATTTTACATCAGGATAAAACTTACAATACATTAAGGTGTACTTTCTATATCCCATAATGCATATGGATTTTCTATATCCCATAATGCAAGAGTTAATCAGATTTGTATGATATTGAATAAACTCACTGTTTCTCTGAGTGACATTAAGAAACTGTACATGATTTTTAGCATTCTTTGGATTAATTAAATGTAACTTTTAAAGTTCTTAATCCACTAATATAGCTTTACCTTGAATAGCCTTATTGTAAAGTTTTAAAAGAACTATTTGTTCTACCCTGGAACAAATTTAATGGATCATAATTTATTTATATTTTTGGTCAAGAGCCAACGTGGAAGAATTTATTGTTTTCTAAAATATTAAGGCTATTTAGAAGCATGATGTTCATAAAAACAGGGGGCAAACATGGTTTCTGAATTGGTGAAGAGAAGAATAGAAGGCAAATACTTCTCCTTGGTCTTTGGTCTTTTCCTTAAATGAAACCATAAACTGAAAATTCTCAGGAATTTAATTACAGATATCTTTTTCATGGATAATATCTATTCAACTTTTAAGACACACACCATCACTTATGCAGTTATATACTAAAATCTCAGAGTTCTTTTACCTGTGAGCTCCCTTTTTACTGGTAGATTAGCTGGGCAAGAAGCATTTGTGAGACCCATATTAGCTGGTGCCATTCCCTGGTCACTGTTATATATATCCAAAATGCTGCTAGATAGCTTGAGGGGTAGGGAAGGAAAGAAGAATAAGGAAAAAAAAAATTAAGAAGTAAAAGACTTAAAAGATTTTTAAAAAATTCATGCAAGGTGCAAATATCTTTGGATATGAGTCTGGTTTTCTTTAAAAGGCGTACATGTGCATATATCTAAAGGGAAGGTTTCCTGTTACACAATATTAACTAAAATTGAAAGCAAAGGGTCACTGTCTGCCATTTTTCTACAGGTGCCATTTTGGCGGACTTCAGATCTACAGTGATGGCAAGATATGAGCCACAGTGTCTGTTTTTCAATTGCTTCTACATTATATTTTCTAAATCCAGGGTTGCCATGACTGCACTTCAAAATGCATTAGGTTGCATTTTGCAACTTTACCATGCTGATTTTGACCATGGTCCCCAGCATGATTTTTTAACCACAACTCTAAACTCTGAATTGGTACTTCATACGGGGCCTGCTCTAGCAATATAGAGACTCAGGGACATAGTTATATGTAAATAGTTAAAATTAGAGTGGACAGAACATCAGAGAATATGCTTTGAGGAAAGGAACTGTACTGTTGTCAGGACGGACCAGATAACCTAATGGTTTTAACATACGTAACGTATAACCATGTATGACAGTATCCTTATTCCCTTAAAAATATAATATTTAAATAAGCCCATAGAATTCACTCTAAGAAAAGTAAGGCTAAAGTATGTGGATTTCAAGTAATTGCAGAATTACCTTTACTTGAATAACTTCACAGATATGATATAACTGTAAAATCTGTAAAAGTTTACTGAAGAAATGTGTTGTTACAGACTTGCCCAGCACCTATGGATGCTGAAACACCCTGGAATTTTCCAGGAAGGTCATCGAGACACCAACCATTGGTCTGATGGGAACCAGCTTTTTTCACACTCTTATAATTTCTCTTTTTGAATAGATTGTTAGCTTCATCATAAGTTACTTTGAATGGAGACCATTTTCCCAATTAGTTGCTCAGTGTGAAGTTGTTCCATGGCAGTGCTTCCTATATTTTGTGTTAAAACTGAAATTTTAAATTAGTTTTATTTTTAAATATAATTTTATTAAATTAACTACTAACTTTCCTAGATCAGCTGAGAATCTAGTTTGAGTTAAATTCTCCTGGTTCTATTACATACAATGAAGTGAAACAATCAGAATTCTTATGGAGCATACACAAATAACATGCTCATTTTTAAACTAGAGCTTTATTACTTAGGAAAACTGAAAATTCTTGAATACCATTAGAAATCACAACACCAAGTCAGTTTTGAAAATCTGCTTATACATTTGATCTCTCAATGAAAATACTTTTTAGAAGAATGTTTGGAATTCAGATGGGTATTACTCAGAACAAGCTATGTTTAATATTCAGAATTTGAATGCTAAGACCATTCTCACATTAAGTACCTTTGTTTCATTCAAGGGGTAAACTGACAAGTATTACAGAACTCACTGCAGTTTTACCTTTGCATTTTCTTTGTTCCAGTGATAGGATAACTAAATTACAAGAGTGAACTCATAGTAGCTCTAGTCATATTTAATTGCTTCCTACATTCATGTAAATGAATTTGGTTTATTCAAATGATATGAAAACAGAATGACATAAAAAATTGAGAGTCAATGTGACTCCTACACTCCTACACTTCCGGGTTCCAGTGGACTTTGGCAAGGCTGTTATATGATTTAGACTGCTGTTTTTGTGAAATTCTAGGAAACAGTAACCACTGAAAATAATGTAATCTAACAAATAATCTAAAAATGAGAAATACATATCTGTCATTTTTTACATATTTCACACAGCTGTGTACATAAGTTAAATAATTTGCTTAAAACTGCTGGCAATCTTCAATTTAGTAGATTATCAAAGTCATTAGTGAAAAAAACAGGCCTGTACACCACAGTTTGACACAAACATGAGATACTTAATTGATTACTTCTAATTTTCAAACAGAAATTCAAATTTATCCTTGAAACATAGTTAAATTAATATAGTCTATTCACAAAGGTGTGAATTTAAATGACAACATCCAAATCCAAGAGAAAAGTTCATGGATGGCCAATTTAGCTGGCAAGGAAAAAAAAATACCAACATACTTCAAAGTTCAAGATTGTATGACAGTCAAATGAGTAAATTCAACTTAAAACCACAGGTAGACATTCCAGCTGAATTTAATTACAAGTTGGTGAAGGCAATTCCATATAACTGTGGGACAATCCCCTCCCTTGCCCAGCTGTGATGCTATCCCTGATGCCCCCCGGAACACAGGTGGCCCTCCAGACAGCCAGGGCACTGCTGGCTCAGATTCAGCTTGCCATTGACCAGGACCCTCCGCTCCCTTTCTGTGGCGCTGCCTTCCACCATCTCATTCCTCAGTCTGTACATACATGCAGGGTTGCCCCATACCAGGTGCAGAATCCAAGACTTGTCTTTGTTAAACTTCCTTCAGTGACTGTTCAACCCTCTAACGTGTCTAATTCTCTTTGCAGACCATCTCTGCCAAATGTCCCATATCATCTTTGTTTCATGCAGATGCTCTCCAGCATTCTTCCCCTTGTCATTTCACAATTTTTATCAGCCATTAGGAAAACAGAATCACCACTCCATATGGAGATGATGAAAATGAAGTTCAAACCCAAGTCATTCAACTACTGATGACTACAATCCTATCATCTCACCAATTGGAAGGATTCACATAAGTGTTACTCCAGAAGGAATGGGCAGAGAAGAAGAGACAGTGGGGTAGCTCTTTATTTTAGGGAGTGTTTTGATTGTCTAGAACTTAATGATGGGGATGATAAGGTTGAATATTTATGGGTAAGAGTCAGGGGGAAAGCCAACAAGGCAGTTTTCCTAGTTGGACTTTGTTTAGACCATCCAACCAGGGTGAAGAGGCAACTGAAATATTCCATAAGCAGCTGAGAGCTTGCAGCTAAGCCTTGCGATTGCTGGCCCTTGTTCCCAAGGGCGACTTCAACTTACCCGATCTTGTCTGGAAGTACAACAGCCTAGAGGAAACAGTGCAGAAGATCCCTGCAGTGTGTGACAGCTAACTTCCTGACACAGCTGGTGAGCAAACCAACTAGGGAAGGTGACCAATGGACCTGATGTTTGTGAGCAGACCAGCACTTGTACAGATGTGACAGTTGAAGCCACCTTGGGCACAGCAATTATGAAACAATAAAGTTTTTGAGTCTTGGGGAAGTGAGGAGAGAAGTCAGCAAGACTTGGATTTTCAGATGGCAGACTTTGGCCTGTTTAGGAGACTGAGTTGAGACAATCCCTTGGGTGGCAGTCCTGAAGAGGAAAGGAGTCCAGGAAGGCTGGACCGTGAAGGAAATGCTAAAGGTGCAGGAGTAAGACATCATCATGTGTGAAAAGGTGAGCCAGTAAGGAAGACTGGCCTGGGTGAAAAGAGAGCTTTGGCTGGAACTGAGGGAAAAAAGCATAGTGGAAGAAGAAGCAGGCAACTCAAGAGGACAGCAATGATATTGTGAGGTTTTGCAGGGAGAAAGTTAGCAGGCCCAAAACCAAATTAGAACTTAATCTGGCCACTGCTGTAAAAGACAATGAAAGATGTTTCTATAAACAAATCAGCAACAAAAAGAGGGGCAACGAGAATCTCCATGTTTGTATTGGATGTGGGAGAAAACACAGAGACAAAGGATGAGGTAAAGGCTAGAGTACTTAATGCCTTCTTTGCCTCAGTCTTTAAGAGTAGTACTACTTGTTCCTTGGGTACCCAGCCACGTAACCTGGGAGACAGAGCAGAATGAAGACCTCAGAATCCAAGGGATATGGTCAGTGACCTGCTATACCACTTAGACATACACAGGTTCATGAGGCCAGATGGGATCAACCTGAAGGCCCTGATGGACCTGGCAGAAGAGCTCACTGAGACATCCTCAGTCATTTACCAGAAGTCCTGACTAACTGAGGAGGTCGCAGTTACTGAAACAAATGCGGTGCCCATCTACAGGGTGGGCCATCTACAAGGAGGAGCTATAGGCGTGTCATCTTGACCCAGGTGACAGGAAATGTTATGGAAAGTTAGTGCCAATTGCACAATCAACTGTCTCTTTCTTTGGTGAATTTAGTAGAAATCTCAATTATATTGCAATGGCCACTATGACAGATAAGTGGCTTTGTGGATACAGCCACTGGTGGTCTCCCTTTGACGCATTGTTCTCATTCACAGCACAAAAAATCTGCTAATAATTAGTGTACAAGGAATAATTTTCAGTGTCAGGATTCAGGATCAGGAGAAGAAATAGAGAGTGATTAATGTGACCTGTTTTGGACACCTGAATGTGTCCAAATGAACTGAATGATCTCTGTCTCATATTCTTGACTCTGAAGAAAGTTTGGGGTGAATGTTGCAGGTCTCCTGTGTGTACTTTCTCAGGGAACATCACTGGGCTCCTAATGTGAAAATTTTCAAATAAACTCTTACTTTAAAAATCACATAAGAAAGCCTTCCTTTATAATTAATCATGTTTCTGATTACCAGAGATTTTTATAAAATGCAGTCAAAAAATATGTCAAAGTATTTTGTTGAAACTCTCTTCCTGAATTTTCTCTGCATTGAGATTGAGGACAGAAAACTCCAAGGAATTTCTTTGCCAATGTTACTGAACACTGAGACAATTTTATAGTAGAAATAGGCTGATTTTGATACAACTTGAGGAAACATACTTTTTGTCTGACAAAACAGGACATTCTTCTAGAAATGTAGACATCTGTAAGCAACTAATTTTCAAATTATAAAATCAAAATATATAGAACAATATATTATAGAAACTGTGATCAAAATTGATCTAGCTGTTTGGATGTGTACCAAAACTCCATCCATTGTAATACAATTTATTGCTTATAGTGTCATTTAAGCAGGGGAAGGTTTTGCAGTACTGAGGTAGAGCTTCCAGGCCTACATTAAAAGATAAATATATACAGATACATAGATGATATAGATATAGATATAGACAGATATAGATGATATACATATAGATATAGATACACATATAATTTCACAAAAATTCAACACAATGTTACTAAAGGTAGAAATCATTAAAAATGGCACAATTGTACAATATGTGTACAATGATGATCTTAAAATTCTATAGCACTGTGAAACCTGATGAATCCCAAAATTCTTTAAAAATCCAGCTGATTCCACCATATCAAAATCATGTTCTTGTTTTCAGTTGAGATGTTGAAACACAGACATTTGGGTATGAAAATTCCTAGGCACTAGCAAATCATTTATCTTGCAGGTGTCATATTGGTTCATGCCTGTGTTGTTCTGAGAAGTCCTTGTAAGTCACATAATTTCCAAACCTTGCATTCATGATACTTGTATTATGTATATGTATCTAGGAATTTAGATGCAAGCAGCTCATAAGGAATGAGAACAGAAATATTAAAAATAGCAGAACACACCATCTTTCCCACTTCTGAAATACAGCCAGCTTTGGACAAAAGATCAACAACCCTTAGCACAGCAAATGGTTAACTGCGAATAACCAGTGACAATGTATTACAGGAAGAGAATAATACTATTGCTAATTAAAACTGCAAGGAGCATTAAAGAAAGCAGACTGTAATTAACGAAGTTAGCATTTGGCAAGGACACTGGGGTTAACATTCTTCCTTTTGTATGAAGTGTCATGGGATCTTCAATGCCTGTGTGCAAAGACTGGAACATGAGAATTTCCATTCATGGGGCTCAGTCCTGAAAGATACTCAGCTTTGGAGCTTAGACTAATTATAAAAGCAAACTTCAGCTTTGGACTACCTGAGTGAATACACCTCACAGGGGCCTGTGATCTGTGCTGGCTGACAGTGTCCAAGGGAAGTTCCAGGAAGTCTCATCGAGAGAAGATTTTCGTGTTCAATACTTGGGTCTGAATTGCTGTGCAGGCATGATTGTGTAACAAATACTAAGGGTTTATTAACAACATGGATGATTAGCAGTGGACAGCTGTGATCACAATTTGCACTCTCTAATACCAAGTTGGGGGGGTTTATAAAGGAAAACATTACTTGAAAGACATTGCCTTATGAAAGGAAATTATGTGGTATTCCAAATATTATAGCATGATAGCTGTTGGTAAATATCATGTAATTTTAAGGAAGACTTAATCCAATGGCACTTCCATATCTTCCAAGAGAAGGATTCTGAATGCAGTAATAAAATATATGAATACAGGTTGTCTATGCCTATTCATCTGTAGTCCTTAAACTACAGGTCTAAGTCGCAACAGTGTGCACTTGCATGATTACATAATGTTTAAGTATTTTTTCATTTTGGCTAATCTTTGCATGATATGTTTGCCTTACAGTAACATTCAAGTCTGTAAGGATCATGGTTGTATCATAATCAGTGTTGCACAGCTGAAAAATAACAGACCAATCCTTTTCCAAAATCAACTAGAATTTTCTTAATTTAAGAATTCTGTTGCAAATGGTAATGACCAGTCTGGACTAGAAAGAATTTCCTGGATATTGATTTCATTTAACATATCATTACATAATCTAGTTCATGAACCAATAATGCTCTAAAATCAATTAGGTTTCACATCCCCAATATTTTTATTTAGAGTATGTTTAAAAAGTTGAATGATTGCAAATAATTGTCAAAATTTCCGTTATTTCCGTTTGTAGACAAATTTTATTTTGTTTTGTGTTCCTTTAATGCATATGTCATTGTTTAACATCCCCAGGTGACTACTGGGAGTGAACATAGCTTAAGCCTTTGCTTTGCTAAATTGGAGAGGCCATGATAAATTAGAGAGACTTCCCATGCAATGATATGTCCTAACAAGAGCCTCTCTGTACCTTTCCTGCTTTGAATTAGTTTTTCTGAAGGGTGGACACTTTTTTTGCCTATAGCATTCAAGGAGTTTTGTGCCCAGTGAATCCCACACTGGATATTTCCGCATGTCTCTTGGACATCAGTCTCATGATGGATATGAAGGTCATATTTATCTCCTTTATGCAGTCTCATCATTTTGATGGCTTGTAGTTATCTGAGCAACTAATGTAACCAGATCTTTTTCTGTCATCTCCAGTTAATGAGTTCTCAGCTTACTGCAGACATTCCTGTTATTAGTATTTAAATGAATGACCTTCCACTCAGTACTATTACATTCCTTCCATTTAGACCATTCTGTCATCACAGTCATATAATTCTTCCTCTATGATATCCTCATCCTTCTTTGTATTCGCAACACTTTTTACTTTTGCTACCTCAGTAAATTTCATCAGCATAAATGTATTTTTTGTACTGAAATCACTAATGAAAATATTAAGTAAATTGAGATCAAGGATTAGTTATTAGTGCATTTCATTATTATATTTTAATTTTAAATTAAAAAAAAAAACTTTATTGTCTCTTTAGCTTGCTCCTCAGCCTGAAAGGAATTCTGTTCAGTTACTTTCTAAATAACCTGTACTACATTTTACTAAAATGTGTTCATACACAAGGTTGTCAACAGCAAACCTTGGACATGCAGGACTAGCTAAAAAATATTAATTCCAGTAGGAAACAGCTCTCCATACACCCAAAGGATGTCCTTCCTCAAGAATGATGGAGGGCTTGTATATCTTTAAAAAGTGGACACCTGACTTATTCTAGTTGTCTAAAATGGCTAAACCCTAGGATATCAAGAGCTCTTCATCAAAAATATCTCGACTGTGCTGACAGGTCAAAACAGTTCATCAGCTAGACTGCTTTCCCTTGAGGAGCCTGTAAACAGACAACAGGATAGACTGTCCTGTTACCCAGCTACCATTTCTCCCAGGGGCTTACTTCCTAACAGTCACACTCACAAGCCCAAGTGTGATTAGAAAGGTCCCCAGAGAAGACAGAGGTCAGGACCAGACTGCCTCTACCACACATCTCCATTCTGCCTGGATCAGAAGTGCTCATGAAAAGAGGAAAGTGGGAAGCAAGTTGCAGGAATAGTCCTGCTAGCAGAAACTTCCTTTGCTACCCTTTTTTCCAGGGTTAATAACTGCAGACAAACAATCCTCCACGAGTGCCAGTTTCCTGCAGTAACAATGAAAATGTGGAAACAGTGCATGTTTCCACAGCAGCTGCTGTGTGGTATAGAGCATTCTGAAGATCGTTGACCCTATTACAAAAGGTCATTTTGCCTGTACTGCACCTGCAGACTCGGCAAATTTAACAGGGAGCCACAACACATGCTGCTTACTTGTCACAAGAAGAGAGAGACTATGTGGCTGTCTAGCCTGAAAGGTTGAGTACTGTATCTGCAGAAGAAAATTTGTTTTGGTTCTTGGTAAAAATTGGTACTTGCTCAGACTGCATCTAAAAAAAAGATTAGTGCAATATTTTATCATTTCTCACCCCTAAGTATATGTCACCTAAATCATGTTTTCACAAGCTTAACTGATAGCAACACTTCAAAGAACAGGTTTTTTGCAAAATGAGGCTACTGCTCCTTCTTAGCCACAAAAAATTCTGACACCCATCTATTTCAATGTGTTTCTTGCTTATTCATTTCAACAAAAGAAAAAAAAAAAAAAGCAAAAGTAGGAATTTTGCAAAATGTATACATTATTATCCCATATATGCATCCCAAATGCAAAAATCTCAATATGGAATTGTATCCACAGTTCGTTTTACATATCTTGTAGAAGTTTGTGTTTGTGTCACTGGGGTACCAGACATAAAACACAGTTAATTCCTTGTCATTCCTTTACAATTTATTCATGACAGATAACCAAAACTTTTTTTCAATCTTTCAAGTTCACAGATTGACATCAAAATGTGCACTGAATTTGGCCAAATAGTGAGTTGATAAATAAATATATATTGACACATATTAATAAACCCATTTTCTAAATAACAATACCTGGTATAATGAGTGTTTGCAGGTTTTGGCAAGGAGAAAACTGAGGCAGTTCTTGTATCTTCAGTGTGTGTTTTGATAAATTGTGACTTTTCATCTTTTCAGATTTATTGTAGACAGGATGCATAATCTTGTCAATACAAGTACTGCACTTGAAAGACTAGAGTTCAGCTTTCTTTTTCAATTGCTGTGCTGCTTGAAGAAAGTTGAACATAAGCCATTTTTTATCCTTTTTATTTGCACAATCAATTGCCAAAGAAGTTGTAGTATACTGTTATCAGAATCTAGAAGATCCCATTTACATCTAAATTTTCTCAGTCTTTTTGTAATTGCAATACAAAATACTTATGTTTGAGTACATAAGGTCTTCAGCAATAACAATTCAAAAATGTTCCAGTTTCTCTTTTTATTATGTGAAGAGACTAGCAGAAAATACTATCCTTCCCAGATTTGTTTTAATCTGAATAAATTGTATCTCCTTCTATATTTATCTTTAACATGTTTCATAATTACACAATCCCCAACCAGGGACTTAATGTTCAGATATATTATATCAGATATTATATATTATGCATGAAAACTGGTTCATTTTTTATCTTCCAATAATGATCATCAAGATGGTTCATTATTCATCAGAGAAAAATGAACTCTCTTCATATTCCAGTCATAGTACATTTCTGCCCTGATCATATACATAGAAGTCCATTTTCTAGATAAATGTCTGATCAAATATGACTAAGCAAAGGAATTTTCTGGAGAATCAACCCTTTGCGAGATGTATATGGACTTTCAATTACCACCTTTTAATTGTATGTTTTTAGCTCTTTTTGTCTCTTCTGGTCACAAAATTAACAGACACAGTCCAGAAGTGAACTGATGTGCTGATAATGTCATCATCCAACTTGCAGCTGGAAATCAAGTCATGAGAGTACTGCCTACTAAACTCCAGGTTCTGAAAACCAAAGATGCCAATTAAATGACAGATCTGTTAGCTATTTTACTATTATTTCACAAGTAATACCAGTGAATGAACTAATTCCTGGTTCCACCTTACTTCAATTTTTGTTGGATACAGCACATAAATACATATATCAAATCATTCAAATTCTTCCTCTAAAAACAATGACCAAATGTCAGCACAAAAAAAAGTGGGAAAACTGAGGCTGAGGGAGAAGTGAAAAACACATTTATTTATATCATATACTCTATATATTGTGAGCTTTATATTATGTCCTCTGAGATATCATCTAATACCTAAGTCTCTGAATATATTACAGTAAGGTTTCAGTGTTCCAGTGTGTTCACATGGGTATACCATGCAAAATTTCATTTTGGTTGAAAATCCTGTCTGTAGATAAATTCAAAAATGCATATTTCTAGTGTAAATATAAATATGTTCAAATATAAACATAAATATAGTGTCAATAGTCAACTACTTCATAAACTACTTTACACGTATATTAAAGGTCACTGAAGGCCTAGGCTGATGGAAAAGGAAGTGCTAAGATAATCAGTTGTACTTTCAGAAATTTATTTATCAAAATGTACTTCAAGAAATCTTTGTTTTCCACAAGCTAGTTTTGCCTTGAAGTAAAAAGCTTAACTGCTCCTGGAGAACAAAGTGGCCACTGTTGTTGTCTCTGAGCTCACAAGTCTTTCATTCAACCTATGTAAATGTCACTGACAGAAATTCGTAAAGTTTCTCTCCAGAAGGCATCATAACCTGTATGCTGCAGACAGCAGTGTGTTTAATATAATCCTCTTTCTAGGCTGTCACATCCCAAGGACTTCAAGTCTTGCATTGCTGTATACAGACAACAACACAAGATGCAGCAGAGGCTTTGGGATAAAACAGAATCTTCTTGGTGGCCCCAAACAGCAGGAATTTGCTAGCAGATCCTGCTGCACAGGGGCTTGGAATTAACAAGGAATGAATCTTGGGAGAATTAGAAACTAGTTTTAACTGTCCTTTTCTCTTACTACTGTTAAACAAATGTTTAGGTCTGAGATAAAAACCATATTTGTAAAAGGTACTTGCATACAAACCACTGTATATTTTTTAAAAATACTTTCATTTCTGTCTATTTATCTTTAAGAAAGAGAAAACCAGAGAGGAAAAATGAAATTTTCCCTTAGTTTTAGGATTCCAGATATTTTACTACAATTGCATGAAGATTGAGTCTTTTGGCTACCTTTAGCCAGAGAGTTCTACCCCATAAATAGACAAGGATTAGTAGACATTGGTTTGTTAGCATGCTAGAGACAGAGCTGAGCTCTTTGGTCATTTTGCACAGCTTTTGAATGCTGAAGCTGTGTAAAAGTAGACCACCGTTCTTCTCCTGACCCAAAGTCATGCATGCTCTGTTCTATGAGGACCTTTTCTACAGCATGAGATAAATTGTGCAGGCAAGAGGGCTGTACACTGCCCATTTCCACCTCAAACTAATAAATTGTGTGAAATACCAAAAGGAAACCTTCATCTGACACTCGTATGACATTCAAAACAGCTGTGGCAGTAAAAATAAAAGATACTTCCAGCTGCAGGAAACAGGCCTGAGGAGTTCTGGATTTCTGCTTTTCATAGTTAGTTTCTTTGCAACTGAAGCAACTGAAAGATACAATTTCCTACCTTACAGTTTTATAGTATTGATGGAAGACAAAGAAAATATTTGCTCACCAGTTTTATTTTTGAGGCATCTATTATTTCCTCAATAGCTACTGACTGTTCCTTCTCCTTCATTTTTCTTTTTCGTTAAACTTGTAAATGATACCAGAGAGTACTAGACAGAAGTTTATATGCTTAGGTGAACTTTGATTCTTCCTTGGACTTTAAGACTAAGCTAGTGTAGAAGGTGATTGACAAAGCATTTTCATTGATGTTATGCAGCCTTTTCAAGTCAGCCAACCTAAGCAAATGAGGTTGTTAATGTTTACTCTGGACCCTTCTTTAAAATGGTTTTGAACTTTAGCAGATTTTGTCAACTTATAAGGGTTGCCAAATTACATCAGTATTCACTAAATAAAAAATACTCACGATTATGCAGCAGGGGTCTGCCTAGATCAGCAATGCTATATGCACCTCTAATGGAAGGCTGGGTTTACTTCATGACTGAATAATTGTAGCACTTATTGAATAAAATACTTTGAAGTATACCTACTTGAATTTCTTCCTTCTCTATGATTTCTGAGAACGGGACAGAGAGCAGCTTTTGCAATCCATCCAGATGGTCACCATCCATATTTAACAAATAATTGATACAAAAACAAATTATTAATGTCATGATGAGAAACTGTGACCTCAAAAGCCTTGTAATAGCAGTGAGGTTTTGCAGGCAGAGACAAACACTATGTTTTTACTAATAAATAGTGTCTCCCTAAAATCAAATACGGGGTTAACAGATTTAATCAGAATTTTATACCAGCTGTAGTTAATAGAATCATAAAAATTAAACAAGGAAAACATCTATCTGTCCTGTCCTGATCTAACTTCTACTCTGTACCTGTACAACACAAAATGTTTTCCAAATGTCAAAGGAGCAAGTCAAATACAAGCAAGCCATGCAGCAACTGAGGATTTTCTCCACAAGTTCTTTCCATGCAAGAGTGGCCGAAGTGAAGCAATCCCACTGACTTGACTCCCATGCAGATTGGAAATAGACAGTAGCTCCCAGTCTTGGAAAAATAGTGAACTATGGGTACATGAAATGAAGTCAGGAAAGTTTTGCAATGAAGCCTCAGAAGATTCCTGAAGAGGTGACCCATTGCCAGGCACCACCTTTACAGGGTATTGCTACCTTTCCCCTGCCCAGCTGTTTCCCCAGCTCGCAGCTGGTACAACCCCTGACTTCCAGCACACCCAGGTGCTTTGGCTTCCCTTCTCTGGTAGTGGTTTTAATTCCTATTTTCTCAACATTCTGTCTGTTAAGGTCATTCTAGGGGATAATTAAAGAAAACATTTCTTAAATATTACAAATAAATCATAGTATCATAGAATGTTAATGGGTTAATGTTAATGTTTTTTATGAAGAAGATTTCAATTTTCTTCCAACAATATGAAAGGAACTGCCCCATTTAGTTTAGTCATTCAGTATTGACTACTCTAGCAACATGGAGCTGAACTGATTCAACATAACAGCAGATGGACCTCTCCTGGTGACTTTTTGAAATCCAATTTCATGGTAGTGCTCTGCCTGAAGTATTGCTCTGCAACTACTTCTTAGTTCTCATTGCCATATAACTGCTAAAAAAGCCTCTCTCCCCAGGCTTCTTCAAAAATAGTGCTGAAAGCTCATGTTTTCTTGTGGATCAGAAAAAAAGGCAACTTAGAATCCTTTAAATGTTCACAAGATTAAATTTTTTTCTTGCTTGTCCCACCCAGGTCTGTGCAAGAGAGGCCCATGCCATTGCAGAGCATTAACTTCCTCTCACTTCATTCTTATTCCAAGTCAGTCAATCTCCTAATGCTTTCAACTTAACTTTTAGTGGACTGCATGTCAAGTAGAGAGCATTATCCCAGTTGTACAATGATTATTTGGACTGCAACAGTTATTTCTGAATGAAAGTACTGGTAAATTGCCAACTGTTTTTATACTGATTCCACTGTCATTGGTAGATCACTGGGTTTACTGGTGAGTCCTCGGGCTGTATATGTATATTATCAAAACAAAACAACATTTAGTGCAAATAAGTGATCCATAAGATCACACGCTGTTAAATCAGACCCTGAAAAGCACAGAGATCCTATTTTTTAACTCTGCTCTTTGCTCTCTTCACTGTGATTAATGCTTTCCACATCTGCTTTAATATGTTTTGCAATTTTCTCTCTTTGCCAATATTAAAAGCAATGTAGAGCAGAGCTTTTTACTGCCTGCCCTAAACTGTTAATGGTGGTGTAATGTACGCTTTGTATTACCAGACCTAAACATCTACACTTCCTGTGTTCTGAACATTTGGAAGTACTAATATACTTCAAATTCACTTCAGAATGTTAAATAGACTGTAAGGATTTTGAATAAGAATGAACTGATAAAAATGAAAAGTATTTATTTTTCAAATGTCTGTCACCATATCTGACCTACATGACAGTAGTTCACTTCTAAAACTCACTCATATATTGTTTGTTTCATTTTTTAATGATTCTTACACGGTCAGAAACAAACCTGTTGCTCCTAATATGATACTCAGAGAAAAAATATTTTCTTATAATAAATAAATACTCATCTGTCTGTTAATAAAAATTTCATAAAACTAAATTATTACAACTAGGAAAAAATGACTTTAAATTGGTGCCATCTTCAGGGGTCTTTTTTAAATTATATCTTACTTTCTCCATAATGAACAGTTGTTCGTAAGAATAGTTATTATTTTATTTCAGTTTTGCTTTATGAACAAAGATATAATTTGGTTTACAAATTCTTTCAGGAGAATCAAGACCTTTTGCATGTAGGGAGGCCTAGTCCTACATTTTAACTGAACTTCTAAAAAATTTTTATAAAAAGTATGTTTCTGCCATTAGGGTACTCTGAAGAGCAATAGAAACACAGCCAGAAAATTCCCTAGTTTGAGCAATTCTTAAGTGACCACCCCAAACCAGACAGTTTCATGAAGTTATAAATTTGGATCCAAACACAATAAAAGCCAGATAATCCACTTCTCAGAAGCTGTAATTATTTTAATGAGAGATGGAGGAATGTTCTTATTTTCACTTCTCTGATTCTACTAATACATGACTGTAATTCATTAATTCAGGGTCAGACAATGAGCCTTTGAGCAATTATTCAGATGAGTGGCCTCACCGAATTCAATGTCTTGTGCCATTAAAATGATACACGGGTGCATTTAACTAAAGCAAATATTAGTTCACTGCAACAAGCAACAGGTTGCACCATAAAAAGTGGAAAGATTACTCAGCCACTATCTGTTGTGAACACTGAGACAGGAAAATGGGATCATGAATTTGTTTTTTTCAAGAAAAGATTTTGTTGACAAAACACCTGAGCCTTTTACCACATTCTGAAAAGTCAGTCTAGTTCAGAATTTCAGAGACTACTCTTCACAGTTTCCAAAATCAAGACAATCCCAAGTAAGGAAAGTCTAAGAAGAAATTCTAGAAATATTTAGGCATTATGCTGGAGAATTTTAAAGAAAGTCAATGCAAAATCAGCCAGGTACAGAGGCAACTTAGTCTCACCTGTAATCTCACTTATTCTATGTTTGTGTCAGCCACCACAGCAAGGCACCTTGTACAGATGTCAGGGCTACTATGGGTCCTTGCTGAAGTATAGCACAAACCCAGCACATCTTCTCAGGGAAATTAGATGTTCTCTCAATCTTGATCATGCCTCCTAGTCCAATACTCTTGTAATGCATACATGTTTGGCTCAGACAAAGAAAGTTCATTATGTTTAATGTGATTATGAAAAACTGGATATAAAAAAACTATTTTCCCCCTGCATCTCTATCTTTCTCTATTGCACAACTTATGATCAAAATTTTGCTGACAGATTTAGGATGTTGCCTGAAAGATGTCATAAAACTAAGTGGCATGAGCTAAATGCCTGAGATCATTTCCATATGCCTAATTCTTTTCTATATTTTTAAAGTACGCAATGCTAAAAGAGAAGACAGAAGAAGCAGAGACACTGCTCAATTTCCTCACACCAATGCAGTTTGCATGCCTTGTTGATGGCAGGCTTTATTTTGCCACAGTATTGAACAGAGAGGTTTGGAAATGCGTGCTACTCCCTGGCTTACTTAGCAGCCTGCTGATTTCTTCAGCACAAATGAAAATCCAAATACTATTACTTGTCCTAGAGGCACTTCAAGAGTCCCAAATCTTTGCAAGTACAATACCATCAAGGTCTAAAAGACATTGCATATTTCCTTCCTCATCAAGAGTAGAGTATTCAATAAATTTCAGAGACAAATGTCCTTCAAGGCTGAAGATAAAGCCTAATGAACCTGGAATTAGCATAGATTAACATCATGCAGTTTTAAAAGGTTTTGAGGGAGTATGACTTCAACCCAAAACCCAGAATTCATGCCTCTCATCACCATGCCACACTATCATACCTGAAATTATCCTCCCCTGCCTCACATTAATTTGAGCCAAATATTAATTCACTCCCCAGGGACCATTTCTTTGCTATGTTCTGTACTGAGATATGTGTAAATCAGTCCAGCTGCATTAGTTCTCTGGCATGCAAATATCAGGCGTTCAAGGAAATGTTAATTGGCATTAATGCTGGACTGTATAGTGGGCAACATAGAAGAGTCGAGATCTTGTCTCCTGAGGTATTTTTGGAGCCAGGGAAGTTCTGTAAGTCAGAAAAAGATGCTCCTCCAGAGGGCAATAAAGAGCAAGCACCTGACTATTCTGTGGTGCACTTGGTAGATTGTCAAAGCCTGTGAAAATCCTTTTGCCTTCATCACGGTGAAGATCTCCTTTATTGGTGTATAATTTAAAGCCCTGCGTACAAACAGTTCTGGACATAAGTTAGGATAGAGAGAACAGCATACACCCGTCTGTAAAGTGCATTACAGTTATTGATATGTATTAATTTCATAAATAATAACACTCTGTTGTGTCCAGAAAAGCTCCATCGTTCCTCTTCAGTCATGTAACATATATGGAAACATAAATGGCCTTTGTTAGTCCTCTCACATTTATTCACAAAGAGTCATCATAAAATTGAAGTTTGTTACATTAATTCCTGTGAAGAAGTCACATTCCTCTTATTTGTCCTTGAAATTATTAAACTAAATGTCCCTTTTCTGCATGAAAATCCGCAACTAGAGCCTCGTTGCAGGCTAAGACACTGGAGAAACCACTATCATAGAAACTATTACATGGGGAAGTTTGGACTTTTTTTCTAGTTGAAGTAGAAGAATCTTTAAGCAAGGGTTTAAAAGGCCTTCTAGGGTCCAGAGACTTTTTATCCTTATTATTTTTATCACTGCACATAAATTAGTAAATCCAATGGGTTATGCACGAGATATTTTGCTGGGCTAGAATCCCAAATACGATTCAGACCACTTAAAACAACTGTGTCTTGCCCTTTTCTGTAATATTCATTGACAAAAAGGCAATAAACTGAAGAGAAAGGAGAACAGTCCACCAATACTATTCCTTAGTCTCTGAACTGTCATGTACTTGAATGACTCAAAGAAGTTTTCTAGTATAGAAAGCAAGATGAAGTTCAACAAAATACTTACAGTTCTTTGCATTAGTAAAGGAGTTTCAGAACAACCTATCCCTTCATCATTAAAATTTGATTCCATATTGATTATGTCTTCAATAACTTCTTCCATCTGATAAAATAATATTTTAAGAGAAATCACTACAAATAATAATGGAAAAATATTTTTAAAATACAGGAATTAATCTTGAATATCTATTATGGCAATAAAACTGAATTTCAGAAGTTTGTATCTTAAAATTTAAACAATTCAAACACTTCTATACAATATTCACATTATTTAAATTTTTTTGTGAAAAAGTTGTGATTTAACAAGACACATCTTTCTCTTAAACAGCCCACACCCCTATTTTGACCCCTTATTGCAACATCACGATCAGGTGACAGGAGTGCATGGTAAGCTGTAACCGTGACCTGTCATTCTGATCAAATGTGTCATATCCACAATGCATAGCTGCATTGGTGCCGGAAGAATGAAAGGAGCCTGTGGTTCTGCAACTGTATGAGTCATTCAAGGTTTGGTGTTACATGCTGCTCTCTTCGGCAGGTAGAGGGTTTTTTTGTTAGCAGTACACTGAATACTTTTCCAGATAGCCTTCTGGTCTCACTTTTGATCTAATTTGAGGCAAAAACTATTGAGGCAGATGGAATAGCTCAATAATTTCTTGGGATGAAACAATAAATATTTTGAAGGTTTATAGGTATATATAGATTTGGACAAAGTACAATATGAGTTTTCAATTATAATTATGGTCTGGTTCCATTCACAATATAATTTTGGGAGAGATCCCATGATAAGCCTGTCACTTTTACTCTACTATCTGCAGCTTTTGGGAGCTGAAAGAATTGTAGATGGTCCTGTGCAACAAAAGTATCCAAATTATGCCTTAAATTTTATTTTTCATGTTTTTTCAGATTCTGTGCTGCCTACTGGTGTAGTTCTGAGCCTCATATTAAGTGTTAGTCAGCTCTCTTCACAGAGAGAAATCTACCTACTTCACAGATCAGGCAGACAAAATAGTCCTTTTCCAGATGGAGACCAAGGACAACTGTTAAAAGTTTTCAGGCCAAAAAGCATAAACAACGGTGGACTGAAGAGAGAAAACAAGAAGGATGGGACTTCATAATCTGAAGCTGTAATTGGATAATTAAACCCAATATGAAAATGGGCCAAAACTTATAGAAGTGTGAGACCTCATGGCTGGTCGTCCATTTTGTGACCATTTTGGGTCCATCTTGGGTGTAGCCCCGGCCAGGCTCTTGTACTACCAAGGTGTATCCTTAAAGGCCTTTTAATAAATACCTACTTTATTCTCTTAGCTCTGTCTGGTCCCTGTTCCAGGTGAGCCTTCCCAAGGCATCAACACAGACAAGGTACCTTTCAACACAGACTTTTAGGCCACATGGCCCAGCACAGCTCATACACGCATTCCTCTCCCTTTCTAAAACCAGAGAAGTATTGTGCCAGGAGTTGTGCCCAGACTTATCTAGGAAAGCACCATCAGGGCCAAAAGGATACCAAGAAATGCTGGCAATTAAGCAATATGAAGGAGTGCCATTTACTGCACCAACCTGGGTGTTGGCTCTATATTATTTACTAATATAACTATAGCCTACTCTCAACCACAGGGCACACCCACATTAAGAAATTACACTGTGACAGTAATCCCCCTGGGTCTGAGATGAGATTACCCAAATCATTGCAAAGCTACCAGGATCTTGCCAGTGCCAGCTATCACCCTCCCAGTCTTCACCAGGACAGAGAGTGGTCCAAGGGCAGGCTCCTGATAGACCCAAAATGCCTGAGAACAGTTCCAGCACACTGCACTTTGCCAGCATGGAGGTGGTCACATGAGTGTCCACAAAAGACATTTTAAATAGCATTTTAAAATAGCTCCAGTAATCCATAAACCTGCCTAAAAATGTCAGTTGTCAATGCAGAAGGAATGGAGAGGCCCCAGATGAACTCTCCAGGAAGTTTTATGGACTCCCTCATGCTTAGCTATGTAACATCCAAATGCTGAAATGAGTAATGGTGTATTTGTAAGATTCTTCTGTTCTATTAAAGTCCAAGACATGATACAGCATCTCCATTTCTCATTTCTGTAGGAATTCTCCTTTTACCTAAGAAACAGTCTCTTTTGAAATCTATGAAAGTATTAAAAGCCATAATGACCTACATGTCACACTGGCTAAGAATCTGATTTTGCATTATAGCTGTACCTCTATTAAAATCGATGGTGGCACTAAAGTTAGCATAGCTTTGCCAATTTACTCAAGATAACCCATATAAAAATATAGCAGGTAACTGAAAAATGAATAAGTGATTTTTTTCAGTTATGTATTGAAGGTAATCAGTATTTAATTTTTTTTATGCAGCTAGGTTAACACCTTTAGGCAGAAACAACTCCCATCTGAAAAAAGGATGTTTTTCTTTGTAAAGTGCATATTCAGGAAACATACAGCAACGTATGATGCATATATATAAAGATGCAACAGTACATTTTATCTGGTAGCAGTCTAAAAGCTTGATCCTGCAGTAAGCTATTCACAGGCACACAAGGGAATAACCCACATAATTCAAAAGGATACAGAAAGCGAGGATACATAACCAAAGGCCCCTTGAAAGTTAAGAAAGGCATCTCTTGGCCCGCTTCTAGTCCAAGGTGGGTCATGTACATGTAACATTTTTGTAGAAGCAGACAAAGCCCAGTTCCCCTTTCCTTTACCCAGCTCCACCCTACCGCATTTTCATGCTCGCCTCCCAGGGCCAGCAGCTTGGTGACGGGGCTCTCCGGGGTGCCAGTGCTGCTCACGGGAGGCATGTGTCCGCTCCGGAGGATGGAGGTCACCCCCACAGGCTGGATTGTGTGGGAGTGGGACAAGGAGAGGGTCTGGCTGGACAGCTTGGTATCAAGGGTCAGGTACTGCTTCACCTGGTGCCTCTGGCTCTGCTGTATGTGGTATCTAGACTGATTTTCCAAGTGTGTTTGTACCTGGGAAGGAATGGAAATAATTGCTGAAGTTTCAAGTTGCTTGTATCAATATTTATACATATGTTCACTTAGAAATACTTCAAAACAATAGATGCAGCTTGAATAACACTTGGATAGTACTATCAATTTTTTTTTTTCAGTATTACACACTTACACATTTTTTATTTGTTTACCACATTTTTATTTGTTTACCATTTTCCCCTTACACAGCTGAAAAAACACTCTGAATAATTATAAAAAAAAAACAGATTTAGAAAGGATAACCATGATCCTGAGAAAAGACCAGAAATACGCTACACATTTTTCTCAATTGAAAGTGATCTCTCTTGAGATCACTGCAATAAAATCTACATGCATATATGTACTCTAAAATTTGTATTAAGTCTTTTGTTGAAAGAGTCAATAAATACACAAAGAGAAATATCCAACCAATTTTAAATAATATCAACAGCAGCAGACATTCACTCACACCTCAAGACACCACATCATCTTTTAATAGGTACAGTCACTAAAATGAGGCATTGCTGCACTTTAGCAATAGAGTCCAAGCTATAGCTCTGAACAACTGCTCACTATCCACAAACTGCACAGACTTCTTGAAGTGCCTCTTGAGGACAGAGCATTTTTTAGTGGATTGGCCTTCATAAACTGAGTGGTCATGCCAAAATGGCTGATTAAGACTTTGGGCCATCCTTTGATTACAGAGATTAAGAGTTGCTACTTCAAACAGCTCCCATTTCAGATCAATGTCACATTCCTGCAATTTAACTACCAGAGGAGCACTGCATACACAAACCTTTCTGTCATTTCAGCCCTGTGGCTCTCCTCTCTTCCTATGGCATGACTGGTCACAAATGTCTTGTAATAAATTTTTCTCAAGTGGCCTCTGTGTAAGCCTGATTAATATTTGTTAAATAATAGCAAGACTTGCTTTGAAGACCTTTTTCTCAAAAAAAATTTAGCCATTTAAGCAAATTTCTTTTTGATTCCCTTAAATTCATAAGCAGAGATAGCCATAAAAGCAGTTTGCATTTGAAGAAGTTATATTTTTTACAATACTGCAGTACCTACTTTATTTTTAATCATTATAGTATAATTTTAATTATGTTTCTTTAAACTAATTTTCCATTCATATAAAAAAGACTAAGCCATGCAGTAATGAATATGAGATTAGTTATTTTGATGTAAGCCCTAAAGTTAATAAATAATATTCCATTATAATATTGATATAAAATCTTAAATATACTCTTTGGATTTTCCCCTGGTTTATGTTAGGAAGGTCTGCATAATATATAAGGTTGCAAAAATTGCATATGTATTTGGGATGGACATACGTGATTATTTGTCTTAGAGTTTTTTGTTAGTTTTAGAAAGTACATAATGCATTGTTAGTTTAAGCTCTGATTTATCATGTGTAAGGATACATGTAAAATCATGACAAATAATTCAGATACTTATGCTTCTATTTAGTCCTTCATACTTAAGCTTATATTGAAAATTAGATACTCAAGCATTTTCATAAATGATAATCCAATGAAATCTATTGCATGTCAGTTTAACCATAGCATTATTTTTGGGCAAAATCGAATATATTAAGGAAAAACAAATACCTCCCATTGAATGGCTGGAGCAGGGGTTCTCTGTGTACCCTCACTTTCTGCTGCTCATTCAGAAGCATCCATGGACAATTCATGATTATGCTGGACTCTACTTTGTGTGACTGAATCCACACAAAACGACCTCTACCTGGAGCCTTGTGGTACCTAAACTGATGAAGATCTCTTTCTACCAATACTGACCTCTGCAATCAATATCTTTGAAAACACAGATTCTTAATGTGACATAAATGGGAGTAGGATCAACACACAGGCAACAAGTGCATTTACTGCATTTCACATCTCCTAATTTTTTACCTTAAATGAAGATGATTAACCCTTTCTAACAAGCAATGAATTTCTGCCTTAGAATTTCCACAGGCCCACCTGAAGCTTAAAATCAAGACTATCGTGTACTTTCAAATTAAATGGGAAACATAAGAAAATTCCTGTGTTCAAAATCTATACCACCTTGTTTTAAATTTGTTTTCAATGAAGAATTTTTAAAGGTCTGCTGCAAGAAAACTGCTGAAAAGTCAATGGCTTGCTTTTGTTTTCCTCTGGGCCCCAGATTGCTAATGGCAGAACAAAATCTGTGTGCATCCTGTTTTCTTAGTGAACAATGCCTTCCCAGCGGGCAAAGGGAAGATCTGTGAAAGACGTTCAGCAAACTACTGATGAGATAAAAAATAGTTTATCAGAAGTGCTTATTTAGCATGATAATCTTTCAGTGATTGTATCCTGTCCTTAACTTACACAGGCAGAAAAAGAATTAAAGCTTTGCTGACGGGATCTATGTTGCTGTGGTTTTCAAAACCTCTCCGCCTCTTTACTGGGCCAGTTACAGTCATTACAAAGCAGAATCTTTGAGGTTAACAATGGATCTATGTCCTGATTTTCATCTTCATATATTCTAAATGTCTTAGTACTCACTGCTAAAGTAAAGCACTTTTTAAAATCAAACCGCAATGTAAAGACAAAGCAGAATGGGAAATCTATTTTTATAATTGTTACATGTACAATAAAAAAGGGGGGGGGCGGGGGGAGAGGGGAAATTCATACTATGAGAAAGGAATATTGAGATTGCAAGTCAAGCTCTCTAAATGTAGAACTTACTTTTAAAACTGCGTGTAATATGTGTGAACTAGGAGTAAAAACTCAAATCCACATAGTTTTATAAAACCAGATAGTCCAGTGTCTCACTCCAAGTATGACTGATTTATTCCCCATTGAGGTGTTGCATGACTTCTTTTACCTTTTACCAGTAGTATGAAGGTAAGTGTCAACTTAAATCTTCTGAATAATGCAGATGACTTTAACTCTTATAAGTAAGTATTGACAGAATTGCAAATGTTAAACTTTGATTTGATTTTGAGCTTAATTTTAATGATGCACAAGGAGCAGTTAAGCACTGGCACTTGTTGCCCTGAGAGGCTGTGGAATCTCCATTCTTGGAGATTTTCAACACTTTTCTGGAGAAGGCCTTTAGAACCTGAAGAAGCAAAAGAAATCTAAAAACAGACAGAGAAATTTGAATTTATAGTCCACATACAGAAACTCTAAATAATCATTATCAATTTCAGTGAAAAAAAGATGGTGTCAGGTTGGAAGTTCAGTGAAATAAATGCAAAGAACAAAAGACCTGGAAGATCAGTTCTACATAAAGTAATCTCACGTAAAGTAAAATAACCAATATCAACATGCTGCTTAGAGATTAGCTGCTTAGAGACCTTAGTCATGCACATGTTTTACATGCACAAAACACAATCTTTCTCAAAAAAATACAGGGGAAAAAAACATTTTCCCGAGTAGAAGAATTTTTATTTTTCCCAATAATCCTAGTATGCTATTGTCCAGCAGTGCTGGGAGACTGATTTTTCTATTCAGATTCTTTTGAGGAACTCCCGTAATCTGTGACAATATTTTACCAGAGCCTATGTGGAATTTTAAGATTCAGATGTTGATGCTGATGTACCTTTTACTGCCACAATAGTCTGAATATAGGGTCACCTTCTTTTTTTCGTCTCTGTGGGTCAATGAATATTTAATCCTTTGTTTAAAGCAGAAAAGCATGAACGAAGACCCTGAAATGGCTTTCAGGATAGCGCATCCAATAATCTGGCACATCTGTGGAACCTGGATTCTCATCTCTGGCAAAAATTAAGCAGTGTGATTTGATAAAGCAATGATTCTAGCTCTCAGCGGACTATATTCTATTAAATGTCTCTCTGCCATCCTATTTTTTTGTGAGATGGATGACTTTGCTTGTTGGTATAGATGATTTCTAGGAATCTCTAGCAAAAAATAGGCACTCAGTGACCACCTTATGATCCAGACCCTGACTCAGGCAAAGCTCAAACACAGCTCAGGACTTAGTGTTGTTCCAATGGTATATCTGCTCTAGCCCATTGTGCTCTAGTAGTATAGTCCCTTACCTGGCCCTTCCTGCCAAGTGCTCCTTAGGTCACATATGCAAAGTGTAACAATGGGATGAATTTGTCCAAATGAAGGGCTGGTTCTCCTCCCAGACATTCTCTTGCAGCAGCTGTAGCCATGTACTTTAGATGTTAATTATCCCAGATTATTTGAGGAATGAAGGACAGCATAAAATCTAGCAGTTAATAGATTATCCACTCCTTTCTAGGCATGCTTTTGTTTAATATCTGGCTTTCCTAAACACAGTGAATATAAAGTCTACTCAGAACCACAAACTTTAAGCATGACAGGACTCAAAGCATCCAACAAAAATGCAAATATTACAACTCCACCAGTTCCACAAAGCTGAAACAGAAATCAAAACTTTGATATGGATTTTGTAACCCAGAAAAAGATCCCAATGCACAGGAAACTGACTGTAACTATTTCTATTTTATATCTCCCTGACAAGCCAGTTCTGGGAACAGGAACATAACAGCCTTTCAGAATTACAGATGCATATTCAGACTTCTTCAATTGCTCTTTCTAATTTGAGCACACATCATCATGTTGTAACACTGCAGTACAGTTGTGTAACATCTTTTCCCATATTCACATTGTTTGCTTTCATTTCTAATACACTGCACAACGGCTTAGCTAGACCTTCAGTAGTTTATTTACATAAACTGTTTTACTTCACAATTTGCTGATGGAATTTTTCTTCTGCTAGTGAAAGAATTTATAGCATGTCAAAATTAAGAAAAAAATGTATTTAGGGGACCTAAAGAAGGAATGAACAATGCCACTGATATTCCATTAAGCACCAGTGCTACATTTTTCTTGGTGTTCCACTAAGAGCACGTAGGTGACATCTGTATTCCCAGGCTGCTCAGCCCAACATCATTCCTGAGAGAAATAATAGGAAAGCTGAAAAGAGATTCAATTAATAAATTATTAAAAGATAGGAATATAATTAATGCTAGTCAACACAGTTCTGTGCAAAATAAGCCTTGTCAAACAAATCTACTTCTGCTCTTTGATGAGATTTTAAGTTAGGTTGCCAAAGGTAACGATGTAGGTATAATACACTTCAACTTTTGTGTGCCTTTTGACTTAGTATCACTCAATATTCTAATTAAAAATATAGCACTGCACAGTATCAATAAAGCGTGTTTTAACTGGATTAAGCATTGGCTAACAAGCACGGATAAGAGAGTGATCAGCAAAGGCTTGGCAGCAGAAAGAGGGGATGTTCAGTCTTGTATTACTCAATTTTACCATCAGTGATTTGAGACTAATGAAAAATAAACTAAAAAGCATAAATATTTTTAGACTAGTGTTCCCAGTCAGAGTAATACAAATCTACATATACTGGAGGAAGAAATACAGGATGCAACAATGAAGTAAACACCTCAAGCAATGAGTGTGTAAAGAATTTGGGGTTATAACAAGCCTGCAACTCAGCAGGAGTGTCCCACTGATGCTATAGGAAGAAGGGGGAAATGGCATAAAGAAGCTAGTGAATAAGAGCTTGGCTTTAGTCTGCCTTTATTTATGGCACAGGAGAGATCAATAATGGAAGCCTAAAAATATTTCTACCCTAAATATATTTGAAACACTGTTGAAAAATAGAAAGTATATAGGAAAGAATTATGGAAGTAATTGAAGACTGAGAAAAGGGTGTTTCAATGAAAGCTTAAAGAAGCTCAGTTATGTTTTTGTTGTCAGTTTGTGAAAAAAAATTATGAAATTCATGGGACGTGCTGAATATGAAAGCTAGCACAGAAAGCATGTTAAGCCACAAGCTGAAGTGAGACACAGCAGAAACTGAGTGCATAAACAATGAAGTACTCAAAAGGAAGTGCTCTAACTACTCTTTTCTTCAAGCACAGGATCAATTACTTTCTGGGAGAGATAGAGTATCCAAATCCAAGGCATATTTTTATCAGATATATTCTTGGACTCAAAGCTGAGCACTGAGGTAATAACAATGCAATACAAAAGGCCATGATTTTAGAGGAATTAGAATGAGGGGTCTGATAACTCTTGCTGTGCTTAGATTTTATGGGGTTTTGGACCTGAGAGCTGACTATTTGAATGGCAATTTTAGATGTAAATTCACTCTGAATTTAATAAATGCTTAAATCTCTGCTACAAAATAATATGCACGAAGATGATCTTAGTATACTGGACAGAACTCAGCACACTTCACTGAAGTTTGCCATTTATGCTGGATATTAATTTTTTTCATTGTTTTTAATAGCTTTTGAAGAAAAAATTTTCACCCTGATAGGATCATCAATCCTGAACACAACACCTCTCTGCAAATGAGTGATGGGCCTTCATATTCTTTTCAGCCACTGTACTAGAAAATAAGCATTTAATTATCCAATCTTAATTATTAAAATGTTCTGTAAGTACCCAGAAATTTTAATTCCATTTTAAGATAAGAAACACAGTCACAACACAGACTATTTTTGCTCTGTGTCTGAGGACTTTCAAATGTATTTTAAGGGTTAGGGAAAAAAAGCATTTTGAGTTATGAAATAATCCTTTTTAACATCTATTACAAATGAAGATCAGTTGTTTGTTTCTCCTACTCTCTTTATTAAACTTTTTGAGGAAAGACTATTTGTAAAATTATTTCATAATAAAATGAAAATTCAATTTAACTTAGGAATTATACACTTCTGTTCTATCCTAAAGACTATCACCAAATACTTTAGCTGTTCACTTTAATGTTTAGCTTATAAAAGCATGTGTGATTATGCCAATTAATTACTTAAGCTAAACACAGTAATTAATTTTTAAATGTGAATATTTTTTCTATAGGAACTTTGATCTGCTAGATGAGACCTCCTCATTAATATGCATGAAGAACACAAAAGGCATCTAGTCTAGAAACTTTAAGCTGGGTTTAGTTGATGCCTTACAGTAGCTTTCAAGTTAAGAAAAAATTCTCATGTGACTCTAATGCACTATTTTTCATCTTATTTAACCTTTGACATCATATTCATCAGGAACTTGTGAATATCCTTTCAACGGTGAAGGGACTGAAGAAGAAACATTTAAAAGTTCATTGACAAATACCATGTCTCCAACAATGACCACTTCTTGTGTATTTTGGTATTTCAGTGTCTAAAAATAGCTGATAAATGTGGGGTAGAGTGGGAGGAATTGGAAATTCTCCATCACACTTCCAAGTATTGTGAAAAGCAAGAGGGATGTGGGAGCAAAACAACTGCAAAACAGACTTTTCAAAAGTCAGTGCTAGGTAAGAAAATTTTCTTTGCACAGCATAGGCAGCAGAACAGTGTTTCTCTCAGGAAGAGAAAGGCAGCAGAGCTCTCAGGGCTGTGGCTAATAGAAGCTACATCTTACAGCTAACCATTTCCTGACAAATCCCTGTGCAGGCACTGGGATTTTGATAACATTTCCCCATTGTGGTATTCTCTAGCCCTCACTGAACATTGATGGAGCTCAGTCCTTTCAGGTATTCCTGTGCTAACCTCCTTGTGCAATCAGAAATGAGTTGGGGGAAACCAACTACCTGCACTGAGCAACTACAGAGACATTATCAAAGAGAGCACTTCCATTTGCACCCGTGTACCTGAGACACTCTTGGCTTCTTAATTGAACTCCTGCAGTTAAGATACACACAGCTCTGATGGCTCCTTATCCATCACCAGCTTGACTTCTGAAGAAAGGATCCCTAAGGTCTTAAGGCCAGCTTGTCATGTTTTAAAATAACAATGAGTCTCGATGACTTTGTGGTCCTCACTGGTAGAAAAGAATCAAGTTTTTAACATTGCACTATAAAAACATCTTATAAAGTTAAGCAAAGCAAACTACAGGAAGTGTTTTTATAAAACCATCCCTTTGATTTAACTTGGAATTTAAGCTGAAATTCTAAACTGTGAATAAAACCAACCACTACAGGTAATAGGCCACACAAGCATAACAATGGTTCACAATCAAATTAAGAAACCCCAGCTAATATCCTTACTTTGACTCTGCACAGTGACCCTGTCCATGCTCTCACTGATTCATGAAATCTGTGAATATAATAAATCTTTACTGTCCCAGTTCCTCTTTATTGGTGTTATTACAGAGCAGTGAATATGACTATTGCATTTCAAGAATGTAAAGAAACTTTCTGTAAGGCTAGCTACATTTAAAGAGCTAGGTCCTGATACCTAGTTTATTTAACTACTTGTCTCTGCCTCCAGAAGTTATTCAAATTAGGTCAGCTACTAAGTTGCTATTAAATGGAGAAGAGTGTGCCACAAAGATCCAAGGAAAATCAGTTTTGACTACAGAAAGCACAATCGTCTCCTTTGGAATTAAAAATGTTAGTGTCAATGGATTTCTATCAGCCTGAGTTGTTCAGTCCTTGCAAGAAAAACCAAACAGCAACATTAAAAGTTCTGTATTTGTCTACTCCAATGACTAGCACAGACCCATCTGTAACCAGAATGATGCATTTTATTTAGCAGTTCCAGATTTCTGGTAAGTGTCATACATCTAAAAGAAATCTAGTCCAAAATATAGGACTCATATAACACAGGCTAATATACAATAAGGAGAATTCTTGCAGACACAAAAGCTTATATTTTAATTTCAGCATTTTTAACCATTTAACTTCCAATGAAAGCACCCAGAGAAGACAAAAAATTACTGTATTATGAGCACCCATATAGTCTATTTTGTTATCCATCTGTAAAGTTTGTAATATAGGTCTGACATTGAACAAATGCAGTTGGCATGTATACTACATTTATGTGTAACAATAATTTCAAAATACTTTGGTTTGTTCTTTGATTTCTAATTTTTTCACGTGGCAACTATAATTTTTTTCAATTTCATCTCACTTTAAAGGTTAAGAGAACTCAGAAAGGGGTCAGCCTTAAAAAGCATGAAGAGGGATCATGAAGTAACAATTTTGTTGTTTGCTGTATACTTTCTCTGGCTCTCCAGGTGAGCAAACACTGTATCATTTGAGATTAAGTGATGGCAGTAATATCCCTCTTGTTCAGTTACATCCAGTAAAACAGTCCTTGAAGCTCAATCTAAAAGGTGTATTTTCCTGGTATGTAAAGATATGAACATCAATTATAATGCAGCAGAAAAGTACTGATGGTAAAACTGTACGAGTAGAAATACAGTACTTTCACATTTGAATATGTATCTGAGGGAGGGGTATGTCTTTTTGAGGGAGGGGTATGTCTTTTTGTTCCTACTTCCTCATTCCTTTGGACTCCATTGTTTTGGCAGCGCGAGCTGAAGAAAATTTCAAAGCCTGAACACAGTAAACCTACCTCCGGTGTGCTATTCTTCCACAAAAATAAAGTTTAAAAAGTTTAGTGATTTTGGATCACTGGGTTTACCTGTCTCTAATACGAAAGGTTCATGAATGTATGCCAGGGGAACTGCTATTGGCTGGAAAGCACGGTCAGTTTGTTAAAAGTGGTAACAATTTCACCACCAGATGACAGCACCGCTTGTTACTACCCCTTTTTTGTGGGTTCCAGTCCTCCCTCATTTTGAAAACAAGCTGTAAAGAAATATGCACCCCCCAGCCCATGCACTGCAAAAACAGAGGAAATAAAGCCAGTGCCATGAGGTGATTTGGTGAGACAGTCACATCAGGGAGGCTAATCTGTTGGACAAGATATTTTAAGCCTGTGAAGGGTCAGAGCTCCTGTAAAGACACAGACAAAACTAGCTTCAGTCTGACAAATGTGCTTTCTATTTCCTCAGTCTCAGAATGATAAAGAGGGCAAGGGGAAAAGCTGTCAAAGTAGGCATCTTAGGTTCAGCTTCACAACACGATTTTTGTGAAGTCAAGGCAGCAACATCATTTTGAGCCAGCTTAGGATCTGGCCACAGAGTGTGCTTTCATACAAAGCGAGCAGATTGGGTTAGTTGACAGCAGTAGGTGATGTTCCCATCAAAAACAGGAATGGCACTTCAAGGATAGCTATATGAGAAAAAAGTAAAAAATATAATATTTCATATCAGCTGGTAAGAGCAGTTTTTAAAAATCTACCTGGCCTATTTTGTGTCCAAATATGTTTTCTGGCTGTAAGGGGCAATGAGTCTGAGCATCTTCATGCCCCAAGGATGCTACTGACATGCTGTTTATGGGGTTAGCAAATATTACCTCCATTACCAGAACATCAGCCAAAAATCTGTGTTCTCTTTCGGCAATACACTTCCACTTACGGATTGAGAGTAGAAGCGGTGGATTTACAATGCATTAAGCAAGTGGCCCTTGAAATATTTTAATAACTTCAAAGAATTTGTGTTTGTCACTATTCTTAAAAATAAGAGTTGAATAAAGAGCCTAGCTGTAAGTGGAAAAACCACCTAATATTACCAGAAACCATCATGAATATAAACGTTCACTTAAAAATTTGTGACTGGTTTTGAGCAATATTTTCTGAACTATAATTTTGTATGTTTGAGTCAGAAAACATGCATTTCAGACTAACGCTGATGTGCGTCTGTTGAAGACAAGGCAAGTAAAAAATTTATTCAGGGAGCACTTACAGCATGCAAAGCTCCAAAACACTTAAATTTTGCTGTACGCTGCAGTTGACAGGAAAGCTCACAAAAATAGCATAATTAGTACTTTCAGTACTGAACAGAGAAAGCAGTCTTGCCTTTTGATGTGTATTTAAACTAATCTTAGTATACAATATGTTCCATTCAGCACTAACTCAATAAGTTAAAAAAAAAAAATAAAGTTAATACCATTTCTAACATGCAACAGAGCAAAATTTAGCCATTACATTCTTTAAAAAAAGAAACCTTAGAACTACAGAACTGCTGTAAAAACACCATAGATAGAATCAAAATTCAGCCTAGCAGAAGCAAGCACATGTGCTTCAGTGTTAGAGTTGTACTCTATAGCCTTTTCATCTCAGTTTAAGTTCACCTTTTTGCACTCAGTAGACACTATAGAATAGGAGTTGGAGGAGTGATATTAGGCTAAACTCAAACTATTTAACAGTTTCCAACTAATAGCCACTAAATAAAAACATTAATTAACAAAAGATGATTGATTTTACTGGGGTTAATCGAGAGAAACTCCCACTTAGTTTAAATGAGAGTTCTGTGTGAATATGGAATTAAAGCTTACTACTGGTAAGCCACAATTAAGAGCATTATTTATAAGCTGTATTGTACAGAATGGGCCTTTCAAATTAAACAATCTTAATGTGGAAAGGAATGTACAACTCAGAAAGAAGTTGTTAGTTGCCTAGAAAAATTATTGTGATATCTATGTATCTGCGTGAAATATTTTTAGCTGAAAGAAAGAATATTTAATAATGATAGCTATTTTTAAGAGTTCTCTAGTATTTTGCCACAGAACTTTCATCAGGAAAATGTCACAGTGTTTGCCCTGCAACAAAATGGTGTGCTGTGAATGTTAATGCTAAGATTTAGTAAGTGAGTTTATTAGTGTTAACAAATTTATTTAATTATCAAGTGAGTTAATTAGCATTTTCCAGCATAATCAGTAGGCCATGTTACAGAGAGAAGGCAAATGTTAGTCTCTGTGGTCTGCCTTAAGAAGCTGGCAGATGAAACTGTGATTCCATCACAGGTGCAAAATAAAGTATGAATCAATTAGCCTGATTTTCATCCGAAAGCTAAAAATACAGAAATATTAATTGGCCAGCATCATCATCTACCTGCAGTGCCTGGACTTCTATCAGTTTTATCACCTCTACACAACAGCATGGGCCCAGAGCCTGGGTACCCAAACATAGAAGAGACTAGTACAAATCTGGTCATGAATAATATATGTCTGTACATCCAGTCAGTTTGAGGGGAAGAAAGGAGAAATGGTTCATAAGAGCATTTCCTTAACTCTGGCTGGAATTTCAGTTAAAGAAGAAGATATTATATAGGACTTTTAAGGAAAGAAACTTCCTATCTTTATCTTAAATGCGTTATTAACTGAAGAATATGTGTTAGAAAAAATAAATAGAATAACAGTATAGCCATGTTAGCAGTTTCCTTCAATCTTTTTTGTCATTCTGTCATCGCTGTTGCCATTCAAAAGCCCACAAAGCCTAAATGCCTTGTGAAACAGAATTCTTCCCATTGTAGTCTTTTGTTATTGTAATCTGGAATGAGATAATTATCTTCAACATCAAACACTAGGGTTATTCTCAACCCAGTTCACAATCACAGTTTATTCAGCATTGTCTCAAAGTACTTTAACAACACAATTCACTGAGATTTACTCAGGCTCATCACACTTTCCTTAGCTGGATGTAGAGCTTATACCTAAGTTAAATTTTGGTAATACTCATTTTTCTCACTCAAGTCCAGATTTTATCATTAAATTAGTGGCCCTCAGGACCATCCCACTGAATTAACAGATGGATAAGTGCTTGTCAGAGTGAGGAAGGCTTTCTTACAGAAAATTGACACAAAGTACAGCTGAGGAAGGCTTACTCACAGAAAACTAACACAAAGTACAGCATAGGTAAACATGGCTTCAGACTATAGCTATGCTGGTCTCTGAGATTTTCTTTCCTTTTTACTCCTTTGACCACACATGCATGAGAGCACTGTCCACAGTTAGTCAGGATGGTCCCTTTATTAGCAGGAATATCCTTCTCTAAAGATTACAAAATCCAACTACCTGAAGTGTAAAATTGCTGCTGTCTCTCCTCACAGCTGGATTTCTAGCAGAAGAATTTAGATTGTCGAATTAATCCATGAGTCTCCAGCCCAGCAAATTTAACCTACATTTTAAATTCTTGGAGCAAGATTTTCATGTAGGCTACTAAAATTTTATATTCACTTCCAAAAATACATTTTAAATTATTGTAGCTTTTATCTCTTCAAAAACATTTATAGTGCAGTTCAGTGGAAATTTACACTTAACAAGGTAAATGAAAAGCTCCTTTTCAGTTATGTCAGCAAACCCCTTTTCACCTGTAAGGTCACTGTAAACCTTGAATGAGAAACAAAGCATAGTAGTATCAATGAAGAACACTCAAGTCACCTGAGATTTGCAGGTGGCTTTATTCTCCTATTTACTGGAAAGCTTTGAGGCAATGTTCAGAGTAGCTGGAAGAGGAGGATATGCTGACTTAGGATGAGTAGCCACAAAACAAGAATTTGGTTTAATACAAATACAAAAGAGGAAAACACTATGACAAATTAAAAATGGAAAAATTAGACCATCTAGATTAAGCTGATAATGTAAGCAGAAAAAAAAATAGGCCTTAATAAATGCTAATAATACAAAGCAATAGAAAATACATTAAAATCACTTTCTACTTAGAAGGTATTTTGGATCTCCCTCTATTCCTAACCATAATACTTGAGGGCAAAAATAAAGCCCTTGAAAAGAAAATAAGTGGAATAAAACTAATGTCCTGGCTACAGCTGAGATAATTTTCTTCTCAGTAGCTGGTACAATGCTGTGTTTTGTATGTAGTATACAAATAACGTTGATAATACACAGAACTTTTAGTTGTTGCTAAGTAGCAACTGCTCTAAGTCAGGGATTTTTCAGTGTCTTGTGCTCTGCCAGTGAGGAGATACACAAGAAGCTAGGAAGGAGTATGGCCAGGACAACTGATATGAAATGGCCAAAAGAATATTCCACACCATGAAACACCATTTTCAGTATACAAACTGGGGAGATTTACCTGCAGGAGAGAGCCAGTTATGGCTCAGAGTCAGCATCATTCAGCAGGTGGTGAGCAACTGTACTGTGCATCACTTAACTTGGATTTTATCTCCCTCTCTCCCTCTCCTTTCTATTACAATTACTAGAAGTAGTATTAGTATTCTTGTTCTTATTGTTATTTTTGTGGTTATTATCTTTTATTTGCTTCAATTGTTCAACTTTCTTTATGTCAACCCATGAGTTGTCTTTTCTTTCCTATCAAATTTTCCTCCCCTTCCCATCACTGGGTGGCAGGGGAAGGGGAAGTGAACAAGCAGCTGTGTGGTATTTAGTTGCCTGCTGGGGTTAAACCACAGCAACTGTAAAGGAAAAAAAAGATTAGTCTGTCATCATCATGAAAACTAAAAAGCCTTAACAGAATAAAAGGAAAACCGAAGAAGACTTCTGTGTATTTGTACAGAACAAAGGGTCCTGATGTTAGACATGAAGCTCAAGACACAAGAGGAGTATATCAGCCAGAAAGTTCTTTGCCAGCATGAGCTGGGAATCATACAAAAGACTACCAGCAAAACAAGGAACAGTCATACTCCCAGCAAGGGTTTATGTCATCTTATGGACCCAAACAATATGTAGTTGTTTTGTTGCTAAGGTTTTCTTCAAGGTGGTAAATTTTGGACAGACAGAGGATGGGCAGGCAAACAATTTAAAGATTTTATTGTTTCATTAAAGCAAATTTCAGCCTATCTGAAACAAGAACAGTACCCGCAACATGGTTTCTCTGCTAAGAGGATGAACACAGAAACCTATTTGAAACAGATTTTATGTCAAAGTGTGAAAGGTGTGTGTCCACTGTGTAAAAACTACTGTGGATTGGAGGGGAAGAGCGTCTCATGGAAGACAAGTCCTGGGCAGCAACTCATTTTTTTACTAACTATACTTCAAATACTGAACAGTAAGGGACCTGGGAAATTTTTGTTTTGTTTTTTTTGTTTGTTTGTTTGTTTGTTTGTTTGTTTTGGGTTTTTTGTTTGTTTGTTTGGTTTTTTTTGGCTGAGAACACATTAAGTCACAGAAAATTCCAGTTAATATTTTAATCTTGATTCCTGTTTACAGATTTCAATTTCAGTGTATGGGGTGCCCAATAGTCCTAGGATTTAGACTATTTAGACTACAGTAAAAGGAAGTATATGTTAGAAGAGAGGTGAACATGGATATTAATTTTCTAAACCTACTTTTAAAGTCCACCATTTGGGAGGTCTGATATAAGGCACTCTGTGATTCCTTTCATGAGACAGAGAAAAAAGTCTGCACAGAAGCAAGTTAAAATGATTCATGATGCCCGTGGCTGCTGTACAGTAAAATTCTAAGTCATTTTAATGTAGGCTTCAGATATGGACACTGTCTCAAAAGATAATGTGTGGAGGGTAAGCAAAAGAGAAAGGCTGGTAGGAAGAGAACTGAGGCAAGGAGTGTCCTGCACAGCCACAGGAAATAGAAGTCTACATATAATCCTTCACAAACAGAGATTGTTTACAGCCTGATCAATGACACAAATTATAGATTCTATTTTGTAGCTGAACAGTAAAATCAATCAGTATCAAAATAGAGATTATAGGGTATTGCAGATGAGAAATGGGGGGGGTTAGGGGTTCTCTACTAGTGATCAACAGATGTTGAAGTCCTCGGGCCATGTCTCCTTCCTCCTATGTCTGAACTCCATAGCTTTAGCAACACAGAGAGCACAGAAGGTGGACACAAAAGCAGAAAGGGATTTGTAGAGGGGTAAGAAATAAATGTATTTAATACATTTAATATTAATATTAAATATTAATTCTCAATTATTCCTTCCATTTTTCTGTTCCTCTAGAATTTTTCATAATTGCATAGGTTTTGATTCCACAAATAAATAGGAGGGTTTTTTTACCTAGTTATTTCCAATTCCCAGATTTCCCTGTTAAGTAGTAGCTTTCTATTTCCATCCATCTCATTGGAGGTTGGACGGTGAAAGTGTTTGTTTTGGTTTTATTATTGCTTAGGTACAAGATGTCCTTATCCTTGCTAATACCTTTCTAGGCCCTGATCCTACAACTACCTAGAGTTTTCCATTGTGTCCTGTGAAGGGCTTTCACTGATTTCAGAGAAAATAGTCATACGGACAATTGCTTGTAAGACTGGAGCTTTAATCAGTAATTCTCCAGAGCATCCTGCATTAGTGAGCTATGAAAAAAGTCTTTAAGAAGTGTACCATGCTTCACTTGTGTGATAAAGAGGTAATATGCTATCCCTATTTACATTGCTGAGAATTGATCTTGAAACTTTGAATAGCTGAACGATACGCATGTCTTGGAAGAAGTAAGACCACTAACTGGCATTTCTTGGCTTAAGTTAACCTTTTTTAATCACCAGACCATGATGAGGCTCCACTACACTAGGTTCTTCTTGAATGCAGCAAAACAGTCATGCCATTCACAGGAAAATCAGTCTTTCCACAATACTTGCCAGGAATTTAAATTATGGTGGTTTGGCACTCAAAAATGCTGTGTATTCCTTGTCCTTGCTACATTTTCCCTATACGCCCTTGAGCAAGACTTTGAATCTCTCTTCCTTGACAAATTTGAATAACAGTATCTATTTATAACTATTTAGTAATATCTTTTTCATCTTGGAAAATTCTGAGGGCAACAATTATTCCAGTCCCCTTGGGACAATGTCACCACCTCTTCACTGAGATCTTGAGTTGAAACATTTCTTCCTCTTTTACTACTGTTACTACTACTACCGCCACCACCAATAATAATACATCACTTATTTGCAGTAAAAAATAAAACAAATACATTAAGCAAATTTATTTTTCAGAATACAATGTGACTTTGAGATTACTTTAAATATAAAAATTCAGTCTTTTCTCTTACATAATAACCTATAAATCTCTGTTAAGAATTTGATAGTTTATACACAAGAATAGAAAGGCAAATACTTTCCTGCCATTGCAAGGTTTACTCTTCGAGTTTATTAGAAAAATAATTGTTATGTCATGAGAAAATTCACAGTAGCTAAGATTATTTTTTCTTTTTTAACTAATGAAACATTATCATATCTTCTCTAAAATATTTACAATATTTTCATCTATAAGGGCTTCAAAAGAACATATAAAACTCTTAAAATTCCAGATATAGCTTCTCGTTTTGTCATTTTATTGATAGAACTTGATGTTTTCCTTCTTAACTAGAAATGTCCTGTCTGCTCATGTTTATGCAAAACAAATTTTTTGGAAGAGAGGAAAAAAAAGAGGTACTGTAACATCAGAAGGAAACATCAAAGGACTAGTGGCAACATCTTAAGGCTTTTATCAAAGTAGTGAGAGAATGCATTAAAGCAACAATATATATAGCAAAAAAAAGATGGGTCTACCAAATTCAGCAGTATGTCCAATGAATATAGAGGACACATTTTTACATGCATTCTTTGTTTTAAAAGAAAGAGTTTATCAGTGGTTTTGCCTTCAAAACTATGAGAGAGAAAAAAATATTTAAATATGGGTTATTAGGTAGTGTCATTTTTTGCAGTGGAGCCACAGGCAGCCAATCCCACTTACACCTGACGACAAGTTACATTTTTTATATTTTTCAAAACCAATGTCTTCAACACACACACAAAATGTATTTTGGGCTTTTTATTCCCTTTTACTTTCGTGCCTATGTCAGACCTGTGTAACAAACTACTGGATCTTGGCCTAATGAAGAAGAAGTGTAGACAGTTCTAGTAGCTCAGAACAAGTCTGTTATGAAATGGTGGAGCATGTCCACAAAATAACTTTCCGTCAATTTTTCCCCAAAAATGTTTCAACAGTCTCTAAGTTGTCTTCATTTATTTGGGAAATGTTTTTCCTATTTTACCCTAAAACTTAAATTTAAAAGCTTTGTTTATATAAGCAGTACCACCACATGGTAAATTCCACAACTAAATTATAGCCTCACCTTGACCCCTAACCTCTGTGCAGAGCACAGCTGCTTTGCAGCCTACTGTAGGAAAAAAAAATAGGTAATGAATCTACCCCAGGAAGGCATGGCTCCACTCCCAATCCTTGCAGCAGTAGTCAGCTTCAAGTCCCAGATAAGCCCGGCACCCAATCCCACAGCTTTTGGTGTCAGCAAATCCATCAAATGCTCCTAATATCTCACTAATGCTGCCATTACTATGCAAAAATGCTTGGTGTGGTCATGGATAATAAACATTCACAAGTTTTACAACTAAAATAACTAAGAGTTCCTACACAGCTAGTTCAGATATAGTTAAGATTAAAGCCTAGTTCTATGTGCGTGTGTGTGCGTATACACGCATACATATATATGTATGTATCTGTGTATGAATGTATGTATTTTAAAAGCCTAATCTTAGTCACAGTGTCAAGAATTTGGGAGTAAGTCTACCCTTCATAGCAGCAATAGCAGGAAGACCATATACAGGGAGACATAAAAACAAATAATTTCCTTAATGAGATACTTATCCATTTAGTTTACATCCATATGAAAAATGCTCTAGGTCTGATTCTGGCAAAGTATTCCTGCTGGATCATCATTACTGCAGTTATTTTTTATAAGATCCTTGAACCCTGATCAAGAAGAACCAGGAATAGCTAACAAATGTTCAGCATCACTAAACTCCCTCTGCGTGTCTACTTGACCCTCCACTGATGTGTCATGAGTGTGTTACTCTGGGTAGGGTGCTGTAGGGATGCTAAGCAGTTGATTTCTATTGATTTGCAGCTCTTAAAACATATTCTATGGATCTGTAGGCTTAAAGCTCACAGGCTAGTTCACAGGCTAGTTGAGGTGAAAAACAATGGATTAAAATTACCATAGGGACTTGGAAATCACAAACCTCAACTGCTGGAGTTTTACTGCAAAGGATAGAATTAAAAAACAATCTGATAATTCATCTTCACTGTGTCATTTTTATTCGCTTTTAATAATGGCCACTCTTTTACATTATAGGATGTGATACAGTTAGGGTGTATTTGAGGCTGGCAACAGTGCCTACATAGCCAGATACCAGAAGGTTTTTCTGGGGTAAGAGGCTAAAATTCAGGAATTAGTTATTATTCTTGAAAACGTAACTGAAGTTCGTAGGAAAATCAGGATATTTGCTTATATGCATCAGATATCCAGACTGATGAATGCTCACAACAGCAGAGATTTATGGACCTTCCTTTCTCATAGTTCTATGAGCCCAATACAAGATGATATTTTTGCATATCATACATAACTCATCATAAGTTCTCTACCCATTTATACTACTTCAGAATATCAGCAGACAAAACCTGTCCATTAGAGCTTATTATTATTTATGTATTGCCTTATAGCAGCACAAAGCAGTAGTGGAGCACGTGAAAGGAATGAAATGTTGTTCCAACCCATCACACCACTTATACCTACTTCCAGGCATCTTGGCACCCCAGTACCTGCCACCTCCTTGATCCATACAGCCACGTGAGTCCTAAAATCCTGTGACATGTCAGAAATCCTTCACACTATACATTTTGCAAACTTGGAAGAGAATTTCAGGCTCCATCCCTGGAGGCATAATCAGCCAATAGTTATAACCACCATGTGGTGCTAATACAATGTGTCAGATTTTCTGGTTTTTTTGAATACGTTTGAATATTTGGGGCTCCTATAGTGAAATTCTGATTTTGGAATAATTTCTGAAACTTGTTTCTGTAATGCTGGTAAAAATCCAATATATGAAAACCTCTTTGTTAAAACTGAGGAACTCAAAAGGGATGAGAAATTTAATAAACACCCATTTCTGTCTTTTGGAGTGCTTCATCGGGGCCTTACGCATTTATGAAAGATGTAATAATAATTACAAATCTGAACTAACAAGAGAACAGAAACAGTCTGAGAATACACATTCCATGCCTACTAATTGCCTTGCTATATGGTTCTCCGTGCTTATGGGAAGTCATGTTTTAGAAACATTCATGGAGATATCCAGCAGAGAACATGATATTCTTTCCAGTAGGCTTACTCATAGACTGGCAACAACTAATGAAATAATGTCAATTTTTGCTAATATTCAGAGCTCTTTTGTTAATAAAAAAAAAAGAAGGCATTATAATAGCCAGCCATTATGTAACCTGGCACCAACTGCTCAACTTCTCTAACAGAAAAAAATAATTGTGTGCAATTTGTTTTGCTCATGAAAGTGAAACAGATGTAGAAAGAGTCAGACAAACACCACAACATTTGCATCCCACCCCAGGCTCCACATGGAACACCAGTTATTCAATTACCAGGGCTGACCTCTACAATCCACCTAACCTTATGCAGCTCTGCACAGCAGGGTTACATGGATAATGGTTAACATAGGTAGCCAATTTTCCAAAACTGCAGCACATCTGTAGAACTGCATCTTTCGATGCAGGAATTTTGAAACAATACTTTAAAAGGCTGAGACTAAAAAAACTGATATTGTCCGTTTATGGGCTAGTTTAGATTCAAAATTTTATGGGAAGTTTTATTCTTCCAGAACAAGTATATCACAAAGTTTGCAGTTTCTAAATGTATCTAAGAGCTATGGTAAACATACAAAGAACACAAGGATTCCTACTTAAGTGTGGCTTCCTCTCTTCTAGAAAAAAGGGTGGATAAGCTGCTGTTTATGAAAAAAAGCTGTCTCTGGCAGTCCTACTTTCCCTGCAAAGAGTGATTTTCATTTTTAGATGAGGGAATTCTGAATTTGCATACATAAATGGATGTAGTTGTCTTACAGCTGATCAGGCAGTACTTAACTTGAAGACATTTGCTACTCCTTTCCCTCAACATCCTTCCTTCCAAATGAGAGCTCTGTCCCTGAGCACAAAGACAGACAGATATTTAGAGCATTCAAATATTTCATTTAAATATTTTATTCTAGCTGAAAGTTAGTAGGGGTAAAATAGAAAGTTCTAAAAAAGAGTTCTCTGAACTCATTTTACTTTAATGTTTCATAGCATTCAGCTGTGAATATTCTTCACTTGCACAAATTCTGCACATCTGTAGGCATATTAAGTGAAGTTAAAAAACTTGAATATCAGTATTTATATGATATTCCTAATTTTCTTGATACTTTTCCTTGTACTGTTTGACAAAAATGAGCAAAACAACAACGGTGCACCCAGACTTTCAGTAGCTGCTAAATATGTATATATTTGAAGCTATATTATTGAATTTCATTTAATAAATTTGTTGACATTTTAAGGATATGAAATCATGACTGTGTGCACTAACACACAGGTGTTTTTTGGCAGTTTCTGCCACAGTTTGCTAAAATAAAAACTAGCTTAAAATAAAGCTTAAACGTAGCTTAAAATAAAAACTAATTGAAATGGTATGAACTCAGAAATAGCAATGTGGAGAAAAATAATGAACCAATGGAATTAACTTGAAAGATATTTAAAAATAAAGTCCTTTGAAAAAAACCTGATAGAAACATGTTTGTGCTTAACAAATAGTCAGCTTAAACAATATTCAAACAAACAGAAAATGAATTGTTTCAATTATTTTCTGACATAAGTAATTATGGTAATTCCAAAAATTGAATTTACAAGAATAGTTTTATCATTATGTATGAAGAAGTTACATTATTAAATATAACAGGAAATCTACTGTTTGACTTTAACCCTGGAGAAAGGCTTTTTATCATTTAAATATGATTTGAAGGAGGGGGAGATTCTCCTGCATGTTTCTGTGTTCTGTTTCATCTTTAATTTAACCCTTTGAGCATTTTGCAGAATGAACAGGATTCATGCACTTCAAAGAAAAAGATAATTTTGATTTATTCAGTTTGGTTAAAAAATAGGAATATTTTAACACACTATCATGTTAGTAACTATAAAAATAAGCTAAATTCTTGTTGGTGTTTATAACTGGCTGGACATCTTTTTTCAAAGACTTCACTGTAAAGCAGGAGAAGCTGCAGACCTGATGAAACATCTGTAGACACTAAGGTAACACATACACAATCTTTACCTGTGGGAGCACAGGCTCTCTCAGAATCATTTACTCCTGGGAGGAGAAAGACAGTATTTAGGTTCTGTCTTTTCTCAGGGCTTATTTTCAGAAAGAGTAACCTTTTTTGCCAGTTGCTGAACAGTTCATGGATGCCCTGAGCAGCAACTAGATCATCCATTCTGAGGGGGAGCAGAAAGCACCCCAGAGACATTAGACAGGCATGTGGTAGAGTCAGTCTCAGTTGCCTGCAGTTCCCTAAAGAGAACAGGAAACTCTCACTGTACACCAGCTTCACCCACCTCAAGACATTATTGCTTGAGGGGGTCTTAAGCAGCCAGATACCAGCAGCAGGAATTATGTTACCCCAAAGGTCCTGCAGCATTTCTGGAAACAGAACTTGAAAATTTCCCACACTGCAATGGAAAGGTTTTGTTTTGTCATCACTAAATATATTAATGTAGTTGAGCTACAGATGTTGTCAATTATATGGTTCTGGAGTTACCTCATATGAGTAAGGTAAATGACCATCCCTATTTTGTATGCTGGTCACATTGTCTGAGATCATGACTTACTACAACTCATTTCATTAAATACTGAGATACAGTAGCTAAGTATCTGAACCTCTTTAATTAAAGTTTCTGTGGCATCATAATTTATATTTTGAGTTGTCTTTACCGAAGTTCTGCCAGAAAGATAGGCTAGTATTAGAACTAAAACTGAACAGAGTCCATCCTTAGTTTGAGTTAACAGTGGACTCTAAGAAAAAGTAGTCTGAGTCATGCCATTATTGCTCAAAATCATTAGACTTCACTTTCCTATTTTTAATCCTTTTTTTAAAATAGACGTCAAGCCCAGAGACTGAAGATTTAGGAACCCTGAGATGAAAAAGAAGATTTATTTCTTTTATTAGAAGATTCACTTTAGAACAGGGAGGCAACATGTACTTGATTCACAGGTTAAATTTTGTGTAAGTAAACATCGGGACTACAGATGATTTTAAAATTTGATCAACATCTTTGTTTTTATTTAATTCACCACATCATTCCTAGTTCTCATCTTTTAAGTCTGCCATCTCATTCATGTTTCTGTCTGGTAGTGAACTGCCTGGTTTTCAAATTATTCTCACGTTATTTCTGCATTCCCTCCTTTCCCCCCCCCCCACTGTTAAACACATCTCATGTTGAATACTGCCAGTATAGTCCACTGACGGCTTGTATTTACATTTGCATACCGTTTATGATGCTGCTGAAGCAATTGCATTTCTACAGAAACCAGCAGAAATTATAAAGGAATATTTCATGGTTTTCAGACATAATGATTACATTTATGGAATTTGTGAAGAGAAAGGGAAGCTATGAAAAGAAAAAGTGCAAAGTGATATCAAAGGTATTTCCACATGTTCAATCCATAAACAATGTGGTGGAGATTCTGAATATCCACTTACAGCACTGTCATGATCATTTCATATGATAATCAGAAAAAACCAAATTTTTCTGTTTATTTGGCCATTTTCAAATCTGTACAACTGAGAGCATATGTAGTGAAATCTGAACTGGTTCCCAGTGGAATTGTATTTTGCTCACTGCTTCCCTTAAACAGTGTCTGCAATTGGTTTTAAAACACACTGATCATTTTGGTTTTGTGGGTTTGTTGGTTTTTTGGTGTTTTTGTTTTTAGGTTTTCTTAGGCCTGATTATCTTGCAAAATGTCCTGCACTTCCTTTTCCAGAATAGGCTGAAAAGTCTGACAAGTCTCATCTCACGCTTTCTTCTCCCTTCCCCATCCCAAACTTTCAGCTATTGCTTAAGACTCTGACTTAACAAGGAAGTTCAGAGGAGTATGACAAAATCAATAACACACACCCAATTAAAATAGATCCAAGTTATATGGTGAACAACTTTTTCTTAGGACAGTGAGGGTGTATTCCCATGCAATGACTGAGGGACTGACCTTTTGTGGCAGATGAAGTGCCTCTAACATAGCTTATGTAGCCATTTAGACTTAATAAATCTCTAAGTAAAGTTTTTTCTGAGTTTGGTTGGACTTACTTTAGTTGAACAAAATTAATCTTCATTTCAAAGTCACAATTCATTAAACACCTAAAAAGGTGGAAAATTATTTTGCACTACAATATATCACTTCATCCCCTAAAGACTTTGTAGCACATCCAGCCACTGCAAGGAGTTGAAGAGGGAGATCCCACTTACAGAAAAGCAAACAGCTGGATTGAACACCCTCTGAAGAAGGGAGGCTTTGAAACATCATGTGAAACTGAGGAAAACCATAAGTACTTCCTACAAGATGTCTAGCCTGAGACTTGAGAAGCAGCTTCCTCTATCCTAACTTAATTTTTCCTGAAATAAACATCAAACCAACAGGTTTTGAATATACCTATGTAGTGTCTGCCAAGATGAAAAGTTAATAGATCCCAGCAGGCATGGCTGCTTGATCAGCAAGGTTATTTTGTGCTTTACTCTGCTGGGCTTTGCAAGTGCTCTTTTACTGAACCGTGGTATAATTATCGCTTGCAGGAAAGAGTTTATTCAGTTCCCAGCCTTGTACTGACAGCAGCCTGCAGCCCCGTGCTTTCACAGCTCAGCAGAATCTGTCCCATTGGAATAGAGGCAGTGACAGGCAGCTGTAACCACAATATTGACCAGCCCTGCTTACCCATCATCTAGACGGGCAACATACTCATTCAGTTCCAGGAAGCCTCCCAAGGAAAAGAATGACTGTGAAACAAATCCTGTTCCCCTGCTCACTTGCTCCTCACTTACTGCTTCAAGGCAGCTTCACAGCACAACCCTGCTATGCCTCTTGCCAAAGGGTCCTCACAGTGGTCCTGTAGCTTTTGGTGCAGGGAAAACAGCTGCTTGAGAAAGCTCACCATCTTGTGTACTGGCAATATAGCTCTATCAAAGTGAAGCAGCTTAGAATGGCAGATTAAAACAAGACACACCAGGACAGCACATAGCCCAAGGGAAACTTTCCCTTTTACCAACTTGGTTTAGAAACTTCTGATTTGCACCTTTGCTTTCTTAAATACATTGCATTTACAATTATGTAGACTTTCACACCTGCATTCATCCAACAAGACCAGTTACCCTGGAGAAAATACGGAAGTGTTTCTCTAGTAAGTAAGTGTTACTCCTCACAGCTCCTGGTCACATTTGTTATCTCCTGCTCAGCAGAGGTGTTGGGCATTCCTGACCCTGGGGAAGACGTAGCAGGTCAACATGAAGAGAAAATAACGGCACCAAATATAGCGTTGTTACCATTTATTTAATTTCAATTTTTTTATCTGTTTCTTTCATACAAATTCATGTCAGTTCCAGAATGCAAGTTTTGGGTTTTAAGATAAATTAGGGAGTTGTGTCCTGATTATGTCTAAAATAATAGGGAGGTGAATTGCTCTCTGTTAGATCTTGCTTCTCCACAACAACTGGCTAAGCCCACACGTCAATCTTTTAGAATGACACAGATAAGATGAGCTAACTGGAAGCAGCTTTATTATATTATTTGAGATAAATAACTGTGGAATTTTTTAAGTTAATCTTGAGTTAAAATTCGGCATCTAAATCAGTACTCAGTCTTGTCAGTTGCCACAGTTGTGCCAGAATACCTTTATGTGTAGCTCTCCAAAACTCAGTTGCTCTGCTCAGCATTTTAGGGGGCATACTGAATTTGATGTGAAAGTATGCATTCAGGATATTCTTGTGAGAACAACAGAAGTGACTAAAGAATGCCAATCTCCACTGATCTTATTGTCGGCCGTGCTCTTAAATCACTCACAAGCTTTGAAAATTCATTTGCATTTTGGACATCCAAATTTGAGAGATTTGTCTCAAATGTGGAGGCTGTGGAGGCAAAAAGACCAAGTATCATGTATCAATTCTTTAGATACCAAATTGTAATTAAAGGTTAGGAGGACAGAGGGGCATTATTAGGCTTTTTTTTAGATCAGTGGGTTTTCTTTTCCTTTCCCTTGAGGACAAATTGCTATATTTAAAATCAAGTTTTTATGTGGGAGAGTTTAGTTGTGAATGAATACAGCTGTCTATACATCCATAAACATGGACTAAACATCTATACATACAATCGTCAAACTCACTATCGTTCTAAAAATTATTAACTAATTAACTATAAAATGGATCAGTGAAAGCAATAAATTGCACAATGAAAAATTGTGTTGTCATGCAAATATTATTTGAATAGAGTCTTGCTCTGACTTAATCAGCAAATCTTCCACTGAAGTCCACAGAAGCTCTGTGTAAACAAGCAGTTAAAATCATGTACTCTTTTCTGTAGTACAACAAGCTTAATTTTATAGAACAGTGAAATCAAATCTTCTTGTCTCCTCAGAAAGCAGTTTATTAAGTTTAAGGTCTAACTTAAACCCCGTTAGCTATGGTGTAACACTATGGTTATAGAAGTACAATAGTTTAATTGTAATGTGGTCCAAATACAGAAGGCATTGAAATATCTTTTTAACCAACTAGTTCCTGCAGAAAAATACACTGCAGCTTCAGTGGCAGTTAAGACACAAGCATTAAAATTGATTGTTAATGACTACACAGTTGAGCCCTGTTATGCAGTTGCTGCTCTCACACACACTCGCTTGACAGGTGGGTGCTACCTGACAGGCTTTGCTGGGATTCTTGGGCTCTCCCCAGAGCTACCACCATCACTGTGAGGTCCTGCATCCTCTACTGCAGTCCCTGAACCCAGGTTAGTTCCTGCCAGCTGGTTTTCCCTGACACCAGGAAGCAGAATAATCTCTAGAAGCGGGTAGTTGCCTCTCCCCGTACTCACCCCAGCTCCTCAGCCATAGAAGGGGTGGCAGACATGATCATACAGCTGGAGGTCAGTAATGCCCAGAGAAGCAAGGACAGGGGTTTCACTGCTCTTGCTTCCCTTCCTGTGAAGGGTGGGGACAAAGTTTGCTTCTTAAGGAACTACTAGAAATTTGCTTCTGTATTTGACTTTCAAAGGTTGTTATAGACAGGGCAAAGTTTGCGTAACACCACCTTCTTCTCACAAACAAACTTGTTTATTTGAAGCGATGTGGAAGTTTTAGGTATTACTTTAAGAGTTTTAAATTCTCAAAAGTATATGAGAAAACCTGCCCCAGATGCTATAGCATAATAATAATATTCATAATATATACATATCTAGACAAAATTAATACAAGATGAGATGACACTTTCATCACAGCAGGGAGACTCAAGAAAAGAACTTGAATATGAATCAAGGCTTTCTGTATTTAATAGGGAAACTCAGGTCTATGTGGTGTTGAAGACATGTTTACCTCAGACTGAGATTAAAAAATTCTGTGATCAGGATAGGCTCATACAATGCAATTAATTCCTCCAAATTAGGAATAACTAGAAATCACACTAAGACCCCTAAGCTTTTTTTTTCTTCTTCTTCTTCTTTTCTTACAGTAGTAGTTATATACTAGAGCCTTAAGGGAAGCACTTTTTCCTCTTTAAAGCCTGGCTTTAACACTGCTGTAAGTGCTGTGGGCATATTTGAATCTTCACATTCAAATACTTTCAAATGTGGGAGTTGCATCCACAAGTCCTGTTTGGGGAACATGCATTTTTTTTCTCACATTATTACTCTCTGTGTAATATTAAAGGATTCACCTAACCCTTCATGAGAGACAAGTACTGGAGGACACCAGTAATGACAAATGGGATCCAATTAGCATGGCACTTTCCTAGTTTAATTGTTCTTTACTTACTTGAAAGCTACAAAAATTCCAAAAGTTCACACAAACAAGTTTTTATTGCATTGTACAAGCCCAAACACAAGGAGGCTGAGATTCAAACAGCAGTTCACAATTTTTAGCAACACTGGGAGAAGTTAATAGTGCTTCTGATATCACCAAGCAAGGAAGAGATCCAATAACCAAAAATTGTTCAGGGACAAAATCTTCAGACAGATAAAACACTTGGACACTGAAACAGAGCTGCTTTCTTAAGTGCTGAAGATGCCATTGCTATCCTCACAGCGTTGTATAACTTAAAAAAAGATAATAGGACATGCACTTGCCTTCCCCTGAGCTCTACCCTTAACAGGAACAGCCTAGCTCCCCACAGCGCACTTGAAAAATCTTAGATGGATTCAAAGGTCTGCAAACAAGACAACATTCACAGAAGTTTATTTTTTTTTTTCATGAGAAAACTCATTTGATCGTCCAGCCAGAAAAAATTCTGGTGAGTGATATAAAATCCATCATGGAAGAGACCAGGAGGCAAAGGGCACAAAAAATTGAAGGCCTGGTCCTAGAGGAGAGGGGATAGATGAGTTTGTCACATTCCTCTTGGTTGGGCAGGACATGTTAGCAGATATGATATCTAAAACATTCTCCTCAATTGTTCATTGTTCCCTGTTTCTGTCTTCCACCTCAGTAATTTCCATAAGAAGTGGCTGATCAGGATCCTTTTTTCAGCATCCTTTTGCCCTTTCACATCCTGCCATCCTTTTCCCTGAGATCCAGACATGATTTCTGATTCTTTTGTATAAGCAACACACTTTGCAAGGAGGCACAAACATTATTGATTACAGAGGTCAGCTCCTTTCCAAAGCTATGAACATTTTCTTTAATCACTGTTTGAGAAATAATTAAATTTAAATAACATTATCATAATATTTTCCTGCTATATAAACCTTTTACCTAATAATCTCAAAGGGTTTTGTCATGATGAATATTGTAATCTTTGGAAGACGTGGTAATAAATTTGGTTTATGAAAGTTTAAGAATAAAGCTTAGAAACACAAATTTTACTCCCTGAGTTTAGTTACTGCCATCCTACGCTTTTCCCTTTATGGTACCTAAAAAATTTGAGAAAAAAATACTATTTTCTCTCCTAGACCAATTCAGCCCATATTTTGCTAATAGTTACTGTAAGGCACTGTGCAGTGGATATCAGGCCTAAGGTAACCATACCAAGTTAAGATTAAAAATTACAGCAAAGATGAATCCATATTTTGCAAAATTTACAGCCTTTGAGATTTTCAAGTACATAATGTCAGCCAAATGAAGACCTTGCTTCAGAAAGTGTCCGGATCTTAGTCAAAGACACCTAAGGTTGTGCTGAAATGCCTTTTCTTTCAGGGAGCAGTGATTTGAACGGAAGCTCAGCACTTCCCTGACATGCAGGCCGGCACGAATCCAGCCCCTGGGTCCCTTCCTATGGGAACAGTAGGCAGAGAGACCCTTTTCACAGGAGGTCAGCCTTTGAAACATGAACTGACCTTCACCAACCAAGACTCCCTTCTCTTTTGCAGGCTTTGTGCACTCTCTATTAGAAAGCAATGCAATGAGTTATATTTTAATTCTGATCTGCTAAACGTCCTTAAAAGTCTGAAGTTGTTCCTGTTCTCACTGAAAGACAGGAACTGAGCATGTTTGAGAGACACAACTGTCCCTCAGCTCCTCTTCCTCTGCATATCCCACTTACAGTTCTGCTACCAAACCAAATCCATTTTTAGTGCATAAGAGTAATTTTGACAGTCAGAAGCAGAAAGTATAACCTCCCTGAATGTTTCAGGGAAATTTTCTGTGGTCCAAAAGGATCCAGGCTGCTGTGCATGTCTGGGGTGCAGCTACTTGCAGGAGAGGGAGAGTAGGGAATATGCTTCTACTGTTGTCACTTCCATCAGAGAGAAGAAAAGCAAAGAGTACCTGATGGAAAGGATGCTCTTGAGGGGGTCAAGGTCCCACAGTCCAGCCTGGGATCCAGACTTGTATCCAGCTGCTGCAGTCAAAACTCCAACCCTAAATAAAGATAGTCTTTCTTTCCTATTCATCTAAAGGGGAGCTGTTATTTAAGCCCCACATCATAAACACATTGTGATATGCAAAGTAAGAATAGGACTTTTCCCTGCAAGAGCATCTCCTTTTTTTATGGAGGCTGATAGGTGAGAACATGTAAAAGTTTTACATTTCATTTAAAATTGAGCAACAGAGTTTTCTAAATCAATATTGGTGCTCTCAAATCTCAGACAAAAAAAATCTCTTAAAGGAAGAGAATGATTGTACTCATCATTCTAGCCATCAAAGTTATTTTGATCAAGTCTGTGTGTGTTTTTAATAACGATTTTCCTTCTCCCCCAAAGTCTTGTTATGCACTTGAAGGCAAAATTATACAAAAAGAGGAGCAACTTTCTGAAAAAGTATAAGAACCTCTGAGACAAGATCAAGCAGTATTTTGTCAGCTCAGGATCTTGAAATGTATGAGTGACAGAAAGCACTTGGAGCATGGCTCTTCACAATACAAGTAGTTTTTAAATATTTATTTTCACAACGTATAACAGTGGCAAGACTAAAAAATCACAGTTTACTCTCTCTTTGCCATTCTTAAAGTTATTATTGTGAAGATATATCTATATTCATGGCATTCATGTCCTAGTGTGAACAGATGGAAAAGACTCCCTCAGTGCTATGAAAAGCCTCAGAAAGAACTACATTTTGAACTCAACAATTCTCTCAAAGTGTTTCATATATCATCTAAGTCATGCTGAGATTTTCACAGGAAACCTCTGCCAAAACCACTTGGAATCACAAAGAGCAGAGAGCAAACATTCTGACTAACAGCTTTGTCACACTAGGCTTGGAGCACTGTTCCAAATGCTAAGCAGTGTTTTAAAACAAACATTTGAATTTTTTTTAAATTCTAAGAAGTGTTGC